>JAHLJT010000631.1:90398659-90882852 GCA_031308135.1 Acheta domesticus | reverse complement strand
TTCAATCACAAGTCAGGAGGAGAGAGGGGCACTCTCATCCATTCGGCAGCTTCAATACCACAGTTTAAGTCATAACAACGCTCCCAATTAGATGACAGGCTGTGAGCTGGAAGGACCCTGTCCTTCCAGCTCACAGCCTTGAAGGGACATTACATTTTCGAATGCAGTCATTATTTACCTACTCCTACATTACAAAGGTGGGGTCAGATGGACCCCAGGCTTATGGGTTTCTTTTCAGATGTTATTCTGGAATTTAATCATTAATGGTTTTCACAGTAAGAAATCGTACTTAAATGACATTTATTGAAGTTTAGAATTTTTTTCACAAATTTAGAAAACAGTATCCTCAATTAAAACGGGGTATAAATTATTACATTTCGCGTTGAATATTTGCGCATTTGCGAAGGGGATCCGCTAAGCGCGCTCCGCCTCAGGCCGTGGCACGTGTCTCCCGCAAGGTCCCCGGCAGCCGGAGGTGCGATACGGCGCCCGCCCCGCTCCGCCCCCGCCCCCAGCGCGGAGGTACACGGGCGCCGGCGAGTGGGCGCGCGCCGCCCCGGGGGCCCAGGGCGCTCGCTCGCTCGCTGCCTGGCTAGCGTTGAATATGCATGCGCATGGGGGCAGAGCAAAGGGCGCGGGGGCGGGGCGGGGAGCGGCGGGGCGGGGCGCCGCGGCCGCGCCACGTGCGCTCGATGGAGCCCGCCCCCGCCGCCCTGCCACCCCCGCTGTCCTGCCGCCCACGCTTTCTCATCCGCCCCGCTGAACTCACCGCGCCCGGGCTGTCTCGCCGCCCTTCAGCCGAGTCGCCTGCCCCTATCTCGTCCCCCCCACACGCTTTCCCGCCACCTTCGGTTCGGCTAACCACCCCTCGCTGTCCCCGCTCCCTATCCGAGGGCCACTGTCCCGCCGCTCTTACTACCGCCCAGCCACCGCCGCCTCGTCGCCCGTGCCTCCCCGTCGCACTTGCTGTCTGCGATTTCTTCCCAGTTTACGCTGTCCCAGCGCGCCGTCGACCAGCCACCCTGATGGATTTCACACTACCCCCCCATTCTCCCATTCTTTCTCTCTCTCTTTCTTTCTCTCTCTCTCTCTTTCTTTCTCTCATCTTTCTTTCTCTCCTCGCTTTTTTCTCTCTCTCTCGCTTTCTTTCCCTCTCTCTCTCTCGCTTTCTTCCTCTCTCTCTCGCTTTCTTTCTCTCTCTCTCTCGCTTTCTTTCTCTCTCTCTCTCGCTTTCTTTCCTCTCTCTCTCGCTTTCTTTCTCTCTCTCTCTCGCTTTCTTTCTCTCTCTCTCTCGCTTTCTTTCTCTCTCTCTCTCGCTTTTCTTTCTCTCTCTCTCCTCGCTTTCTTTCTCTCTCTCTCCTCGCTTTCTTTCTCTCTCTCTCTCGCTTCTTTCTCTCTCTCTCGCTTTCTTTCTCTCTCTCTCTCTCTCGCGCTTTCTTTCTCTCTTCTCTCTCTCGCTTTCTTTCTCTCTCTCTCTCTCGCTTTCTTTCTCTCTCTCTCTCTCGCTTTCTTTCTCTCTCTCTCTCTCTCGCTTTCTTTCTCTCTCTCTCCTCTCGCTTTCTTTCTCTCTCTCGTCGCTTTCTTTCTCTCTCTCTATCGCTTTCTTTCTCTCTCTCTCTCGCTTTCTTTCTCTCTCTCTCTCGCTTTCTTTCTCTCTCTCTCCTCGCTTTCTTTCTCTCTCTCTCGCTTTCTTTCTCTCTCTCTCTCGCTTTCTTTCTCTCTCTCTCTCGCTTTCTTTCTCTCTCTCTCGCTTTCTTTCTCTCTCTCGCTTTCTTTCTCTCTCTCTCGCTTTCTTTCTCTCTCTCTCGCTTTCTTTCTCTCTCTCTCGCTTTCTCTCTCCTCTCTCGCTTTCTCTCTCTCTCTCTTTCTCTCTCTCTCTCGCTTTCTCTCTCTCTCTCGCTTTCTCTCTCTCTCTCTCTCGCTTTCTCTCTCTCTCCTCTCGCTTTCTCTCATCTCTCGTCGCTTCTCTCTCTCTCTCTTCTCGCTTTCTCTCTCTCTCTCTCGCTTTCTCTCTCTCTCTCGCTTTCTCTCTCTCTCTCGCTTTCTCTCTCTCTCTCGCTTTCTCTCTGTCTCTCTCGCTTTCTCTCTGTCTCGCTTTCTCTCTGTCTCGCTTGCTCTTTCTGTCTCGCTTTCTCTCTGTCTCGCTTTCTCTCTGTCTCGCTTTCTCTCTGTCTCGCTTTCCTCTTTCTCTCTCTCTCTCGCTTTCTCTTTCTCTCTCTCGTCTCTCGCTTTCTCTTTCTCTCTCTCTCGCTTTCTCTTTCTCTCTCTCTCTCGCTTTCTCTTTCTCTCTCTCTCTCGCTTTTCTCTTTCTCTCTCTCTCGCTTTCTCTTTCTCTCTCTCTCTCGCTTTCTCTTTCTCTCTCTCTCGCTTTCTCTTCTCTCTCTCGCTTTCTTCTCTCTCTCTCTCTCTCGCTTTCTTTCTCCTCTCCTCTCTCGCTTTCTTTCTCTCTCTCTCTCGCTTTCTCTCTCTCTCGCTTTCTCTCTCTCTCTCGCTTTCTCTCTCTCTCTCGCTTCTCTCTCTCTCTCGCTTTCTCTCTCTCTCGCTTTCTCTCTCTCTCGCTTCTCTCTCTCTCATCGCTTTCTCTCTCTCTCTCGCTCGCTTTCTCTCTCTCTCTCGCTTTCTCTCTCCTCACTTTCTCTCTCTCTCCTTTCTCTCTCTCTCTCACTTTCTCTCTCTCACTTTCTCTCTCTCTCTCACTTTCTCTCTCTCACTTCTCTCACTTTCTCTCTTCTCTCCTTTCTTCTCTTCTCTCACTTTCTTCTCTCTCACTTTCTCTCTCTTTCTCCCTTTTTTCCTCCTCTTATCGTACCTTTGTCATGTCCGATTTTCTTTCCTATTTCTGCACCCTTAATTAATATAATGGAGAAGTATCATTTTACTTTCTCCATGATGTATCAGCAAATTATCCACATATAGACTCAGTTTAAACCCGATCATTACATTTGATTCTGACAGGATAAGGAAAATATCAACTTGCGGATGAAGATGCTGCTGGGCGTTTAAGCCGATAGCTTCAAAGTAAAAGGAAGCGCATAAGCAAATAACATGAATGGCGGAGTTGCCAGCGCATCGGGGCAATTTGGGCTGGCGGAGTGCACGGGCAGATTGCACCTTTGCGCCTCACGCTCGTCTCGCTCGCAGCGCCCCACGCGGCCGCGCCCTGCTCTGCCCCGCGCGCCGCTCGCCCGCTGCGCTCGATTCGCCTTGGGACGCGCGACGGGACAGATTAAAATTGCATCCCTCTCTCTATCAGGGATGGTCCGCTCAGATGGCTCGGGGCATCAATTGATGTCACTGCAGCGACTCTGACCGGGAGGTCGTGGGTTTCGAATCCCGACGGCGGCAGGATTTCCGACACTGGATAGACAGCAAGGTAGAGTTCAGCCGCTGCATGGAAGAGAATTCTAGAGACCGGCTGCTGTGATCAGTGCTTTACTGTGTTTTTCCCATCAACACCAGGCGAATGCCAGAGCAGTGCCCTATCAAACGGCCATGGACTGCGCGCGATGTTTCCTTCCTCAGTCTTGTCCCATCGTGACTCCTTACTCCTGATTTCTTTTAGTCTCTAAATCCGATTTTTTATGATATAGTTTTTCCAGTCATTTTCAAACATGAGTGACCGCGGTAGAGTGAGGGGCAAGACATTAATAAGACGGTGCCTGTGAATGAGACATCAACGCTGCAATATGTAGCCCCTACTGCACCTTAAAAATAATATAACAAAAAACTGATCTGTTTACATGATATTGCCATTTTGTAATCCTAAGCAAAACGTAACGCTTCCCTTATCGAAAATAATAGAAATGTATTTCTTTTTTATTCAATGTATACTTTCCCTGTGTGTTTCCGTGTATCTGTTTGCTGACTGCATTTTTTTCTGCTATTTTCAGTTATGGAAGTTAATTTCTGAACATATCAATTCAATTACGAATAATGACACGAGGAAAATAATGTTAACTTGTAGAGGTGACATAAAGCACTAAACTTCTTAAATTTCTTAAAGCACTCAATTTATCAACAGTTCATTTTTTTAATTATTAATTTATTACAGTTTGAGAATATAAAAATGTAGGTGTACATTACTACTTGTTTTCTAAAAAAATAATTCACAGTATTTATTTATCTGTGCATTTGCTTCTATTAAGTCACTTCTCTTGAAAAAAAATACGATTCAACAAAAACTCTGAAAAACCTGTACTATCAGGCAAAAAAGTTTGTGTTCTTTAACATTTATATAAATCACATAAATCTTCAAACACAACCAGGATATGTATAAAAACCTTAATCAAATTTTCATTTCCATTACCTGTAAATAAACTTCACTGATACATAATCACATCATCCAACAATTCACATCCACGAACGATTTCTAACCCGTTTACACGTTCAAGCCTGCCACGTGTCAAATCCTGCACCAACAAGTCGATACCCTAATATTTGTTCATTCGCATTAACCGCACCAGACCGTTCCATTTGCAGGAAATAACAACCGGCGATTTTTAATTGTCCCCTCGTTTGCCGCGGCAAATTCCTCGCCTGCGTTTTTAATTTACGCTAATGATTGCGAGCCGTCCCTTTAGCGGTCTGGAATTCGAGCCCGGTGCCCCCGCGTGCCGAGGATTAACGAGCGGTGGCGTCGACGCGAGCGCCCCCACACTGGCGTGTGGGGAGTCGCCCGTCACCTCCGACCTCTCGACGTGAAATCCGAACGCGACGCTCATCTGTCTGGCGCCGGCGCGAGGCCCAATTCGAGCCCCGATGCCGCTCGTCCGTCACATTTAGGGGAAAGTAGGGCAGCCAATTAGCCTATTTACATTTACCTAGGGTCTTCAATTTTCATGATGAGCGAAAGTTTTAGGTGTGGTGTACGTTACAAGATAAAGCGTTGCGTATGATAAGTGTTGAAACCTGTTGATCGGATAGATTTTTTTTTCCAAAATCTCAACGCTACATTGAAATCCTTACATCGTGTACATGCATAGTTTTGAATACGTTGAGTAAAATAGCAATAATTAAAATAAATACGTTAATCAGTTGCCATGTATTTTAAATATAACTTAAAACAACTACTAGTTGAAATCCTGCGATTACATCGCAAGAAAGAACAGAAAAAATGCCACAATTAGAAAAAGTACAACGAACACACTACAAGGCATATCGAAAATCCAAAATGTTGTTTCACGAGGTTTAGTGCGTATTCTTAACACTGATGTATTGATTGAGTTTTAAAATTCTGGAACAATCCAATCTGTATTTACTTTGAACTAAGAGTTAAACATTTTTCTGGAAATGTAATTGTAATGCTTTTTATTTACCACGTTCCGTTCGTGTATGCTGTAGTGAACTACTTTACCATAGAATCTAGCCTTAATTTTAACACATTTAAAAAGGAAATACATCACATACGAGTATAATTATGAAACTGATTTTTTGGGGGGAAACATACTATGTGTCAAATTATTGCTGAACATTACGGCGTGTTCCATTTAAAAATTGTGTTTGGGGAATATCTCTAAAAGTTCGCATCGGATCAAGAAAACGTTGTTCGTATTGAGGGGGCCCATCCGATGGTACCAAAATCGACCCCCCCCCCACCCTTACCTCCGGGCGTGTGCGTGGGAAAATAAAAATGTTAAATGCGAACCCCCGTTTTATATTGCAGATTCGGTTTTTCCGGGAAATAATAAGTTTCAAAACTACGTGTAAAAATTGTGGGAACGCTCTTACAGTACGTACGGGTGAGACAGGCAAATTCTTTCTTAGTATTTGCCTCTGAAAACATTCGAAGAAAACAATTAACTACTATAGTGTTTAGAACTGAACAAAATCCAGACAAGACACGCCGTATTAGATAAACATAACTATCTGAAAATACAAGCCTGACTTCCAATGAAATGAATAACTGTTTTCGGAATTAGTTCAGGTCCAAGATTCTTTGCTCTCTGTGTCGGTTCCAGTTTCGCTTCGGTCCTAGTTTCTTCTTGGGTAACCGCTCGAATCCGCTCGTCATTTGAAAACGTTCGTTTCACCCAAAAGCTCTGAATGGCCAATCTTCTCATTTCCTGCCGCATTAGTAGTACTAATAGCTCCCAGTTTCCCATGAGACTGGTTTTTTAAAGATTTTGACATTTGTAGTTTTAGAATGTGAAGCATAATATACTCATTACATAAATTTCATTACATTTATTCAAAATTGTAAATTTGCAATAAAAATTATGAAAACCTATCATAATAATCTTTATTTAATTGTATTTTTGATGACAGTTGGTATTCTTTTCTTTCCTCATTCTTCTACTTTCTTTCACTCTCTTATTTTTACTTTCGTATTATTCATTGTATTAGTTTTTTTAGTAATATTCCACCTGAATTTATTTTGTTTTACACCACAGAATTCTTGAAGATGACACATTGATGGCTATTGTGATGACTGGTATTATCCTTCCCTAATTTATTTGATAATAATAGTTAACGATTTTATAAATAACTGCCATCAAAAGAATTTTTAATTTAGGTTGCGAGTCAGTAAAACAAAAATATATACCTTCATTATTTCTTATTGCCACTCACTTAAACGCTTCTAAATATGTTTTACTATTGATATTTTTTTCACAATTTAAAATGTAGATTGTAAATTCAGAGTTTTGATGTAAAAATGAAATAAAATGTAACAGTTCTAAACAGGCATTTATGTTATACAATCAGCGTGGCTCAAAGTTTCGTTTCGAACAATTTTGCACAAAATAAGAGAGAATAGATGGTCGTATTCAGTGATCGGATTTTCGGTGACAAAGCTGATGCTTTAGATGAGTCTTCCTTCTCCCAATCGGCGAGTCCGGGTGCCCATTGCGACCACCTCAGTAGCGCAGTTCATGACCGTTGGTTGATGCACTGCTCACTTCGCACCGTCCGAATTAACGCTCGGCAATCGCCTCCGCACCTCCGATGCGAGGCTGTAATAGCTCCCTGTTGCCCGCTCACGACTAGCCGGTTCATGACCCCGGCCATTGGTTGCAGCCCGCGGCGGCGCTGGTGGCGGCGGCGGCGGTGGCGGCGGCGACGGAGGAGGCGGCGGAGGCTTAAACGAGCACTTCCGCCTGAGCGCGAATCACAGCGTCCGTTGGCAGCCAGATCTCTCGCCTACGGCATATTCACGGCTGGGATCTTAACTAAATATTACGCTGGCTTTGGCTGGGTTAAGCGAAATGGGAAATCGGCGGAGAGAATTGAAGTAAAGCGGACGGCAAAAAGTAGCAAAAAAACTAAGTTAATTTTTTAAAATAAACTTCAGATAGAAGAGATTGATTCCTCTCGTACCTGGAACGCTACACTCCAATTCGACCCCAGAATCGGCTGGGATAGCTTAGTTAAAACGCCGTTTACTCTATCGTTGATTGAGAGGTCTTACAGTTGGAGCCCGACGATGGTGCGATTTTTGACACTAGTTAGATAGCTCGGAAGAATTCAAACACCGACTGGAGGAGAATTCTAATAGACGACTTTTCTGATAGGTGGTTTTCATAATGTTTACGATTGAGCAATATTCCTGCTTACAGAAATCCGAGATAACGTTTGTGCCAAATTCTAGCGTAGAACAATTTGTATTCGTGTATCGACAAAGCCATTGACTTTGTGTTCACTGACTGCCTATCGACCCACTGATGTCAACTCTGACCTTTCAATTTCGAACTTTTAGGGGCTAATTCTGTGACGCAAGCGTATTTTCTGCTTTCTTGTTACGCGTAAGTGCACATTGAAAATGGAGATTTTTGCCTGTATTACCAGTAAAGGCTTTCAGAGACACGAGAAATGTTTGTATATGTGATAAATGTTCAGAACGAAAGGAAATAATGGACATTTTATGCCACAACCTTAAATTCGTGAAGGCTTCCAGACCAGAGAACTTGCAGAGTACTGGAATAATCCATATTTTGATATGCAATCGTTGTGCTACTTACATCGATTACCTACGTCTACTACAAGAACGTTATTCTTCAAAAGTCATTGTGAAACTAATTCACCGTATTAAACTCTTCCAAAGAAACAGTTTGGCCATTGATTGCTTATTCCTCAGCCTTCATCCCATCGCTGCCATGGCCTCCTTACCATTGACTTCAGCAAACAGTAGCGTTCAAAGAGCGTTTCCTCTCTGGAACCTTGAACAATTGCCAGCGGCGAGAGTGCTATGTCACTGCGAGTGCAACCGTTGATCATAAGCCAAGTTCAAGGCAGGCGAGCCACTCGGTCACATCGCGATGCGATGCTATCGCGAGATCGAGCTGCCCAAGGAGGCTGACAACTGGTGGGCCGATTAGAATGGATGGACTTCGATGCATTCTCATTCAACTTTGCATTTGATTTAACAAACGGGCTCCAATTTGTTTCTAAAACGTCGATCATTTTGATGCACTATCGCCAATAAAAATGAATTAACGTTTCTAGATAAAAAATACTTTTGATCAGTTACATTATTTTCAATTTTATAATATTGTTTTCTTTGATAATATATCTTCTTTTTGCCTAAGTTCACTATTTATTTTCGTTAATGTTTGTAATGATTAATACAAAATTGTTTTGTTTTATTACATTCGTTAATTAGTCTCTAAAATCAATGCATTTTTAAGTTAAACAAATATCAAAAGAAACCCTATCTTAAAGTTCTAATAATTTTCAGTTTACCTAGTGTATGGAAAGAAAGTCGAACTGTTTTTTATAAAGTATTTTTCTGGGATATAAGTCTACGTTTCTTTGCAATTTGTGAATATACAATCCGATGAAGTGAATCGCGCGTTTAGAAGATCTTGAAATGGTCATATTCTAGTGATCGAAATGAAATAATCTTCACCATTGCATTGCGAATGAAACAAGGAGATGTTAATAATTTGTCATACTTGTTGTATACACTCTTACGTTAATTTCAATTATTTCGTTTATTTAGCAAAAGTTTGATTTCGTAGAAAAAGTACTCCGAGTGATTAGAAAAGAAGACACAATATTGATAGCTCGTGCTTATAAATAAAATAAATCCATTTATACCAAAGTAAAATAGAGCATAATAAAAATGAAGTACAGCTGCAGAAAAATCTAATAATGAATTAATATGAATTAATATTTTAAAAAAAGTTTTCACGTCTACAGTGAAACTTGTTCAATGCGGAACGGTTTAATGCGGAAATGTGTCCAATGTGAACATTATTCGCGGTCCCGGAAAACGTAAATTCCACAGTATTAAATTGCTAACATGAAATCTTATCTAATGCGGAATGTACTACAACAATTACATTCACAAGTACCACACATACAATATCATTTTTCGTTCTATTTGACATTAAATTTCGCACGTATTTCTATGAGGAGAGGGCGTGTAAGGTTGATAAACACCTCTAATGTGTGGGTAGGAAAGGCTGATCGGAATGTTCTCTCTCAGTCTGAATCAGTGAAAAACTACTGACTGACAGTGACTATTCACTGATGGTGTCAGTTATAATCCTGCCACTGACAATCAGCGAATTGAACTGAACAATCAGTGAAAATCTGGCGCACGTTTTGAATCAGTGAAACTTCTCTGTTTGAATCAGTGAAATCTGTGACAACTAGTTGAACGTGACGACTGAACGATCAGTGAACGATGGTGGCACGGCATTTTACCACTGACGACCAGTGAAAAGCTGGCGGTCATAGTGAAAAGGTTCGCAGAGGTTCGCTGATTGTCAGCGAAACCACCCATTTCGACTGAAGGTATCAGTGACTTCGGCCCTCACTGACTGAATCAGCGACAATTTCACTGATTCAGATTCAGAGAGTTTATAGCAGGGTTGTCCAACTGGCGGACCGCAGGGCTCATGCGGTGCCATTTATTGTGGCCCCCGAAAGGTTATTAGTCAAACATGGAAGTCCCTTGCAGCATGTGCCCTCCAGGGGTCAACATTCCCTTGATGTAAAAATAGATTACGTTTAGATTTAAGGAATATTTTTCTAGTAAAATTCAGAAATTCAAAATTAACCCAATGTGTTGTGCTTGGGACGGTTTGATATCACGCATGATTCTATCTCACCCCCCGTTTCAGATCAACAGCGAGATCAACAAGATGGAGACACATGTGGATCGCCCGAGCAATGGAAATATGGCTCGCAACCGTACGTAAGTTTGTAGTTGTGGCCCGTGGGGACTTGCAAGTCGGACACCCCTGTTTTATAGTGTCAAGATCAGTGCGAGTGCAAAAGACCGGAGATAGGAATGTGGGCTATTGCGCCCCCGTGGGCCGCCGCTTGCCGCTCCGTCGCCGTCTTGCCTCCCGATTTGTCCGCTTTATCGCGCGTGACGTGTCGGCGGCGGCGGCGGCTGCGCAAATGCGGCACAGGTGTGAGCGGCGCGGGCGATGAGGCGGGCGATAGCGCGGGAGACGGGCGCACGGGGGCGGGGCTCGCCGCTACGCCCCTTGGTCCGCCCCGGCGGCGGTGGAAGTGGCGGTGGGCGATGAGCCGTGGTGAGGGCGGTTGGCGGGGCAGTGGATATAGGCAGTGGGTGTAGACAATGTGTGTGGGTGGTGGAGGGGGGCGGTGGAGGGGGGCGGTGAATATGGACGGTGGAGGTAGGCGGTGGAAGGGGGCGCAGAACGTGGGCGGTGGAGATGGGCGGTGGAGATGGGCGGTGGCAGTGACGAGGGGGGTGAGAGCGGGGAAGGCGGCGGTGTCAGCGTAGGCGGTGGTGATGGCGAAGGGGGAGGCAAGGGAGGCAGCGGCGGCCGGCAGTGGCAACAGCGTCCGCCGAGATAGCATCCACAAACAGGGAGCCCCGAGAACGAACGCTTTGCATACAGCCTCCAGCGTGTCTCGCGGAGTGTTTAGTGCTAAGAGGTGAGCATGGGGCTTGCGAAGGGCAGACGGGCGAGACTGAGGGGTAGACAATATGGTGTGGTGTACTAAACTGAAGAATGTTAGTACGATATGAGGAGAAATTGAGTAAATTCTGCATGGACGAAAAATCCCAAAATATTTGCACTATTCTCCACAGGCTCTGGTCTACAGCCAAAAGAACTGCCACGCATTACACAGGCAGAAAGATCAGAGAGTAACGAATCAATATTAACTACTTAGGGAATTTTCGTTATTTATTATTACTCGAAGGAGGAAATTTAAATCACAAAGGTGTAATACTGTTATTTGTTGACAAACTGAATCGTAATTGTGCGGAACATGAGAGACTTTCTGGAACGTTCTTTGGCAAAACAATTTGTAGCATGTTTTCGAATACCGAACAAATTATCTTGTGAATCAGAACCGATTTGTATGTAGAATGTTTTGTCATTGGTTTAAAATACAACTTCCTTGTAATAAAAAAATGAAACGTGTTTTTACTTGAATTTATTTTTCAGGAAGTGAACACAGGACAACGTGCAGCGTTCAACAAGGAAGACTTTATGATAATAGCCGTAGGTTAAAGAAATCTACAGCTTATCCAGGAGATGATGACATCCGTATATTTGCTGAAATGTGAGTTTTGCACATTTTATTAATGTTGGCCACAATCTTATCGAACTGTGTTGGTGTTTTTTACATCTTCTAGATAAAAAAATGAGTACATTGTCACTCTGCGGTATGTAAAGTTAGTAATTTTTACTTCAACCAAACAAGATAACGAAGAGGACCGATAGAATGTAAAATAGTTTGCAATTTTTCCGCATACATTTAGCTTATGATGTCATTTTATAATGTCTAATGTCATGCCTATTTTACGTTGTGATAGTACCCATCACAACGTGATATTACGTGTATCTGTAGGTGTTGTACACCTAAACCGTTCCTTTTATCACGTTCTCATTTCTTGAATAAACTAATATGTAACATAATCCTTCAGCGTTATGCAACGCACATGTAAAAGAATGAATTTTACAGTAGCCATTCCTTGAACAATATGTAGGTGGTTGCAAAAAATGTATTACAAAGAAATGTACTCCAAACCAGCTAATATAGACTGAACCTAGAATATAAATTAAAACAATTGGGAGAAGACTATTTCATTGTACTTCTTCACTTTACTTCGTAAGAAGAGGCAGTATTTTAATCTTGTTTCGAAAATTGGAGTTTTTTTCGACAGATCCAGAAAAATTTTCGACAGATTTTTATTGCCGAGCTCTGGTAGCAAAAAAGTGGATAAATATTTTTTCTATACGTAGAAAAATTATTTCCGTCTACATTGAAACCGAAAATCGATTGACGGCAAAACGTCTGTCCGTCCGTTTGTCTGTCTCCTCAATCTGTCTGTTTGGCTGTAATCAACCCTAGCGCCTAAACTGTACAGATGGTTTTCTCCAAAATTAATATTTCCTGATCGATTTGAACTGGATCAAATGCCTTTGCAGGTTTAGAGTTCCTGGTAAAGTTCTAAGATTTGACCAACATAATATGTCGGTTTGTAGACGCGACTGCAGGCAGACTTTGCCGCAGCACACCGGGCTGGCGCGGCTCGAGCGAAAGAACGGAACGCAGCGAATCTTTGCTCAAGGAATAATTGGACAACTACTACCACATCTCTTGAAATAACTTCTAAACGGATTTAAAAACCCGGGAATAAAAACAGTAATTGAAGGAATCTGCAACTGAATCAGAAGTCGCTCATAGAATTTTCTTAATTTACTTACTGTTTTTACTAATAACACTAATAATTATAATAATAATAATAAAAATAATAATAATAAAGTAGCAATAATCGCAATTTTTCGTGCATGCAAGTGGCCAGAAGGTAGAGAAGGATGAAGAAAAGGCGTCGATTGTTGGAAAAAGGAGGGACGCAAAAACTGTGGAGGAAGCAGCGAAGCTCATATTTCTGGAAACCGAAATCTTGGCCTGTATCACAAATAGGTGAAGAAGGAGATAATCTATAGTACCTGTGAATCTGACCACATGTTTTTCATATATCAGTCAGTGCTGCTCATCTTTTCGATCGGAACAAATCCATGAGTTATATTCACGATAGTACGGCGATTGACTAGGCGGACTCCAGCTTATAGTAGATGTGAGTCGGATCGACGGATGGCTGGGATTGTTTGTAGAGGGGACGAGGTCTTACGAAAGATGTGCGGTTGGAACAATATGTTGTAGGGACGTTTAATGGTGGGGACAACCGAGTTTGGGGGATGAGGTGTGTCGGGGACGATGCGTTGTAGAAACAGTGTGTGTCGAGAACGATGTGAGGCGGCGCGGAAAACGATAAGAGGTGGAGTTGATGCGTGGCGGGACGACATGTGGCGGGGATGACGTGTGGTGGGGATGACGCGTGGCGGGGGACGACGTGTAACGGAGACTAAGACGCGTGGTGGGGACGAAGACGCGTGGCGGGGAGGAAGACTTGTGGCGGGGACGACGACGCGTGGCGGGGACGATAACGCGTGGCGGGGACGATGACGCGTGGCGGGGACGACGCCGCGTGGAGGGGACGACGCCGCGTGGCGGGGACGAAGCCGCGTGGCGGGGACGACGACGCGTGGCGGGGACGACGACGCGTGGCGGGGACGATGACGCGTGGCGGGGACGACGACGACGGTCGCGCGGTCGGCACGAGGGGCGGGGTGCGCGGGGGCATCAGTGGCATTGCACGTGAAGAGGGAGGGGCACGTGGGTTGTCACGCGCATTTGCGTCCGAGAAATACAGTTACCGCTCCCCTGGCCTCGTGCGGTGCGGGTCGCCGACAAATTGCGTGGCGGGCGATTGCCTGTACAGTTACCGAATCGAAGCGCACGAGCTTCACGCCCACCGGCGCGGCGCGCAACGTGAGGTTCACTTGTTGCGTGGGGCGGCGCCGCCTGTGCTCTCCACGTCCACCACCGCTCGGCCATTAAGCCTGCACTGAGCTCCATTGTGTTAGAGTGGTTTCGCGGGTTGGATCGCACGACCTAGTGCTCAACAGACTCTGTTGTACGTGTTATTTGTGGAGATGTGCTGGTACTGGAATGTTTATAAATGAAAATTATAGGAATTGATCCCTGTAGATCGTAAACCCTCGTTACGATTGATTGAAATGGAGTTTTCGGAACAGTTGGCATGTTTCATCTGGACTTATTGCAGAATCATATTTGTATTCGAAATGTACTGTTACATTCATAGGGAACAACTGTACGTGGCAAAGTTAATGTCTTCATAAAAAAATATTTCTATGATAATGTAATCACAGCTTAGAGATAATTTTAGGAAAGTCAGATTCGAGTCCTCTTGGGACTGCGTGACTGTATTAACGATGATCGTGTTTTCCATGAATTCCATGTAGTAGTAATTGTAAATACATTTTCTTACCAATTTACGTCGTATTTCATAAGCTTACTGATTTTGGTTTCCGAATGAAAAACGATCGGTGATTGCGAAATCTTCATTAAGTTACTAACAGCAACCTCTTCTCCGAAAACCAACGTAATCTTTTTATTGTACAACAAAATAAAAGATTCTCAGAGAAATCTGGCCATTTCTGAAAGCGATTCGACCTCGAATACATGCGACAACAAAAAGGAAACTTTGCTCATGCGGGAAGTAGGAAATGCCTGCCAATGAGCTAGGATGTTGCACGTGGCCAAACATGTGCCATAATGTGCCATGCGGAAGAGTCCATTAGGGTATTTTCGTCACGCAAGCCTATGAGGTTTCGTTGTACACGATCAGGAAGATTGATTCACAATCCAAAGCTGTGTCATATTTTGACTTGTGAAGTTCAAAAGCAAAATTTCATATGAAATAGTAATCGTGAGAAATTGGTTATACTGTTAGGCAATTATTTTAATTTATTGGATCAAAATGTAGTGATTGTGTATATGATGTTTTCTCTAAAGAAATGTGATACCACTATCACAATTGTAACTGTCCAACTTCTCTGCCAAGCGCCATTCTGTGTATGTAATGATAATGTAGAAGTTGATGGAAAACTACCTAATTTCATTCAGAATATCAACGTAAAATAATTCATGATTTTGTGTTGTTAACTATTACACCAAATGAAGGGTAGTGGAAATGGGATTTAAAAAAATCAGGAGTGTATTTGAAACTCAAACAACTTTTTTATGATAGTACCTTTACATTTTTTCAGTGAAAATTAATAGAAAAACGTCTTATATTTAGGTGAGTACTAGAAAAATACTAAAAGCGTGTCATCAAAATGTTTTAAAGAAACACATATGGGCGATGTTTTTCTTGTAAGTTGGTCTTCACCACGTATCTCTTTATCTAACCTATTTTCTAGACTAATATGGAGTAAAGGAATACCATAATAAACAAAATAAACAACATTTTTTATCTTCATTAAGAGAAATATTAAATTTATTTTTGTCTCAAAAATGTCGGTAGTTACGGCATTAGTTTAATAACACTGAATACAAATTGTATTTCTAAAACAATATTAACAATATTTTTGACAGTACATTTTTTGGAAGTGCTTTTCACTTATGTCTGAAATTTTGAAAAATAACCTATGCTTTCGATTAAAAAAAGATACTAACACATTTATGTCGCTAAACGTAGCTGCACTCACATGTGCTACTCATTAAAAACGTTAAAAATAACTAAAAATTGGGAAAGTATAATTGCGTATTTTGAAGCCTAGAATAGCCATTACGTATCGTAGAGCAAGATGTGCACTGTAATAGAAAACTAACAGTAGGAATGTTCAGTCAAGGGTCCGTCGAGACAAATGAAAAATTACCACGCTCTACTGTAATCCATTAAGCACCGCTATAAACTCACCAACAAAGTGGACGCAAACTGGAAGACGTTAATTGCAAACACATGAGAGTTTGGTGACTCACCTGGAAAAGAAAAACAAAAAAAGATTAGATTTTTACACAAAAAGGTTTTCTATTATCTAGGCACTTTACATTTGATGGTACATATTAAAATATCTTCAAATATCTTACGAGCCTAGTAAAATATATGCAGGACTTCTCGTACTCTGTTTCACTATCACCACGATCCTCATCAAAGACTCTAGATTGAACCTTTGATGAAAATTGTTATAATAACATAATGCATCTGCGGAGAGAACACAAGGAAATTTGGATCGCGCGTGGTCCATCGCACGTTTGAAATACTCCTCCGTTATCCACCAGGGAAAACTACGAAGAAACGACTGATCTGAGCAGCTAGCCACGAGAATTCTTATTCAAGTGGTAGAATCATCTACAATTTACTGAGCTTGTCCACTTGAAAGTCTGAACTGCAATAATAAAAGAAATGAGGATCAGCAGTTATGGCGCAGTAAGGATCAGCAGTTACAAATATTGTGAACTAGGAGTGTGTGGAGGCCACTCAATGGGCTGAGCATCAGTACATCAGTACAGATCTCACCATCCAGTGGGGAAGAACCACCAGGTTCCTCGATAAAAAGAACTATACATATGGGGCTATACCCATATGTCATATATCACATGTCATCCCATCAATCATAGCACTTCAAGTGTCCGGGAATACGAAATAATGAATCAACCAATCCAATATTCGTCATGTAAACTCGACAATTGTATGTACAATTGTACTTGCCGAATGATCGAGTAGATCAAATTGCAAATAAAGCAGATGTAAAAAAAATGTGAGCTCGAACGTTCGGTCCCAGGTACTATGAACTCGATATTATGGTCTCCAAAATATAAGGTGACATCCAATTCAGCACTACCAACGCAATCAAATGAAAAGAAGATACAGCGTTTTCCACAGGCTGATGCGCCCAGCTGCCGGAAGGAAGTGACGACAGCGCCCGACGGCGCTCCAGGAAGGAAACGGTAGCACAGTGACCGCCGAGCGTGCAGGGCGCTATCTGCTGCTGCCATCGACGCGCCTCCGGAAGCACTGCGCATGCGCCGGTCACGGTCCCCGCAGACGCAACAAGCAACACGAGAACGGAAGCACACGGTGCTTTGAGGAGAGTGGAATTCATTTGAAGAGGGTTTAATTTCAATCAGTGAGATTCCGGCGATAGCGATGTGCTGTCGTTGTCGATTCGAGTGTGCGAATTTTGGAAAAACTTTTGGATTAATGGGTGGTTCCTAGGGGAAGGCAATGGCTCCCTGTAAAAATGTTAAGGATTAAAAAATATTTTTAAACCGGAACAAATGTGCTTTCAAAATGCAATTTATTGGTTAAATTTTATAAAAATATTAACAATTTATGTATTATTAAGATATAGTTTGAACGTTGATCCTTAGTGTAAATTCATAATATTTCTACCTATAAAAGTAGAACAGAACATTTTTTAAAATATCGCTTTGGTGTAATCATGTTCAAGTAGATTAAAACTTAAGTATACTAACTGAAAATATTTTAACGAGGAATGTAATTGTTTTATGAATAAATTAAGTGATTATTGACGTAAATAAAATCGATAATACGTTTCTTTTAACGTTTTAAAAAGTTTTGCTAAATATTATCTGAAGCCATCCTCTCTCTGAATGGTACCTTAGCAGGTATGTTATTCGTTCGTTCAAGCTAGGTGATACAAAGTTCCCGTGTAGATAATGACAATAACGTGTTTGCAAAGTTAAAGATAAGTATTGCTTAACAGTTGTCACCAATAAAAATGTTTGAACTTTCTTGTTTATTACTACTATCATGTTGGCAAAATACTTCTCATTAATCATTGCACGAAATTTTCTTTCAAGGTTATATTTCTGTTAATGAACGCTGTCTCATCTTTTTCTTTGATAAAACTAATATAAGGAATGTTTCAGCCATATTTAATTATATATCAAAACATTAAGTAAATCCCGTAATTGTGGAATATTCCTTCGCTCCCTTGAACTCACTGAATATTTACTACAACATGGATGATTTCTTGTTAGAAACACGTTATCATTTCATATTTCTCTGATAAAGTTATACAACTTCCCAAACTTTTCGGCAGAAATAGAGTAGGCATTTTATGTTCTCAGAAAATATATTAACTTATATCATACAGGAATATAATTTTTTTAAATTTCTAATCTTGAAAAAGCCTTTTCAGAAGCAGAATACATACATTTAAATAATGTGGTTTGTAAGCTGTCAGTCGTTGCAAAGCCATTTCTTTGCGTAGCCACATCAACAGTACATTCTTCAGGGCATTATGTAATGAATGCATGCATGCAGTTATACAACGGAATATCTCACCACGATTTTTTTTAAGTCAGAGAATTTTGGAAGTGAGTCGTTTAAACGGTGGGCTCGTCACACAAAACTGATACTTACGAATTAATAAGCTTCTTCGATATGTTTACCTACAGAAAACAAGAGCATAGGTAATAACACCATTCCAGGCCAAAATAACAAAATTGATTGCCTTTTTATACAAAACAGCCGTACAACATAAGACTGCGTAATAAAATTCATTTCAGATTTCAATAGTAGTGGGAGTGGCCCCGAGAAACAGAACAATGACATAATCGTCGTGAGTGAGGTTCAGGGCCAGTGCGCTAGTCTGACGTGACTAATTAGTTTCGGTCGCTTTGGGGTGGGTCTTAGGTTCGGGTGGAGGGAAGCCGGAAACGGCGGCAGCGGGAGTCAGCGACCTTGCGGCGCTCGCCACGGTACTGCGCGCGCGGATAACGAACAGACGGACGCGGACGCAGACGCGCGCGCGCCGGGCGACCGTCTCTCCGCAGGCGGACGTGCGGCGCCGGAGCGGCCCTCCCGCCTGTTGGACGCGCGAACGCCTCCCTGCTCGCGGAACGGGCGACCGGAACTCTGGGGAAGACGGACGGGAAAAGCGGGCGGTAGACAGGATTGGAGGACAGTAGAAGTTCGAGAGTGCACACTGGTGGATACAGGGGGGGGGCATGGCCCCCTCAAAAACACGTAGAGTTTTCGTTTCCTTCCTTTATTTGGCAAAATTAATTTAAATATTATGCATGTTCGAATTATGTAATTATTTAAACAAGAATATTGTATAATTTCATATCTGCAGTACATAAATTATATACAATATAATAATAAATATGTTTATTATTTAACAAAATATACGATGGCCTCCCCCAAAAAATGATCGGCTGGATCCGCCCCTGAGCGTGCAGTTCGAGGGTAAGACATTGAAGTAATAAAAGATGTCATCTCCGCCAACTTAATACATATTTATTCAGAAATAGTAAAACATTGATCGTAGACGATGGGGCAGGTGAGAATTAGGTGGATACAGCGGGTAAGACGGGAGAGATTTGGGCGGGCAGTTGCAGGTAATACATATTTCATGGAAGTTGGGGATAAGTGAGCAGAAGTTGGGAACAGCGGGTAGGAATGTAGAGATTCTGGTGGGCTGATGGAGGGTAATACATCGTTCGTAGACGTTGGGGGCAGGTGAGCAGTCGACGGGCATAGAGCGGCGTTAGAGAGCCGGCAGCGTGCGTACGGGTAACCAAATTCAGATGGGTTGATGCAGCGCCAGGTATACCATGTCGCCTGTCTGTTCATCATACCCTTCTGGTTTGAGGAACAGGATGCTGTGAGTCAAACATCTGACACGGTTAGACGCCTTGAGGTTTGCGGTGACAAGAATTTGTTTGTTAGACATCCTAACAGACTTCGTCTATCATCCGGCATCTTCGTCCATTGGTCAACCAGTTCCTCTTTCCAACCTCTTCTAGTTTTGACTTCTGTTGTTCGTTCTAAATCAATATCTTTTGTATATAGTTGACTTCATTTTTTTCCTAGAATTCGGTGATTGGAGTCACGAAAACATCATTTATAGCACACGTCAATTATAAATATAGGCTATACACGTGGTTTCTGCTTGCAAATATGTATCTCCTGGTAGAATGACATTTTATATTCCCTAGATAGTCAGACATTTCAATCGGTGGCAAAAACTATTTTTATTGTTTGGAAAATTATTTCTCTTAAACATCGCACATGTTTCCGCCAAATGATCCCACGTTCTACAATTTCTGTTGGAGGGAGGAGCACAAGGGTGTGCTTCATTATAACGTCATCACTAATAGATCATTGTTCGTACGGCACGTCCCTATTCCGCACCTCTTCGGCGCCTCATCAGTATTCCCGCCAGCAACCGCCATAGCGCGCGTCCGCGCCCCGACTGCGGAAGTGGTGGTCCGGAGCAATCGTCGGAGTGATGGCCTGCGGTGCCCGCCGCGCGGAGTGCTGCCCCAGTTCCCCGCCCGAGCGCCCGTCACCCACCGGCGCCGTCGTCCGGCGCTCTTCCGCAGACGGGCCCTACCCTGCCCGGCCCGGCCCGCGCCGCCTCGTCACACCCAACAGCGTTCGACACTTATCGCGGCTAATCGCCCGAGCGGCCGCGCGGCTCCGTCATTTGCGGCGCCATAACTCAAACCGTACCACCCGGAACGGATCGGCCGGGCGGTCGGACCGCGCCGCCTCGCTCGCCCTTCGCCCCCCCTCTCTTCTTCCCTCACCGGTCATCACGTTCGTCTGTGCCCCTCCCACGCTCTCCTGGCGTTTCTGGACGTCTCTTTGTTCCTTTCTGTCCTTTTCATTCCTCTCCCAACCATAGACTAAGGACGGTACATGACTTCATCTTTACTCTAGGTCTGAACCACAACCGTAGACTAAAGAGGTTTACATCTTTACTCTATGACACAACGCTTCCCCTTCGTCTTCCCTCTCTATTTCCTTCTTCTCCCGTGGACTTTGGGCGCCTCTCACCCTACCTCGTACTCTCACTCCGTCTCTATCCGCCTCCCCCCATCTCTTTCCTTCTTCCGCGAACTCCCTCTCTCTCCACATCTCTCGTCGTCTTTCGCTCTCTTTCCGCCTCCCTCCGTTTTCTTTGAATCCAATGCCTCATTGACGTTTAATTTATGATGGAAATGATTCAATGGCCGATTCAGTCGGTAGTTTTTGCGCCTTCCATCGTTAAAATAAACTATCAATTGGATTTTAATTGTCCTGTTGATTATTGGTTCTGAGGAATAAGTGAACTAGATGTTTGTGAATGATGCCGGTGAATAAGTAATTATGAAAATTCACACTAATTTATCAAAAACAATATTTATCTCTTCTTAATCAAACAATATTTTTACTACTGTAGGAACTTTCTAAAGACATCTTAGGAATTAATTCATAATGTTATAATCCTTAGTTAATATGCGTCATCTGAACCCTTCATTCCATTCTTCTCTGTCTCCACTGTACTCTGAACCCTTTTCTGCAGTTTTCTCTGTATTTCGACGGTGGCGAATTTGCGACTGGCTTCATGGGTGCATCAAATTCAATCACGGTCTAGAGGAGAATTCCGTGGGCCAGCTGCCTTCGTCGGAAGTTACTGCGATCAGTATCCGCAATGTCGGAACGGTACGGCATCAAACGGTCACGAACCAAGTGCGACCTTCCCTTCCTCTTTCTTGTTCCCCTTATCTCACCTTACGCGCACACACACTCACACGCACTACACTATCGTACATGTCTGGAGTCCAGTCGGGTGCTTATAGCTTGTCCCGGCTGGGATACGGACCGGCTGGGAGTGACACCTGAGGGAGGGGAAATCCCCGCAAGCCGACGTGTAGGTCGGAGCTGGAACTTATGTTCATTCACTACACTTACAGGATGTAACATTCACTACACTTACAGTTCTAATGACCTCAGACGTCACGTCTGAAAGCATAAATACACACATTCACCTCTCCTCTTCCACCGTCCTCCTTTATCGTCCCCTTCCCCTCCCTCTCGTCCAGTGCAGTAGGCAGTTATCCATGGTGCGGTGCGGCATCCTTCCTTAAGATGGCTCCACACATTCGGCATTCGCCGAGCAGCGAGCTACTGCTCGCCCGATCCCGACCAGTGGATGTGTTCGGCGAATGTTTACTCCGTTTGATGTGTCCAAAAGACCGACACGCGATGGGTAGGGCGAGCGCCGAATGTTCGTCACTCGGCAAATAGCAAACGCCCCATCCACACTGTACTCGGGATTCGGAGAGCGGTTGCTCGCTGTTCGCCGAATAGCAAGTGTGTGGAGCCGCCTTTAGAGAGAGGCACGGCCGCGGTGCGGTCTCTGGAGCGGACGATGGGCGGGCGGGTACGTGGTGCTCCCGCGGGTGTGCGGGCGATGGCGCGCGGATAAGGGCACTTTTTTGGGGCGCTTCTCGCAGCCCTCCGGCCCGGGGCGATGGGCGACGCGGAGCGGGGCGATGGGTATGCATTCGTGTTAATGTTACGAAGATGTACACCCGCGGGTACATCAGTGTGAATGTTTTCCTGGAGGTTTCTCCGAGTAACAGCTCGATCGGTGCTGTTGCCCTGTTTATTTTTTTGAGACTAGGAAAACCCGGCAGACGTTCTGCCCTTCATCTCCCTTTTTCCCCTCGAAATTTTAGTTTTTAAGGCTCTAGAACGCCTCGTTTAGGAGTTATTTAACGATATAGATTCAAAATGCTGCCGGGTGTGTGGCGGGTTGCGTTTGTCGTGAATATTCAGTTTTGTTCTACAGCGCCATGGAGCTTAGCTCTTATATACCAACATGCAGTTTGATATATATATATATATATATATATATATATATATATATATATATATATCCCTTGAAGTGATACGTTGGCAGTTCATTGGCTCCCCGATGTTGTATATTATCCTTACAATGAAGGCAGTGTCTTACTGTTATGGCCATACTAATGGTTTCATGATTTGAGTATCGAACATGATTTATTTCATTCTCATATTCTTAAGTTTCATATCATAGGACGTATTAGCAATACCTCAAGGTGCTCTCTTGTTAGCGTCTCGAGTGGCATATTCTGTACGTTTTGTTTTAAAGCAATAAATTTGCTTGTCAAGACGAGAAAGCTGTCTCGACTAAGGAAATTTTACTGCTCTTGCTTGATACCGGAGCTTTCCAGAAACTTCAACATTTCAAGATAAAAATGGGGCATTCTTATCGCACACACTAGCACGGCACTCTCGTACACATTGAAACCATTAATCATATTAAAATTCCAGAAACTTAAAAACGTTTTCCCAACAGGTTCATAGTAAGGAAAAATCTTGTGAGGTAACGAGCTCCTCAATTATAACGAAAAAACATTATTAAGAAAGTGGTACTTTGATTTGTACGAACAACTTCGTGAGAGACACACCTGTCCGTCAGACAAAACAAGTAGTTGAAAAAACATGAGTTAATTGACAAAACCAAGAAACCACCGCAAGAAGGAAAACCGCGAGATCACCAACGAAAAGAAGCTCCACAGACTAATTGGATGGCTTCTTTCCTAGTCGCGCACGCCGTGCGTTCGTCTGCTTTATTTTTTATTTCGCCCGTCGGCCGCGGGGCCGCGCCACGGGCCTTCACGGTCGGCTGGTGGCGGGGATCTCTCTGCTGCTTGGCTGGGCCTCCCCGCCCGGCAGCACAAGCTAACTGCTACGTCCGACAGACGGCCTCCGAGGATATCGACGACTCACGTCGCCTATTCAAATGGCGCTTGCCGGATGCTTTTGGTACGATTCCAGTATGCAGATATTTTATGTTCGTCTATTCGATCAAAGGTCGTTCTCGGTTCCGGGTATTCGTTTATTTCTGCTGATTGCATATTTACGTAAAAATAACTATATTTTGCTCTGTTTTGAAGATTTTATACCAAGTTTCAATGAAAGGATTCACTACTTGTGAAAAAAATAATATTAAAAGAGTTCTCAAAAACTTCTCTATCTTAAAATATTTCTCCAAATATGTCCCTATTGTTGTTCAATGAAAGGCAAAAATCAGCACTCGATGTTGATATTTGCTTGTAATTTTGCAAATCTATTTGAATAACATTGCCTGATTTTTGCACTTGTTATTGTACTTCACTTCAAACGACTTTCCTATGCTAATTTAATGCTGCAATTTTATCCAGCTTTGTTTTATCTTACAGGACACTGGGGCACTATTGGCTGCTCGGCAGCACAAACTATCTGTCAGGTCAGACAAGCCCTGAGGATGTCGACTACTGATTTTGACACCAACTCAAATGCTGCTTGCAGGAATATTTTAAATGTTTCGATGTAATGAGACACTAATTTTTGAATATCTGTTTCTGATTTTGTTTATTTCTGCTGTATGAAAATTTTGAGATTAACTTCTGGTCAATACACCCAATCTCGGTCTCTGCATGATTTGCTATTTTTGCAAAGTAATAATAAATGATGTGGTCGTCATGGCCTATTTGTCTATAACAGTTTAAAACTTATTCTGCATCGATATACTGAATAAAAGTTGTGCATTCTCAATTTTGCAACATTGAGATTTGTTGTCTCATTTTTTCAGAAGACTTCAATATTGCTTTCCGCTGTGAAATAATTTACCACATTGAATTGAATTTTTCTCCTCACATTTCCCACGGTTCTATGCTCCATTAAGTATGATTTAATATCGAGGAATTTAATTTTTCTGTAAAATATTCACAACTCCCACAATCCGATTTAAACCAGCAACTTGTTTATCCCACTTCCACGAAACTATTCAGGCGAGATAAGTTGGATGTAACAAGATGCAAAGAAACAAAATCTGCAAGTTCCTTCTCCGCGGGTCATCTGAGAACGAGCTTCCAGTCCGGTATAGAGTTTCCTTGAGAGTCCATCCCAACAACGGAGTCACGTCTTTTGCAACCCCATGATAGTAAATGTGTCTCTTCCACGAGAGACCTTGTAGTTATTTTCAAACGTCACTTTTTTGGCTCCTTCTTCGCGGAGCTACCAGTGTGTACAACATCACGTTCTTGAGGAATCATTAGTGGTAACAGGTGCGGACATTTCGAGTTTCACTTCTGTATCTTGGTAACATCGCTTCGTACCTAGAGGCCCCACGCTCTCCATCGTAAGTCAACTTGTGGCTTGGCCTTTCCTCGCACTCTTACACCTGCCCGTAGTGTGGCTGTTTGAAATGCTTTGAACGGTCACGGGGCCGTAGGATTGGATCAGTTCCATTTAGCGGCACCAAGAAATTCGAGTATATGGAGTATTAATGTATATTCGCTAGATGGAATTCGTAGAGGAGCTCAATGAGCGACGTGAAACGTTTTGCGCACGTCTTGTCGTACTGCAGAGGGTGAGATACATGATGTGCTCAAACACCCAGACCGACTGAGTTCAGCTTAGAGCTGGCAATGCTGCTGTGTCTGCAACAAATCTGACCAGGAGATCCTAGAGCTCGAGGCCTGAGGGTGAGGGATATTCGACACTTCTTACAGCTAAGTTGAATTTAGCTGATGACTGAAGTAAAATTCTAGCGACCGGCTCCTCTGATCGGTAGTTTCCTAATCGGTCGTATCTCCAATCAACTCCATGCAAATTCAGGAGTAGTATTCTATCAAACGGACCACGAACCGAGCTTGGGCTTTCCTTCATCTTCCTTGTCCTATTCTCTCCTCTTACTTATCCACAAGCCCACTTGCTACTCTACTCTATCACACATGTCGGGAGACGATTTGGGAGCTTAGAGCTTGTCCCACCTGAAGAGGTGTTCCTTTGAAGGGAGATATCTGAAGGGGGAAATCCCCTGCAAACCGTTATGTTGTTCAGATCCAAATCTCACAAGCCTGCGGGGATGGATCACAGCCACATCCCGCGATAAAATAAAATTCACTACACTGACAGGATTAATAACTATAGCAATTAACTTGCCCGGTAATATCAATGAAACACCCAGCTTTCATGTTTATTCTCACATTAGAAACCTTATAAGGTTTAAATCTTATAATTAAATGCCAAATTTTCGGGCTGCTAGAGGTCTAATGATTCAATCTTGCAATCATTGTCGCTCAGAAGCGCCTCTACCTCACGAATCGCTTAATTTCAAGTAATGTGGAGCCTCACCTCTGTGAACGTCACCTGGAAGGTTAAATTTAGTTCCGGTCGGGGTAAGGGTAGCTCAGACAAGGTGGGCAGCACGGTGTGTTCATGCGTCACACACAGTATAAATGTGTAATAAATGTACCACCTCTCCAAGTGTATGCAAAGTTAATAATCTGTTAATAATCCATCTAAAGACATGCGATATTAGTGTGATTTTTACGAAGCGATATTCAATACTAACTAACCGATTTTAAAGACTTCTCATGTCAAAATACCCATAGCATATCTTTTTTGTATTTTAAAGGAAGGATTTGATCTCGAAAAGAATTAAAATGTGTGACATCCTATTATAAAAACAGCAACAAAAGTAGTGTTTCGTTTTATTCAATTTCATTCATCATCAATCACCATCACCATCACCATCACATGACGATTGTTGTGATATAATTTACAGTGATGTGATTGTGGTGATGGTAATTGAAGTGGTGGTGATGGTGGATGGTGGTGATCATGGTGGTGGTGATGGTGGTGGTGGTGAAGCCAGCGATGTATACAGCGAAGGTGACGACCAACTTTCTCGTGGATGCACTTCCGCATCCACACGTGAGGATGCACAGTAACGACTCCACGTCGGTTCGCGTACACTGCCTAGCCATAGCTCCTTTTCTCCCTTCCATCAATTCCGCCACTTTTGTTCCATGTCGTTCTCACATCGCCGCCTCCTTCCGTCAGCACTGTCCAGTTGCATTCGGTTCACTTTCGTGGTCTCGACTCGTGACTCTCGCTCGCTTTCGCTTCGACAACTTGACTGATTGATCGTCTCTTCTCCATCCTGTCATTTTTGTAAGTAATAAATGGTTTAGATATTTCCGCTCCGTCCTATACCGTCAATTACGACTAGGTTTATTTGTCCGATTCGTTCCGTTCCGTTGTCTCATCCTATTTCACCGGATCTATTGCGTTCCGTCTCGTCTTATGATTCTCTAAGTCGACTAATACTTTTTAGCTTTACCTTATTCTTTCAACTTTCAGCATAAATAATAAAAGTAACTTTTAGTTGTATTTGTACTTCAACCATGTTTATTATCCAATTTTACAAATTACGATACCTGAGGTAATTATTTTAAAAAAGTGGATTTCCCTCTTTGCAAACTTTTTGATAAGGGATCCAGCAAAGGCAGACAAAAACGAAAAACTTCCTCTCGTGAGCGCTGAAACCTCGTGCTCCGCACTGGCGACCCTTCCTCCTGGTTTCTCCCGGCGGCCGTGTTCTCGCGCCGTGTTCGCAGGACGTGCGCGTGGGCCTTGCCTGCCACGCCTCGGCGCGCCGCCGCCGCAACCACCCGTTCCGCGCGTCTGCCCCTCGACGCCTGACTCGCCAACAGCCACTCGGCCCCACAGCCTCCGTCGCAGACTCCGTCTCCGCCACAGCCACATTTACCATCGCCTTCACCGTTCATTTACCATCGTTTCCATCGCCTTCACAGTCACCTTCTCCGTCACCTTCACCGTCCTCGTCGCCTTCACCGTCGCCTTCACCGTCACCTTGTCCGTCACCTTGTCCGTCACCTTGTCCGTCACCTTGTCCGTCACCTTGTCCGTCACCTTGTCCGTCACCTTGTCCGTCACCTTGTCCGTCACCTTGTCCGTCACCTTGTCCGTCACCTTGTCCGTCATCTTGTCCGTCACCTTGTCCGTCACCTTGTCCGTCACCTTCACCGACATTGCCACCACCTTCGCCACAGTCTCCGTTTCTGATACCGCCACTGAAATCGTCACCATTACCTGTCACCGTCACCGTCATCACCCCCACCACTGCCCCCGCCGCAACTGCTACCGCGTAACCATATCCCAGCGATTCCCAAACTGTGATCTACGAAACCTTTTACGGATCCAGGGTGGTTCAATATGCAGTATTGCTGTTGCCGCTCTAGCCTCGTTGACTGGAAACTGACAATTTTCAATTCATTCTATTTGTATCTGATATGAAATAATTAATTGAAGACACAATGAAGTTTTTCAAACATACATTTTGGTATATACTGAATGGCTAAACGAACAATGCTATTGAATTTGTGAATCTCGTTCGTTTTTTTAAGCACCGAGTTGGCGTTCATTGAAAATAAAAGGAAGCGAACCAAGTTTTCCAAAGAAACTCGGCGTAGATAATTCAATCACGACACGTCCGTCCTACGCTCTGTCAGCAAGGCCCTCCAGCAGTGCTTATTTCCGAGGATGTGAAGGAGGGAATTTGCTTCAACGCACCTGCGGAACGCACTAAAATCCATAGCAGGACTTTTATAGTTGTTGCACCAAATGAGAACATGAAAGAGAATTGGCTTCTCTGTGGGTGGGCCAAGATTCTTCAGCCACGCTGATTTTTCGCTTCAACCGGAAAGTAAATTAATGCAATGTATCGTAATAATATTGCAGTTTGAAGAAGATTAGTGATTTGAATCTCACTTTGACGTCATATTGGGAGAGAAAAACGACACCATGAGATTCTGTAGGTATTACCAAAACAAGGCGTGTTGTTTGAAATAATGAGTGTTGCATTCTTAAGCGTCCTTCATTTTCCATAGTATTGCCGTGAAAGGTTTTTATATTTTGTGCAGTACTTCTTGTTGCCTAAATTACACTTGCCTTACTGGTCTCCCTACACCCGACTTCCCTGCCCCATTGTAGCCCGTGGAGAATCCCCCAACTTGCACGAACAGTTTCGAGACGTAGATACATACGTAGAATTGTCATATCGTAACGTTCTTGTGAAATCAGTGCTTCTTCGTTAACCTTCGTATCGGAAATCCATGTATACAATTAGTACGCAACATTAGAGGTATTACAATTTCGTTTTACTTCTTACAAAATGAAGTTACGAGTGTATCACTACCGTTTGACACTACTTTGCTTCAGCAAAGCACCTTAACGAATGAAGTTTTTTTTTGTTTTCGTTTTTGTAGGTTGCTTTCTAACAACTTGGTCGTATAGCGACCACTTTGGTTGTTTTAACTGTAGAGGGAACTATAGGAAGAACACGTACGGACAACACGAACACCCACACACAAGCATACACAAACATCCAAGCCCAAGCCAGGATTTGAACCTGCAACCCATCGAGCCGAGGCAGCTAAGGCCCTTCAGCCTTGACAACCTCGACTATCCAGGCTGGATAACAAATGAAGTTTGTTCTACTAATTTCTCATTATTTGATATTATATCCAGCCTTTCACTTTTAAATTATATTAGTTACGTTAATAATTTCAGTTCTATCATTTAAATTCTTTTTCATTGTCAATTACTGGAATTTGTGCACATTTAAAGTGGTCTCAAACTATTGTAAATTGCTGCATCATTCACGTTAAACGCGATAAATTGGAAAGTATTCGTACCTGTTCACCAATGCTTCTCGCAGTCTTTCTTTGTCCATTTATGGAAATTAATTTACCGGAAGGACATGATCAATTTATCTCTCGACCTCTGCCCGAACACAGGAAGGCACGACCTTCATTGATTTCCGCTTGACAAAAATTGGCGGTGAATTCCTGGCAATACGCGGTCATTTGCTATTTCCTCATCACATCACGTTTTACAGAACAGCCTGTCTTGTTGAAAATTTAAATTGACAATTAAAATCCATTGTAATGGGTATTACACGTAATAATCTAATTCCATTATTGTGTTTGATAATTAAATCTCTATATTCATTGAATTAAATATTAAACTTCGGTGGCTTATACAGCAATATCTCATGGCAAATTTTAATTCGTCATAATAATTTTCCTCTTGGCACTATTAGTCTATCTCTCCGCTTATGAGCGCAGCGTAGTTCCTAGAATTGGATTCAATGAATATTTAAGGATTTCAATGTATTGGCCACAAAATGGCCGGCCATAAGTCAAAGCACAGAACATATTCATTTATTCCCATTCATCTCTCCACAAGATAGGCGTGTGAGAGGTGACTGTCATAAGGCTGAGTAATTCAGTTTTTGTAGTAGAAGCGTCTTCAAAAACGCAAAAAGTTTTCAAATTCCTCAAAAATTAATTTACAAATACAGTTTTATGGTTTTATTAACGTCACGAAACGAAAGGATTGATAAGAAATATCTTTAGTGGGCATAAACACAAATAATGTTCAGTTCAATATTGACGTTTTTAGGAAATTTCAGCTCTATCAAATTGGATGGTACATGTGCCTTTTGATACTATCTAATATTCAATTTCAGAGGAATTTGCTTTAGACAAAATAGGTGAAGAGAACTGAAATGCCAGAAACAAATGCCCGTAAAATATTATGTATACCTTTTTCACCTTTTCTGATTGTGACACATTTTAATCTCCACGATACGACCTGTCAGCATCTGCCGTTGTACGCAACTCTCATTAAATTATGTCAAGAGTCCTTAATTTCACATTTTTTAAAAAAAACAAAAGATCGACCATTTATCGTATTTCCTTGTCAGCGGCTTCCTGCAAATAAAAGGAAGGAGCTTTGCCGGCGTTAGTAGGACGCATCACGCAGTGGATCCACGTGGCGCGACGCGCGTCCGCCGATAAATCGCTTTCGGGAATCGCGGCGTTCCGCAGGGACCAGCCGCCCACTTTGCGCGCGCCATCCATTTCGACGGGCCGATTTGCGTCGCTCCTCCCGCGTCCTCAGGGACACCCGAGCGCGCCCAGGGAGGGTTCCCGGAAATGGGAAGTGATAGACCGGAATGGAGCAGAAAAGAACAAGAGGAAAAACAAACCAAAAAAACAAACAAACAAGAAAGGGTATTCCTGTTCCTGTAATAGAAATAGTATTTCCCTGAAGGTAGTAGGGTGTGTCCAAAAAGGAACTTTGCTTGAATAATATTTTGTAATTCTGTCTTTTCAATAAACGTTGGTTGTGGGTTCGATGTATACTGATGGTATAGTGCAGTGTGCTAGAATGGTATTTCAAGTACGTATGTTTAGGGCGTGTAAATTACATGTCTCCAGTTTAAATAGTGTACATTTACTTGAGAAGGAATGAAGAGAAAGGAGAAGAAGGAGACAATGAGGAAGACGAAGAAGGAGAAACAGAAACTGTTGGAGAAACGTGGAAAGAATAGCGTGTTCTAGCTCACGATCTAGAAAATATGTAGGAAGGCGACACTAAGTAGAATTAAACGATTTTATTAAATCGTAAAAACTGAACAATTAATAGATAGTATAATAGAAAAAATAATTTTAATGTGTATTAATTTTATTGAAACATTTAAATGAGCACACCAAATATATATCGTTCTAAAACGTATTTAAATGCCTCTTTTTATTGAATACAATTTTATGCGAGGATGTGTTGCCCTTGTGCACCCCCATGTCCGTAGGGTGCAAATTAACAGTTCGAAATTCCGGCGATGGACAAATCGATTAACTATTGATGAGTGAAACAAAGATCGTCTTCACTTAAACAATACAGTCTGGAATTCTGACCGAATGCAACCTAAAAATTCTCTGAACAGTGTTTTTGTTGCTATTTTTAATTGGAAATTTTCTAGATTTGGATTCCTTAATTTGAACATTCAATGTGTTGGAAAAAGGCACTCTCCAACCTCAGGAAATCATTGTAATCACTCTACTCAAATATCTTAGGGTTTCAGCTGCGTGTGCGAAATTACCTTTGCAAACAGCCCACCCTTTTAATACCTATTTCATTAATCTGAACAGCACATAATAAGAATTAATTGTATCTCTGGCAAGGAGAAATAAATACGTTCCCAGCAGGGGACATCAAACCCTCCGAAAAAGAAGATGATCCTGGCATGCCCGTCCCCCGTCCCCCTCATCCCCTGGGTTGGGGCACGGTTTGGAGAGCGGTCTAGTCTGGAGCAGCAGCTTGGCGGGTGGGGAGGAGGGGGCGAAATGCGCTGACGCGGACCTCTCGCGCGGCGGCGGGCAAAGCGCGGAGTTCGACGCGCGGGAGTAAAACCCGATTCGCTTGATTGGATTCCTCCGCGATCGGGTAATTCCCGGTGCCACGACCTCTGTTCCCTGGACGCGCGAGCCGGCCCGCCACCGCGTCGGAGTCAGCGGAAAGATTGTCAGGGGGGCCAAGGCGGAAACGTAGGAGTGAGGAGTGTTGGCGCGCTGATGTAAATGAGAATGGCGGAAGAGGTAATAATAATAATAATAATAATGATAATAATAATAATAATAATAATAATAATAATAATAAATTTGTGTAAGAACTTGTCTAAACTCCCAGCTAATTCAAAGGACTGGGAAGTCCAAGAAATCGCTTTATTTGGAACATCCCACATTTTGCGCAAAGTATTTTAGAGGCACCGACAGTCCCTAGATCTCTCCTTAGGTAGCTGGTTGCTACCTCAAGTAGATTTTATATTCAGCCGACACAACATTTTTAGTCGTGATATAGATGAATAATAATAATATTAATTTATTGAGTCACATGAAAAATTACAATCGTGTATGACGATTCAAAGTGATGTCTTGGGTGGAGAGAGTGAAGTTTCATTACTGTCCAGAAGCAAAACAAGGGGCCATCTCAACATTTGCTCAAAGGGCCAAGGAAACTAGACAGAAGACCTGCTCGAGGTGGGGTTATTAGCCTAGGAATTATACTACAATACTTGTTACAGATAGATTAAGATATTGTTGGGGTGGAAGTACAGGAGGATCGTATTTGATTTGTGGTTGTCGCGTCGGTCCTGTGTTTGATTCCTGGAGAGCCTTTCTGTGGTTGGAGCTAGACTCTAACCCTAAACTGGAAATGGAAAGCTATCATAGGATGAAGAGTTTTCTGAAAATCCTGGAAACAAAATTTTATATTCAAAATTCAGTGAAAACATATTACACATATTCTATGTGTTTGAGCAGAACAATGTACAAAGATTCCTGAAGATGGTTGCGTGAATTTATTTTTTATGTATTGTACTGATGTCGTTGATGTGTAGAAAATGGAGATAAATGGTTAATTACAAATGAAGTTTGATCTCTCGATCGACTTTAAACGACAGCATTTTATTAACACTGTTTGAAAAAGAATGGTTTAATAGTTGAAGACTTACACTTGGATGTGCAGATGAAGTAATTAAGAATTTACGCAGATTCATGAGATTAATGTAAAACGTGATTTTGCCAATGCACGAATTCCTCTCTTACCATTGATTTAGTTATTTTCAACAACTAAGCAATGAACAAGCAATATCTCAGATTTCTGATTCGCATTGCAATGAGGAAATAACGTGATTGATCACCATTAATGCACAGAGATGAATAGCCCATGCAGTTAGTCTTGGCTTTTATACTGAACGAGATGGTGACTTCACACTGAATAACTAGTCATTCGCATCGTGGATTTTATTTTACTAACGGTGCATATAAAGTATAAAATGCCTACATATGGGTACATATTTTTGGATATAACTTTGATTACAGGATCACATACTAGCTGAAGATACATGGTTATTATGTTAATATTATAATCTTATTTGAATTGCGTTCATGTGTGCTTGGTATTAGTCTCTCATATTGGTTCTTTTTCTTCACATAGCCAGGTAAGTTGTGTACGCTAATATTTTTCCATATGAAATCTGCATTCACTTTATACTGAGCACAAAGTTGCAATAATCATCAAATGTAATAGCCTTTACTTAAGAATATTGACTGTATAAGATACACAGATAACAATGACAAACAATTGTTTTAACTTCATTTACATGAAAGAAGTGTATAATTAATTTTTGAGAATTAAATAATTCCAAGGGATCTGGCAATCTATCATTTGTGATTAAGGTACCTCGACTCTGAAGAGAAAATAAAATTAAATTCAATCAATGATGCGAACTGTGTATTCATGTTGAAAAATCAAAAGTATTGTATAATGGCACCACCATTTTGTATATGTTTTCAAATATTCACGATTCCCAGAGACAGACATGTGAAAAAAACTGGAAAAACAATTCAACCCTTTGTCTAACGTGTGAAGAGACTTTAACATAACTGATACTGCAAATGGAATTCCCCATCCACGTAAAATGTGAAAGAATCGCATGTACGGTATCTTTCAAAGATAATGAAGGTATACTAAAGAGTATAGTTAGAACGTATCACTTTACACTTACATTGTCTCCTCGAGATTTCCTGCTATCTACCAAAATACATTCACATCGAGGAAAACTAATAATAAACAGTTGCAATGTGAAGAGCTATTTTAATAAACATTGTCACTGCTTAAACTATAGTTTAAGCAGTGACAAATAGCTATTTGCGATCCTTTAAATAAGGACATAAATTAAAACTCTTCGAGAATATCAAAAGCTTTGTAGAAAGTTGTACTTGTTCTTATTTTATCATACGATTTCATAAATATGCAAATTGTAGTAAGTTTATATTTTCTATTAACTAACTACTTTCAAAGTTAAAGTTTTCAACCAAAGGAAAGTTAATTAATTTTACATCCCCGAATACATAATAAATATATTGCAATTTTGCATATATTATATCTTACCATTAGATCATCACGGATATAAAACTTTTCTTTTCATGGAATATTAGAATAAAAATGCAAATTAATACAGTAAAAAGGATGTATTTCAAATTTCTATACAAAAATATATTTATACATTCACATGTTCGTAATATGATCATATTGAAAGAACTGCTTTCGCTCTTGTCATTTGAAATATTCCTTAGAAATACCTGTTGTGCTGTTTTCTGTATTTTACTGATGCGGATATTACACTGAAGGTCACAATTTCTTATGAAGGATTTGGAATTTTAAATATTACTTGTATTTTCATCCACAGAATATTCACTAGTTCAACAAAGAGCTACTTCACAAAACTGTCATAAAACCAATTTGGACCTACGGGGCTCCGTTAGTGAATCAAATATAGAAATTCTTAGATTCAAAACCGAACACTTGTGAAACTTATGCGGAGCACCGTGATTCGTTGTAAACAATTGTTTGCATTTCATCTTGCGAAAGACATCTCAAAGAGAAGACAGCAACATCTAACAATCAACTTACTTGTCAATAATGAACGCATTTATAAACTGAAACGCGATCTAGGAACTGTCAATTCACTACTGTACTCGTTAAATATGTAAACAATTTATGAAAGTGTTATTGTTGTAATTTCAAATCATTTACTTAATGTTCTAAAAGTACAGCCAGTAAAGTTTGTGGATGTGAAATTTAAAAACTCCACAGAACATTGCTTTTCAATATATTCTAAATATAAAGAAATTATAAAAGTGCAGCCACAGGTTTGCAAAACAGGTTTAGAGGAAGTATGGTCTGCATGACAATAAGAAAGGACACCTCTTTTTCCGTCGAAGCTACTTTGCGTTCTTACCGCAGCTTAAAAATCTGCATCGCGTCATGCTGTGCCACCCACGATTACGTAACGTTGCATTGCTCCCCTGGAGATGCAGGCAAAGTAATGAGGTGCATGCAAGGAGTTTGCCAACTGCATTTCGCAGTCTATTAAGAAAAGGATCATTGTTAACAGCATTTCAGAGGCGTTCTGAAGACGCTCACGTGGTATCTCCAATTCGTAACTCAACTTTTGTAATATTTCTTTGGCGAAAAACGTTATAACAGATCACTCTTCCACCAAAGTTAGGAACTGCTTCCATTTAGAACGAAACGTGCAACAATATTTTTACACTTCCCACAATACTTGTCGCGTGGATGCCTCATCATGTTTTACGCTATGCGCTGCAAAGCTCCATAACGTCTGAATCGGAGCGTACTGTACGCGACACGGAGTGGACACGACTGGTGGTCGACCGGTTCTTTTGGACGCGTTTCTTCGAGACTCGTTCTTCAAGACAAATGTGCACCTGCATTCAGATCAGTGTATTCATTTATTTCCTGAAGTCTTGTGCGAAACGTCCAGGAAAAGGACGAAAGCAACGTCGTAATCGACATTCCGGCGTGATGATCTGTGCACGCCCACTGAAACATGTTTCGGCAGTGACGGGACGGTTTCTAAATATTTTCTCGTGTTTGTCAATCCGACTAAAAATCCGATTCAACTAACGGAGTTAACTCTCGAATTCTATTCTTAATTAAAACTAACTGTTTAAACTAATACTTTTCCACTTTTCTTTCATAACTCTAAAAATCAAGGTAATGGAAAATAAGGTAATGGAGTATACAACAAAATAATACAACAAACGAAATTACTAAAGAATTGTAAATTAGTTACTTGTTAGAGTTGAGTGAACTGCCTCTATCTAAAACCATACTACCGAACCTCAGTTACGAGTATAATGAATATCATGATAGAAATAACAAGAATAATTATCATAAAGTGAAGGAAAAAATATGAAAGATTTGTAATTAGAGTAATCGCAGATTAATGATACACAACTTATAATGATAGTATTTTACCCTAATAATAATAATGATAATAATATTTAGCATTAGGAATAAAATTTAACTCTGATAAGTACTAAAAGGATTTTATGTAGATGTCGTGAAGAATACTAAGATTATATAGATTGTAAAATTTCTGATTTTTTTTTTCTTTGTAAGGTAATACGTTTAATGAAGTTAACGGTTTAATAATTTGATACTGGGATAATGTGTGTGTTTTGTTGTAGTTGATTCAGATGAACAGTTGGAATTAGTGAAACGAAATGTGAACTGATGTAATTTTGTACAATGGGGAAGAATATAGCCAACCAGTTCCATTAATTTGTGGTGTGTAATTCAATATTTTTCATATCATATTATTATCAGATAAAAATGAAAATAAATTCCTTTTTCTAGGAGTATGACTACTTCTCATTTCTTCCGATTCTTAAGAAACCGCTGACCAACATATTCTTAACGGACATTGGCCCTTACCAGGGCCCTTCTTTTTTGTTTCATCGTTTGTGGTCACTAGTGAGCAACTATAGCTTTTCGGTTCTGGTGGTCATAGGCTCGAATCTTGATAGTGCCAATTAATACCAATTGGGTAGCTGATAGCTGCGCCGCGGCGTGTTCTGTTCGTTACCGTAGTTTTCAGCGAAAATGTCCAGTCGACATTGATGGAATATTTCAGTAAGTGGACTACGTGCCACGTGCGATCTTTCCTTCAGTATCCTTGTACCCATTTTCACCGTAAGAACCGGTCAATGACCCCAACCCCATACCGCCAGTGCACTAGAGAATTTAGGTATTTCGAATATCGAGTGGAAGTCAGGTGAAGAAATATGTTGGCCTCATGGATGGATAATGGGCGGCGTACTAGCTTCTCGTGGTGTGGTTCCGCGTTTGATTCTCCGTTGAGGCAAAATAGAGTTGCAACTTTCCTTTAAATCGTCCCGATTTCTGTTACTGTGTGACGAAGAAAAGCTTGGGCAGGTGAATCTTGGTGGTTACGGTGAATGGAATTCGTAATGTTCGCCACATGTCGTTCCTATCTCTCTACCGAAGGAAATTAAAGTATTGGCCAAGGTATGGGGGACACCGTTAACTGGCTGGAAAAATCGGACTATCGACCCAAAATGCAGAATATATACATTCAAGAAATATGTTTAGAAAATAGTCTATTTATCTTAGTATACATTTTTATAGTTCACAAAACTAGTATTTCATAAAGTAAAATACTTTCTTTGGCACCGAAATAAAATCCTACGCTAGGTTCAAATAGTTCCCCTATATGACAATTTTTACATTATTGCATATATCGATTATAGAGAAATGTATGTAATGCTGCTCTGAACAACCGATGATTTTTCAGCAGAAAAGACGCCTAATACTGAGAGTTGAAATATAATTATGAAATGGAGGAGGCTCAAATGGCGAATTGAATTTTGTAAATTTTTTGAAAATTGCAAAAGATTGAATTTTTTAAAAACTATTTTTATTAAACATAAGATAGAGTGTAATTTTACACGAAATAAAGGCAATTTTAAAAATGATATTTTCTCAAAAACGACTCCATTGTTTTCTTTAAACTTTTAGAAAGGATATAGCTAAATACACCGAAAACCATGATTCAGATATTTTTATTTAATATTTCATTGTTAAAAAATATTGAAATGTATGCTCAAATAGTAATGTAATATTACGAAACCGTTGCAAATAATGCAAAAAAGGACATACAGTTGCATCACCACTATTTGAGATCTGACACTTCTATTCTCGAACGAAATGGACTAAATTCTATGCTCCCGAAAGTCTTCGGGCTTTAGTGACATCAGAAAGAACGAAATATGAATATACAGATCACTAATAAAAAGCCCAGAAATAACTCACAACAATCATGTGTCTCTCACATAGATTTCAAGCCAGAACGTGAGTAGATAAGTTGCCGAAGACTAAGTGATTCAAACCACTTCGGAGGCCAATTAACTTCTTTGTATTCGATTTGATAATAGAGGCCTTAATTACTAACATTACGACGACACAATGATTGACGCTATCACTGATTGAATGTTTGGACCATCACACATCTAATTACCGGAGACACCGACAGCCATTTTAAAGATCAGATGATATTGATGAAGATACGATGGTAGAGCTTGATCCAGCAACATTATCTGACATGAACGTAAAGTGAACACAAAGACCGAGCGACACATGATTGAAATAATCTACAACTCAAAGTCATGCAACGAACCATTTGTGTAAACTCGTAATATCTCTTGGTCATTATATTGTTGTCCGATTTTCGATATAGTGACTGCTCAAGGTCAGGAGCTGAGATGAGAAGGGGACACTGTCATCCCAGTTCCAAAAATTTAAGTCGTTGATTGGCTGGTTGAGTAGTGATTACAAGCGCGTCAACAGCTAAGGTAATTAATCTTGTAAGTGTAGTGCATGTTTTCCTCGGCAGGTGGCGGTGATCAACTCCCACTGGATGGTGAGATCAGATGCCGACCTACCGTCGGGTGCCCGCGTTTTCCTCAACCAAGTATCTCCCACCAACAGGACACCGCCCCAGCCGGAACAAGCTCTAAACTCCCGACCGGTCTCCCGGCGTATGTGGTAGAGTAGTGCATGTAAGTGTAAGTGTGTGAAAGTAAGAGGTAGGATACAACAAGGAAGAGGAAGGAAACATCGCGCGCGGTCCGTTTATTAGGGTACTGCTCCGGCATTCGCTTAGTATTGATCTGAGAAACCACAGAAAACTACCGATCAGAGCATCCGGCCGCTAAAATTCTCCTCCAGACGGCGAATGAATTAGACCTAGCCTCATAGCTAGTATTGAAAGTCTTGCCACCGTCGCGATCCGAACCTAGGACCTCCCAGTCAAAGTCATTGCAGTGACATCAGTTGATGCCCTGAGCCACCTCCCCCGTTATTTAAATCGTAACAAAACTCTCGATTGGACGACATTCTCGACCCTCTCCTTCCAGTTCCCGACTTTGAGACACTACATTTAAATCGGACTATGCTACTGCAGTTCGAACATCGGCGGGGCGCGGGGTTGGTAAACGAAATGCCATTGCGGAGGTGACCTCGCTCCGCATAGCGCAACCAGGGTAATGAGCTGCCGTAGGGGAATGCGCGCTGCCTCTGCGGTGGGATCGCGATGTCGGCTGGAAGCGGGTAATAAATTCCTGTCGCCGCACGCACCTCTGCAATTTGCGGAGGCCCCGCTCTCGAAGCAGGTACAGACATCTGCTTGTCAGCGCCGATGTAGAGCAAACAATATGTTCGGAAACGCATGAAAGTGAGGAATGTCACGAAAATGTTTGAGGTCGCCCAAGCAATTATCAACATGACAATGAGCTATCAATTAGGAATAATTTTGTCGAAAGGTAAGAAAGGAAAGTATTACGTTGATGATCTTCGTGAATAAATAAAGGGGGTAGAGAAAATGAATTTTGGACTGTAGATGAGAATTTGAAAGTTATACCTAAGATGTATTCAAGTTCAAATATTGTTCAGAATTTAAATGTTCAGTAGAAAATTATGTGCGAGAATTGCGTACGATTTTCTTCAATCCAAATTTGTAAAATTCAGTCATTTTAATTTTGTTGTGTAGGTATATGTAGGTAGTGTTATGTAGTGTAGAGAAAGTTATGTAATGATGCCGAAAATCGATATTAAAAATATGACAAAAATAATTTTTTTTGGTCTCGGATGTTCAAAAAGTGTTCATAACCGACCGTCTGTCCGTATGTCTGTATGTCCGGCTCTCTGGATGTAAGTAGGTCAATCAGTTTGTGCACTATGCCCATCTGTCTGTATACAGCAGATCTGTTTGACTGCTTGTTGGTCTAGATGGCATTTTAGAACTACGATATTTGCAATAAATTTAATATAATTTTACGTAAAAGTTACACTAAAAACGTAAAGTCTGCGCTATATTGTATCACCACTAATGTATCACATGAAACGCATCAATTTTGCTCAAGACAGATCGTAAAATTTCAGTTAATAGCTTGTGTTTCAATGGTAGGTCGAGGTTTCATATCAATAAAATCAGTCAGGTTCTTCAGTTAGTTCAAATACGGTACGAAATTATTGGCTTTTTTTTAAAGGCAAATAATGGCTAATTTGAAGTATAACAAGTAAAACAACAAGCAATTACTAGTCTCAGTGGAACTTTGACAACTTGAGGCACCTTGCGTCGTCCTGCTCTCGCGCCCCAATTCCCCCGCGACCTTCCGCCCTCTCCACAGGGCTCCTCGGATCGGCGCCCACGCCTTTGCCCTCGTCGCGTGAAGGTCACGTGGGCGGACGCGCGCAGAAGGGCGATGGAGAGCGATGGCGACGATGGCAACTGTCGCGCCCCGCCCCGCCCCGCCCCGTCCCTATTCACCCCACCCCTATCATCCGCCCCGCCCCGCTCCTCTCCTCCACCCTCCCCCCACCTCTCTCCGCCCCGTCTGAATGCACTCGACCCCTTCCAACCCCACTCCTCTCCACCCGGCCCCGCCCCACCGCACACCTATCCTCGCCCCGCTCCACCACTCTCCCTACCCTCTCCACCACTCCACTCCGCCCCACTCCATTCAACCCCGCCCCGCCTGGGTCCCACCCCGCCCCGCCGCACCTCTTGTCTCCTCGCCCCGCTCCACTCCTCTTCCTGCCCCGCCTCTCGTCTACTCGTTCCTTTCCGTTGCTTCCTTCATTCCCCACCCCACCCCATCCTCGCCACCCGCCCGGCCTCTCCCCGCCCCGCCCCTCCCCGACGCGACGCGACGCAGCGAGCGTCCTTCCGCTCCGCATCACTGCACTTCGGCCCCGTTTCTCGCCGCGGCCGCGTCGCGTCGCCCTGACCCGCACTTGCACCGCGCACACGCCCCGGCTCCACCCAGACCTTGTCGCTGCGACCGCGCTGCTATCCCAGCACTAATTGGCGCTGCGTCACGCTGAATCTGCCACCAGAGCGCGGCCAAGTGAAAATATCTCAATGTATTTAACTAGCACTTTATTATTACTCATCTTACTAAAATACTTTATTTCTGAACGAATTTATTACTGAATCATTTAATTACTCAGCTATTGAGTAACCTCAGCATTAAATTAAAAACAGCTTTAATTAATAATGTACTAAATTGCTATGATAGTGAGTATACGGATCATTTATATGGAACATTTTTTTTCGAACCAGATTATCGATATAAAAACATTGAAATGGGATAACTAGTGGTATTTCGTCGTGTGATATACCCGCATGTCTTCACGAATAACATTAGAAAATTTGACACCTGTAGAATATTCTAAAACTATTATTATTCTTATATGTTAATACATATATTTAAAATAATATTCTTATACTATGGATTGGAGTAATATTATAGCACAAACAATTTTGTTTCAGATAAATTTAGCAAGTGAACAATAACACGTACTCGTGCATACAATATTATGAAATTTTTCTTTTTTTCTTCATTCCTCTTAAAATCTATTCGTATAATTGGACTTCGGGGTTCTACCGTTCAGTATTCGAGGCAAACCCATTTCTTCCCGGCCAGTTCCATCTCCCAACCCATTAATTCCATTCCATCCCGCCTCCCACCAGGAGAGGAGGCTCCGTGCGGTCCCGCGGCGTGGGAGCTGGTGGGAGTCGCGCCAGCATTAGCCCGCGCCCTCGCGCTCAGCCAGTCGGAGCGCGCCGCGCCGCGCCGTAATCCAACGCGTGAAAAATGTTTTTTTGTTATTTACGCCGCACCGGTAACTCGACCTACCGCGGGCCGGGGTGCGCTGCGTTCGCCGCCACACGGTGGGTCGCAAGTGAGTGGTTGGGCTTGGATTTAGGGAGCGCTGGGCGGCCTGGCCTAAACCACAGAGGGCACTTCGTATATTACGTGAAGCTAACAAAGCCAACAAAGTACGGTGCTGCGGATCTTCGTAAATAATATTTATGAAGATCCGTAGCACCTATGTATTTATTTATGTATGTGTGTACGTGTGTATGTATGTACGTCCTTGGCTTTTTAGGGTCCGATTAATCTGACGTTTGCCAGCTAACGGCGACTTAGTTAAAAAGTACCGGCATAAGCCAGGTTTGCAAGCCACCGTTTACTGTGGATGGAATTTTAGAGCGCTTTATTTATTTACTTATTCACTTACTTATGTATTCACCTATTTATTTACTATATTCTATATTCGGCATTTCGTGATCGGATTAATCCGGCTTTTGCCAGCTGGCGGTGTTCCCAAGCCATTGACTTGTTATTATTTATTATCCATACCTACGGGGTGGACCTACGGGACATGAGCGAGCATGACGCATTCTTTTCAACACATCTACCATACTTGGACTGCCTGGGCTTGAGTTATATTTGCCCTGACCAGGAATCGAACCTGAAATTGCGCCACGGAAAGCTAGCAGACTGTCCAAGAGACCCCTCGAGCCCCCGCCCCCAACACATATAATGGGAATTATAACTGATTAAAAATAAGATCTACCGCGATACATTAACTTTTATTTATCACGTAGTACGTGAAATAAGTTTGGGGCTTCTCATACCGAGCGCCTTGTATCAGAGTTTATTAAATCCTTTCAAAATATAGCACAGAAAACATGGATGTGTAAATATTTTCCTTTCATTATATTTTACTTGAACCTTTGAAAAAACAGCTGGAATGAACATGAAAAAATAAGGTATATTTTACGGGAAATCTGTGAACTGTTCGGAATTCAAAAAAATGTGTTATTTTTGCAACTGGGTTTGAGTGGTGGAAAAACTTGGTTTTTACGGAATTATCATTTACGTGATTTAATAATGATCCTTGCATAACTGGATGATGAAATAACAAAAGAGTAATAAATTGATGAAATGTGTGCCCACAAAAATTCTAAAACTTGCAGACATCAACACGAAAATGGTTGGTTGGTCTGCATAAATCCGGTTTTTGTAATGCAACAATTTACCGTAATATCAATATAAGTCAATCCTCATGAATTTACTAAGTGCTTGATGGCCATTCTAAAAATATATTTCCAAATTACGAACTACCAGATAGTAAAATGATTTTGATAGAATACTAAGTTGGTGATTGACAGTTGTGTTTCTGAATATGTTGCTTCACACAATATCAGTATATGATTTGGTTAATTTTATAAGTATTTATTTCAAGAGTTTGTTTTTGTGTCCCGAGAACGCGTGCTCAATGGTACGCAACCTGTCAACGTCGCTTCTTTCCAATCGCAACTGTCAATCACTAACTTCTTTTAATTGGATCATACACTAGAGCAATTGTATAGAATTTCAACTCAGAATTTTTTTATCGTTCTGCTTATATAATTATCAAAATATTTGTACAACAATGCCTTTTTTTCTTCTTGTTCTGCACTTCAAGGGTTAGCTTCAAGAACATGTCCCGGTTCTACTTCCTTCTGGGCCTTCCTACATCTCTTCTTCCTCTGTATCTGTAGTCCACTGTGACTGCTGGTAGTCTTCTATCTGGCATTGGTATAAGATGATTTCTTTCCAGTTTCTCCACCACTCGACCCCCAGTTTATACCTTATCTCCGTATTTTTCATCTACGATGTTTTAACGCGGAGTGCTTTTCAATAATTTAATTTCTGCTGCCTGGATTTTAGAGTTATCTTGTTTTGATGTCACTCTTGCTTCACCTCCATACATTAACACTGCACAGCTACTGTCTTGAAGAATTCTATTCTTGTTTCTATCCTTGTTTTATTTTTTAGATGCCTGTGTCTCGTGCCACAGATATTTCTGAATTTATTTCATTTTCATGAAAACGTGAGTTCATCTTTCACTGGTTCGCTCCCCTTCGAATAGAGACGAACGAATGTTAAAATCGGCGTTGAAAGCATTGGCAGGTGCCCCGTTGGCGGGCTTTAGCATGCGCAGCACCTGCCGCCGCCGGGACCCGCCCCTACAGCGCGCGCGCATGTTAAGCCAGCGCTTGATCCCGAGGGCAGTGCAGCGGCGGCGCGGCGGTGGGTGAAGAACGCGCGTCCATCGAGGCGGGTGATCGCAGGTCGATTCCCGGACCGGTTGCGGCGCGGCCAAGAGGCACGACCCTGCCCCGCGCGCCAGCACGCGCCGCGCCGCGCCGCGCCGCACACCGCTGCGTGGGAGCGACGGGCGAACGCCCACTCGCCCGCCTCCCGCTTGCCTCTCGCCTGACGACCGCCCACCATCTGCCCGTCTACTGCCCGCCCACCGCCCGCTTGCCCGCCTACCGCTTACTTCTCGCCGTCTTCGATCTGCCTTCATTCCGCCTTCTCTCCGCCTACTGCCCGTGCCTGCTTGCCCGCCTCCCGCTTACTTCTCGCCCGTCTACGGTCCGCCTTCTCTCCGCCTACTGCCCTTTCCTGCTTGCCCGCCTCCCGCTTACTTCTCGCCCGTCTACGACCCGCCTTCTCTCCGCCTACTGCCCATTCCTGCTTGCCCGCCTCACGCTTACTTCTCGCCCGTCTAGGGCCCGACTTCTCTCCGCCTACTGTCCGCCTACTGCCCGTTCCTGCTTGCCCACCTCCCGCTTACCTCTCGCCCGTCTACGGCCTGCCTTCGGCTTACCTCGCACCCGTCTACGGCCTGCCTTCACTCCGCCTACACTCCGCCTACTGCCCACTTACTGCTCGCTCACTGCCCGCTTTGCCCATCTTCCGCTTACCTCTCGGCCGCCTACCGCTCACCTACTGCCCTCTCCTACGCCTAGCAACCACTCGCCCGTCTACCGCCCACTCACTCGTCTATTGCTCTCTCCGCCGCCTTACACTTGTTTGTCCGTCTATAAACCCACTTCACGCCCGCCTACTGTCCGCCCTGCCAGCCTACCACCCTCTACCCTGTCTACCGCTTGTTCACCCTTCTATTGACCATATACTCACCCGTCTCTCCCTCGCCTACAACCCGCTCGACCTTCTAATGACCATTTGTCCGTCTATCGCCCTCTCACCCCTTTGCCACCCTCTCTCCCGCCGAATACCCACTCGCTCGTCTATTGTCATATCTTCGCCTAACACCCGTTAGTTCTTCTACCGCCCTCTTGCTCGCCTATCACCCACTCGCCCGCCTAAAGCCCTGTACTGCCCGTCTAATCACTCACTCGACTACTTTGCACCCACCCGCTCGTCTAATTTCCAGTCTGCCTACTGCCTGCCAGTTTCTTCCCCCTTGAAATATCTTCCTTTCTCAGCTCCTATTAATTCGTAGAGATCTTAGTCCTTTCTTCTCAGTATTTTGCTGTACACTCCTACTCATGAACACACTATATCACTCTGCAATATCTCATTTCTCGTTCTCTTCTTATTTCTCGTTCTCTTATTTTCCTTACCCAGGCAGGTATCCCTGCCTGCCACTTCATTCGCGAATCTCCACATCTCCACCGTTTTTCTGCTCTCTTCTCCTTTTTTCTAAGCCTTATGAATCTTCAGCGCTTACGAGTTTCTCATTTGTCCATGTCTTCGCATACCTTTCCGTCTCTTTCGTTCCTGACCCCTTTTGTCACCCCTTCACCAATTTTCTCTCTATCCATTTCGTGCTCTTCCCTCCCTTGACATTTCTCGTCTTCAACTTCTATCTTACTCGTCCATTCCCTTTGCCTATATGTCGTACGTTTGTCTCCTATATGTGCCGTATGTTTTGTGCCGACTTGCTACTCCCGTGTCAGATTTTCGGATTCCTCTTCCACCACATGTGCTCCCTTCCACTCTCCCGCTCGTGCTCCTTCCATCCTCTGGTCAATTTGGCACGCTCCCTGTTGCACTTACCTGCAAGCCTTGCCCCTCACCAAACCTGTACTCCCGAACAACTTAATCTGTACCGTAGACATTTTATTGGTACACAGTCCAAAGTATAGCCCTGTACAAGGAAGTTCAAACAAGGAAATACCGGTACTGCATTGAAATACCCTGCACTCACTTCAGTATAGTATAATTCATATGTGTTAATTTTCGTCATGAACAGTAGACCTTCGTGGTATTGAGGAAGGCAATGGCTTTTAAAAACCAAGTTCCAGAGTACAATCGCACCAGTGGGCGGTGGATTTTTCAAGGACAGAAAAATCCCAATGTTACCTGTCTCAACTTACAGCGTATTAAAAAGCCCTGACAGGTGCCCAACTACATTAAATCCTTCCGGTACAATCGCGTTCAATTGAGTTCTCGCGTTTTATTGCTGGCAGTTCGGTTTTTCATATCAACAGAGATCGACGTCTGCCAGAAAAAGAGAGAGTCGCACCTGGGCTTTACGGAGCGAGCAGAAGCCGCGCCTTTTCAAAACATTTACGCTGGAGCGAGTCTTCAAAAACGCCTGCGTCGAAACCGTTATTGGAAAACACGGCCAAATGACAATACACTTACAAGTTTCTCGACCGAAAATAATTAAAATAATTCGTCACGAAAGACGAATATATTTGTTTGCAATTATACAATATGTGGCCACATTGTGTTGTATAAAGCTATTTTACCGTTTGCAATTCATTATGTATTCGTCAATAGTAGAATTTAAGTAGAAATTGGGTTTAATTGCTTTAAAATGAAAAACAAATGTATAATTTTCGATGCAGCAACCTATCTATTATTTTGTTTGGTGATACTACTCTACTTTTATTATAAAAGCAAATAGTATTTAAATTTTATACCAATAATAAATACGAATTTTTATTATTGACTAACAAGATGATAAAATGTTACAATTTTCGGTTAACAAATAAGTCGTCGTAAAAAGAATGATGAAAAAGCGATGCTCTTCAAAGATTGAAATCACTCTATAGGCCCACGCTCTCTCACTCGCTTATATATCCGCCCAGGAGGATCTTCTCCCCCCCCCAACTACTACTCACGCGTGTTTGCGGCGTGCCAGATAGAGCGGTCGCGACCCACACTTGTCTCCCGCCTCGGTGCGCCTGGCGAGCGCCCGCGAGTCACCTGGTGAGCGAGTGGTTCTTTCGGGAGGCGCCAACTGCTATGGTAATTAATAGGGGGCAGATTTTGATAACCTCCTAAACCATCGCCTTCAATAAAATGCACTTACAATGTTTTTAAAAATGAACTAAAATCAAAGAAAAATTCCGTAAAATATTGTGATCAAATCCAGTTCAGATGAACAACCGAAGCTATTGGATATGTTAGTGATGTAATAGAAGCTTTTTCCTTTCGTTCAAATGAATTCAACTTGCAAAATTTGGTTTGGATTGTTCTGTACCCGGAAATCTCTCTTTAGTTGGCCCGAAATCGGCGAAATCGACAATGGTGCTCATAGGTGCCACAGGAACCTTAGATTACATATTGACAACGGCAGACGTTATAATTTCTGAACGAAGAAATCGAACAGGTTACCCATTAAAACGTGACGTCCGGTGCCGACCTCCAAGTCGTCATTTGGGGTTTGCCCTATCAGGACACAGCCCCAGTTAGGACGAGCTGTAAGCTTCTGACTGATCTCACAACACCCTGCAGCAGGATCTGTCTCTCCCGCTACGTACGTTAGTGTCGCTTGATACAGAAAGTAGCGCATTCCATTGTTCCACCGATCCCGCCATTTTATGTCCAGTTGTCACGAAAATTGGAACTCTGTAGTATTCTGTATGTTGATAACCGTGAATCTACCCCAAACCCTTATTAATTTTCTTCAGAATATTCATAATGTCGCCAGTTGTTATAATTTCCCTTCAGTTCCTGACTTGTACCTGACGGGGTTGCCGGGTGAGAGGATATTAAATGGCGGCGTTTCCGCTACTCTTTGTATCTAGGGACTCTAACGCACGTATGTTGGTGGCGCTTGCGTCAGAGTTGCGGTCGCCACCCACGCTCCTCTCCCATCATCCTGGGCGGGTCGCCACGACTCACCTAGCAAGTGATTGTTTTCGAAATGCGTCAATTGCTACAGCCATTAGTCCTGTAAGTGTATTATGTCGCGGGAGGGGGCGGATGCCCTCCAGACGCCAGAACCTGGGATATGACACCCATCACACGTCGGCTTGAGAGAGTATCCTCTTCCAGATATCCGCCAGCGAGGCATCGCCCCAGTAGGGACATGCAGTAAGCTCCCAAGTGATCTCACCGCTTCCTCCAGGTTGATCTGTCCCTCCCTCCCAAGGCCCGTCTTGATGGCGCTTGCGTAAGTCAGACGCAGTTGCCACAGGCACTCGTCTTCCGCCGCGGCGCGCCTGGCTGTCGCCCGCCACTCACCCGAGAGATTGTTTCTACGCGCGTCAACTGCTATAGTCATTACTCCAGTAAGTTTAATGCATGTTATATCGCGAGAGGGGGAGGTGTACCTCCCACGCTAGAACTAGGCATATGGTCAATCTACACGTGGGCTTCTGGAGGTATTTCCCTCCAAGTATCCGCCAGCGGGGCTCCGCCCAACTCGTCACATACTATAACCACAATTTCACCGACTGCTCCCACAATTTCCTCTATCTGGATCTGCCCTTCCCTCCCAATGACCGCGCGTGCGTGTTGGTGGCGCTTGCTCGAGAGTCACGTGGTCGCCACCCGCACTCGTCTCCCGGAGCCCCGCGCCTGGCAGGCTCGCGCAAGTAACATGACGAGTGATTGCTTCCGAACAAAGCAACTGCTACAGTCATTAATTCCTAAGTGTAGTGCATGTTATATTGCGGGAGGTCGTGCTGTTCCCCTCACGCTAGAACGTGGAAAATGGCCCCGATCTACACGTCGGCTTGTGGGGGTATTCCCTCTCTCCCTGTAATACGCCAGCGGGACACCACCCATCCAGGTCTAGCTCAAAGCTCCCGACTGATCTCTTCCCCCAGGTGGATCTGTCGCCCCCTACCAAGGACCGCGTGAGCGAGTTAATGGCGCTCGCCACTCACACTCGTCTCCCGGTGCCTGATGGTCGCCTGCCACTCACATGGCGTGTGATTGTTTCCGAGCCCGTCAACTCCTACAGTCATTGGTCCGTAAGTGTAGTGCGTGTTATGTCGCGAGAAGTGATGGTGTTCCACTCACGCTACAACGTGGGATATGGCGCCGATCTACACATCGACGTGTGGAGAAATACCCTCCCCTTGGGTCTCTGACCCGTGAGCCCTCAGTTGAGCACTTGGCTTCGTCATGGCAGTGGCGCGATACTCTGGGAAAAGAGAAGGGACCTGTTCCGGCGCACGTGAGTAGCGCATTTTTTTTACTCCAGTATTAGCCTGGATACCTAGAGTTCTGAGCTAGCAGGGCGGCCCGACCCAGGCATTGTATGGGGAGGCTGCCGTGCGGGCAAACTGGGTACCGCCTGTCGGCGTACTTGTGCGCCGGCGGGGGATTAAGGTAGGAGCTAAAGCTCAGGGGGCAAGGGGCCTTGTTCCTCCGGGTAGAACAGGTTCAAGTGTGGGATAGTAGCCCACGCAGGTCCATACCCCCCACCCCCCAGGTATCCGCCAGCGGGGCACCGCCCCAGCCAGGACTAGCTCAGAACTCCCGACTGCTCCCACAACTTCCTTTAGCAGGATCTGCCTCTCGCTCCCAAAAGCCACACGCGTGAGTTGGTGACGCTCGCACGAGTGAGGAGCGATCGCCACTCGCACTCGCCTCCCGCCACCTGGCGAGTGGGCTCTCGCGCGAGTGCCGGCCGGAGGTCGGGCAACCCGCTACTTTGCGATCTGTGTCGAATCCCGGTTGCGACGCTTCAATTCGGTCATCACTGTAATACACGACCGCATCCCAGATGCAGTTTGCGGATTACACTCGCTGTGTGCTCAATTTGTTCGGAATATACGATCGCAGAGGGAGATCGTGGGTTGTTCTCGGGAATCTGCTTGTCAGTCTAATGAGTGCAAATCACTCTTTTAGTTGATTTTTTTGGTTAAGTCAATGGTACCTTGTGCATCTGTGCATGATTGACTTTAATGGAACTGATAGTCTGCAATTATACTCGTAGAACATGACTAGTTCCGCGTACACGGATAATACTTCTACAAAACTTATGATGAAAGTAAAGTGGAAAATTGCGTGGTGGAAGAATAATGTTAAGACACTTACTTGTTTAAGTTATTTTTGTCTAGTCTTCGCCAATTCAGACATTGCGTAAAACGTACCTGAAACACAAGAAAAAAACACTTAGACATATCTGAGAAATCATTCTAAAATATTCATTTAAATCAAAATTGAGTGTTCCCCGAAATACTACTACAATATGCAGTTAAATAAGTAAAATAGAATGAACCAATATTTTAAGGAAACCTCTATCACGTTGGTACAATTAGTCAGACATTTTCTGTAATACTATATAATGTAGTAAATGTTAATTCGAAAATCAACATTTACGGTTATTTTCCTTATTAAAGGTGCTGAGAGTTCTTGGCACGGAATACATACATATTACTTTAACAGTCAAACATCATAGGCATTATCTAAATTACGTACTATCAAGATTGAATTGATGGAGGAAAATTCTTACACCTTTAGCCTTTATCGAGTAAATTAGGTATATGCATCTAAATGCATTCTCAAAATTGGTTGTTACACGAGACACGTAAATATTCATTCAAACTTTTCTATCATTACTTATTTCAAGGAACTCGAACATACTCCCTTTATGAGCATTAGTTGGCACCCTACAACACTTTTTGTGTTATTGCCAAGTACCCTGTTCTCGAATCAGCATTAATGAAAAATGAATAAGAAAAACTGTGAGGTCAGGACATTTATTATTGTAATAGCGAAAATGTGTGTTAACAATATAAAAACGAATGTCTTAAATGTAAAATAAGTTCTAGTAAAATACGAGTACATTCTCCAAAAGTCTGAGAAGTTAAATTTCCAACTACAACTCATTTGTAAACATTCAAAGAGTATAATAAATTAAGAAAGAGTATTTGCAAAAGAAGTAATATACACCATAACAAGAAATGTAAGAAAAATATTACAGACTAAAATAAGAATAAATCATATGAAAGGGCAAAAATTCTCAATCTTAAACTTCATTTTTCATTCATTTTCTGAAGAGCGTTTTTATTGTCAAGTATCAGTAAACAGTTTCTTTGCTTCGTCATGCAGTTAGGATATAACGACCTTAAATAATTTTATGGATCCCAGAATTACAGGCTACCACTTCACAACGTAAATTACACTAATATAACGGGTTCATGTCCGTTTTTCTTTTGTCTTCCACGTCATTACCAAAAGATGAGTTACGCGGGTCTCGAAACCACAACTCTTGCACAGGACAAAATGTCCCCCCCCCCACGCACAGAACAGATGCTGGCATAACAATACTATCACACGTTTTATTGAGCTCCGCAATCCCTACTCTCATTTCTTTACGAACATTACTTGATTTAAGAATAAAAGATAGCAACGTTCCTTGTTGACATCTGATAACAAGAAAGTTTCTCTCCCAATTAAAGAAACTGTTTGCATCAATAAACGTGTTACAGATTTTATGTAATAGTCCTGCCATCAAAAAAACCCATGACTCTGCCCTCACATTTAGTGGAATGAGAGGTGAGAAAAAGTGCACGGACTATAGTAACACTGACAATGTTAGTGTTTTTTTCTTCCTCGTTCTTTTTCCAGCTTCTGAGAATGTCAATTTCGACTCTCCGCGCCAGGTACCCACGATGTCCGTTATGGTAACAGATATTAACCTTTACACTAGACATATTTGCGGGCTCTTCTGTCTGTGGTCAGCAGACACTCACCTTCCGCGACAACACATATATATGAAAGACAAGCGACAAACAACGGTGCCCACGGCGGAACTCGAACCCGCGACCCATAAAATCAAGGAGCTGAGTCAGCCCATGCTCTAGCCACCTCGACCATCCAGATCGGCTACTGACAGTAATATTGATAATAATAAATAATAATAATAACAACAATAACAACAACCACAAAGCAGAACATTCAAGTAGTGTTACGAAGTGATGCGTGAAAGGGCGGTCCAAAAGCAGAGAAAGTCGACTCTTCCATCCAGAACCACGCGCTTCATCTCGGTACCACTCCGGTAAATTCCGCTCTTACGACCTCGAGTGCAACCGGCCACTCCAATCACCAGCGCAATAACATCCTCGCGCGCATGCGCAATCGTGCGTGAAAACGCCCGGAGAAATTCCCTCCTTTTCGTCCTTGCGCATCCGCACCAATCCCAACCGGGCGGCGAGAACAGGATTCGCATCCCGGCCTCGGCGCGCCGCACGTCATAACGGCATGCCAGAGGTTCCTCCGGAGTGCAGGGCAGCACGCATTACCACACAATTACCCTCGCGGTTCGGACAATGCCATTCTCCTTCTCCGGAGCCGGGCTGGCGCGCGGGGCGGGCGGGCGAGGCGTGCATTAAGGGAGCTGTTTGCCTTCGTAGCGAGAGTTTATCGCTTCGGTCGCGTGCACAATGAGCGTGCTTTGAATGGGTGCGTTCCGACACGCTGGGAAGGGCCTTTTTAACGTCGCGCCGTTTCTAAGAGGGTGATGTTGTTCTTCAGAGTGACCTTCTTAGGACGATCGTGTTCATGTTACGATATTTAACATCTGACAAGCCGTAGTGCTGAGGTTAGAGCGCTTGTCACCTCTAGGTGATGGAAGTGTGAGTGGCAAAGTCGGTTCCCGGTCGTAGGTGAGAGATAACGAGGCTTAGATCTGTATGCACTCCTCTTTGTAGAACAGGTTATCATAGTATTGGTTTACCATCGTCTTCCTCTGAATGAATGATTGTAAATGTAATCATGAAGAGTTAATCATTATCAATGATGAACGGGATGGGATGGGGTTCTAGTGACCGGCTGCTCTCATCCTTAGTTCTCTGGTCAATACCAGGTGAATGCCGGAGCATTACCCTAAAAAAAGCCACGAATCGCCGGCGATCTTTCCTTCCTCATTCTTGTCCCCTCCTTTCCCCTTGCTCATATATCCACTTACATGCATTACACTACTGCGCATTTCAGGAGACCCGTGGACAGAGATTGTCCCGGCGTGGACGGTGTCCTGTTGGGTTGGAGATTTTTTTAAAATTAGCCAACTGAGATCCCATTAAGAGCAAGGGCCTCCTGGATTTTTGCAGGGAATACGGAATGAAGTGATTGAGTGATGATGAGGGGTGAAACGACGAACACAAATACAGCCATGCCCGAGGCGGGGACTCGAACTCGCGATCCTTCTGCCCGAGATCGCCACGGCGCTACTGCCATACCGATCTCGATCATCCGCATCGGCGGGGTAGATATACGTGGGGGATATACGGAAGAGGATATCTCCTGCAAGTCGACATGTAGGTCAGCGTTGGATCTCATCATTCAGCAGTAAAGAATAACCACCACTTCCCGGGATAAAACATTCACTACACAAACGGGACTAATGACCGTAGCAGTTGACGTGCACAGAAACCAATAAATGAATCAAACATTGAACCATGTTCCGCGTGCGGCTGTGCATAGTATCTGCGCATTTCTACAGACTTTTTTTCCTTCTAACCCGAGAAACTTTTAAATTAACGGAAAATGAACAGTACAAAAATGGATGCTTTATGGGGTGAGTATACAAACAATCTTAATTGCGCAAGTGGTTTAATTCGCTGATGTTTTATACACGTTTTATGGCCCTTATCGGAAAAGCGCGTAGCGGTGAGGAGGAAAGGGCACTCCCCGTGTCTCCTGCTCCGTATTGTCCTCCCGTCTTCCGCCGAAGAAAGTGCTTCAACGCCCTGGGTTCGCGCCTTGACGAAGAGAAAAACATCTCGGGAAGGAAAGTGGTTCTTACGAGAGCGTCTGATGGTTTCCGCGTGTTTTTCTTAGTTCAACGCTACAGTAGAATCTCAGTAATACTTGACTTCCATAATTCTCTTTCCTTAATATTGCAATCGTTTTTCACCAAAATGCTGTGTATCAACGGAGTGTACACAATACTCCAATATTAAATTGTCTCTCGCCTTAAAAACTTCGCCCGCTACCGATGAGTTTGCAGACGATTAATTTTTTATATATGACCACCAACTGAACATCTCACCATCTCAATACAACATCACTTGAGACTATATTTTTTTAATTTCTTGGAACTTTTTAAAAACATTCATTTCGTCATAGTGCCTATTTGAATATGCAGTATTAACTCAAGTACCCCAAAGCTTGACCTCAATGTTTTAAATGTAGGATTTTCAGTGTTACTTTTTAATATAGAGCAAATAAATTTGAGCAAACTTTGATCCAGTTTTAAGTTATACTAACATTTATAAGGAAATATCCGTAAGAATTGTCTCCAAGGTCTGAATTTAAGCAATTTTAATTTAAGCAATGAGTTTACCATTTTACTATTCAATTTACTGACTAGTTCCGGAATCTTCATTACAAAATCCGAAATACGTTGTCTCAGAGTTCAGTGCATCCAAATCCGCTAATTAGCGAATATTATTCTCATCTTCTCTTTCTTCTTTCTTTCCTTTCTTCTTTCTTTCCTTTCTTCTTGCTTTCTTTATTACTTTCCTTCTTCATTAAGCAATAAACATTCTTTTCTACCAAACACTTTGCATATTTTAAATGTACAGTAAATTTGCTATAAAACAAATTGAGAACAATATTTTCTTGGGTGACATCGCAATGAGCAGTTCGCAACAGTCATTACAGAATACATTCCTCGTAAAACTTGCCAGGCTCCAATTATATCAACAGACTTGCAGCAGACTTGCAAATTAGACATGCAGAGGTTATTGTGATTAGGAATTTCCCAGAAAAATCTCTAATTATCACAAAATCTTACATTATTTTTTTTTGTACTCTACATATGGCAATACTGCGAAACGAAAGAACGTTTGCGAGCCTGGAGTTGCCGGAGAGACATTTGAAATGGAGGGTTTGCATTCTGATAGTTCTGCTATTCTGCAATCATTAAGCACGGTTGAGTGACCGGCTATCCCACCTCCATTGTTACAAGGCGTCCTATGGAACGTTGGTTTTACGTTCACAAACACAACCAGCCTAGCATTGAACCCATGATCCGACCCAGCGGATAGCTACGTCATGCTTGCTGCTCTACAGTTAACAACTATTCTTGACAGATAGAGCACAGGTATTAAGCTTCTTCAGTGCGAGTCCTTTTAATGAACGCAATTATTGTTTCAAGTGTGACTACTTCATGTGATTGATCTCAAAATCAACTGTAAAGAATATTTGAGAACAAATATTAAAAGCTATGAACCCACACCCCTTTTTGTCTAGAATTAACAATGTAAATGACGCGAAATGAGATAATCAATATAACTTTCGAAGTTCGTTTAAAGTGAATGTAATGATGTTGCATGTAATGATCTTCCAAAAGGAGAAACAATCTAAAGTGTTGGTAACATTATGTCTCATTCTTGGAGAATATTGGGTGGGTAATATATATTCAAATCTTAGCCTTATGTTGTTTTAATTACGTCCTGAGATGAGCTCTGGTCTAAGAAATAATCGACAAGAGAAGAAACAAGTACTGCAGTATGCACTTGATGAGAAACGGTAAATACAGACCAACGTTTCTCAACCGAAGTTCCGCACGTCTTTAATAGAGAATCCTTAATAATAGAGGTGCAAGAAATGATAATTATCTCGAAATAAATTGCTTTGGAAAATGGGAAAAGGATATCAGGAAGTGCGCCTGCTGTAAAATTGTGTATGTCCGTCATGTATGTCACTAGGTTTCGCTGGACAAAGTGGTATCATTTACTCCTAGGATGATTCAAAATAAAAAATGGAGGAGTTTAATAATTTAATTTTTAGCAAGGCAAAATTTTATTCCAATCACGACTACTGTTAACGAAGGTCTTCCTAAATGTTGCATTCAACCTATTAACAATGGAAACATTCACAAAAAGAAATTTTGAGAACACGAAAAAACTGTTCGAAACATTTTTTCAACTAACGGTATGAAGAGCTAATAATAATGGTATGAAGAGCTAATAATAATTATTTGTGATAATTATTTTTTAAAATTTATTTTCTACCTGTTCGGCAGTTTTGCCTTTCAGGGGTTTGTACATTTTTATTTTCAATACATAACTTTGAGGAAACAACCTCTTATTATTGTAGCTTACTACTAGCTAGTTTACAAGATTTCATACTTATATTTCTAACAATTTACATTCAATAATCAAATTTTTTGCGATACATGATTCATTACTAAATCTAGATAGTTTTACATACATTCAAAAATTATTTTTATATTGAAGTCAAAATAAACTTTTTTTAACATACAATATTTTAGTGAATACTTATTTTCATGGTAGTTTTAACATATCTTTCGGATATCGTGAGCGTATTCTCTTGGGATTGTTTAATGTTTTTCCTATTGTGAATTTTATACTGCAAGGAGAGGGCGGAAGAAATGTAAAGAATTTGTCACAGTTCATTCTTGATAATTCTTAGTGGAAAGTATTTACTTTGCTTTTTCGATATTCATTATTACTGGTTTGGCGTGAATTGCATGGAGTTCTGCGCCAGACACTCAACATGGTTGTCTTGGAAGGATCTCTCCTGTACGGGATGCTGAGATATGACATATCAGATGATGCGATGAGTAATGAGCGTGAAGATAAAGTAGAGGGTTGGTAGGTGGAACGAGAGGCAAGGAAAACTAGAGAACTCTGACGGAATCATCCGCGAAAATGCATTGTGCAAAGCAAAGTCTACATTCCTGGACCGAAATTCACCTCCGTCAGCAAGACGCGGGTCTGTTTCAGTGGCTCAGGGGCTTGGAGCAGAGTGTAGGTACGTGGCTGCGGGTTCGTATCCCGGGTAAGGCATGGGGATTGCCATGAGATAGCTTTCTCATACCACCACATATTAAAAAGATAGCGGGCGGTCCGTGACCCGTTTGTTTAGGATATTGCTCCGGCATTCGCCAGGTATTGACCGGATAAATCACGGAAAACTTAGGATCAGAGCAGTCGGTTACTAGATTTCTCCTCCAGGTAGCGGCCGAAATCAACGTCCCTAAACAGCCTCAGTCGAAAATCCGCCACCCTCGTGACTCCAACCCTAGGCCCTCCCAGTCACAGCGGCAATACCGGTACTGAACTCAACTCAACCGGGAACACGGTTCGATACTAGCATCTAATGATACCTGGTGATCCCAACTTGGTTGTTACGCGTTTCATGTAGCATCCGGTTGGTGGTAATAGAGATGTGAGGAACTTATTACTTTGCGATGTACTTCCATGTGAAAGGGTGACAATGGGACAACCAATGTTTAGATTTCGAACAAAAAATTAGATTGTATGTCGACAGGTTAACATTTTTTGTATGCGCTTAATAACAGTTACGGGTACTTTAAGAGGTAGGGGAACACTGCTATGTATACTCTTGCGCCGAAATGTGAATGTTTTAAAACTCAGTCATTTACCACTATTACGGGCTTGAAATTGAACGTGGGTAAATATATTACTACGCGTTTATTAACCAACAAAAGCGCTCTGCACTGTGAAATTAAAATGAATAGAATATTAGTAATCAATTTCATTTTGCAAAGATTTCGAGATTCTGATAGTTTGTGTGTACTCGCTCAACGGGACTGGGATTCCCTGAAAAGCTAAACCTCCAAAAATGTAATAATATTCAAAAAGGTTTCATTTTGTTGAAGACTGGTTAATAAATTTCACATATTTGTCCATGTCCACCAAATATTTTCCCACATGATCATATCATATTTGAACTAAAAATGCGGGAAGCTAGTTTAAGTTGATTTTTTTGTTACGAATTATTTTGTAAACGTTACTGTGGAACTCAACGCAGCTGTTCTCTTGGTGGATGAATTTAAAAGTTCTAAAAGATTCTGTAGAGCAAACCCTAAAAAATGCAATAGAAGTGTTCAATCCATTTCATAGATTTCAGCTTAATATACGTAAATTGTCACCCCAATGGAAATCCGAAAACCAGTTTTCATGGACGTGGATCACACAGTTTCCGAGATATGATCAAAATTCAAAAGTATATTTCAAGTAGTTTTTGAATTAAGAGAGTTATCCATTCTTAAATTAATGAGCTTGTCATATGCCCTGTGTCCTTTCGCCAAAAACGAATCTTATTGCGTTGAATATTTTTCCTAGAGTAAACACCGTTCACAATACTTATTGAAATACGATTAAAGAGAGATATTTTAAATTAGTTGCCGGTTGAAACGATTCAGTGGAGATCCAAAAAAATAATCTAACCCTGGTTATTGCAAACACTAACTTAATGGATGCAGGAAGAACTTATAAAAATGAACGAAAAACAAGATACTTCTTTTATGTTATATTTTTATTGGTACATGTTATTCACACTTCAAAGTTTTTGCTGGTAACAACGACGGTTCTCAAACCACAAGATATAACCGTTCTTTTGGTACCATTTCGTCCTTCTGTGAGTCGTCCTGCTTCCTTTTGGCCTAATTGAAACGGCCTTCTAATTGAAGTGGGAACCCGACGTCTTCATAATTACCACAGACATCAGTCGCGGCCACCTTAATAAAGCCCCCGAAAAAGATCTCACGCGCCCTAGTACCCGTAATAAAATATTAAACGTCCCGTAAAAGCTCTATTAAACGGCGGTTCAAATTTTATTATCGTCATAGACGCTCGTCGTTTTTTTTCCCTTAACCCGGTCCTTCGACGAGACCGACAAAATACGGCGCAGATTTACGATGAGATGTGAACAGCTTTTCGGTGAGGTTTCTTGCGTCTGCTTCGGTGAAGCGAGAAAAAGAGCGGAATCGCGTTGGGAGAACGTGTTCAGTGACAGGGCCGGGATGGCTTAATTGATCTGGAAAGGGCGAGAAGCTAATGGCTGCGCCGGGGCTCTAAATCACTGGAGCGGGGATGCAAGGATTCCCGGTGGGTGAGCAACGGGAAGTGGAGTACGCCCTCTGGTGGCTTGGCGGAGCGACCGCCCGGTGCGATCGCCTTCGCTCGCGGCTCGGCCTCCCAACTCGGTTGTTATGCGTTTCATGCAGCATCCGGTTGGTGGTAATAGAGATGTGAGGAACTTATTAATTTGACGTGTATTACCATGTGAGTGGGTACGTGTTATTTAAACGTATTATGATTTATTTTTGATGCATGCATGCTACCGGGTGTAGTACTTTACTAGTTGATTACATGTAAACTGTGTGTTATGAGCACGCATTATTTTTATTATGAATTGTTAATTTCTTGGTGAGGATAGAAGATGGTGGACTACCATCTCGCAATTTATGCAGGTTTTTGTTCAAACACACTTTAAAATTTCAAAAAAACGCGTTTCCTTAATATTGACCGAAACATTATTTTTTTCATTCATTTCGTTAACCTTCACAAAGCGGGAATCAACTTGTCATAAAACCAATCGGGAATCAACGTGTACTGAAATCAAGATGGAATCAAATTATTATAAAACCACTATTTTCTAATATCACCAAAAAATGTGTACAGTACTTCTTCTCTTGGTTTTTGAACAAGTTGGAACGACTCAAGAATGAGAGTTAAAGTTCTTCGGCATGCACCGGTTGCAATTCGTACCAGAATTGCCTTCACTGCTACCGGCAACTTTAAGTACCAACAATTTTTTTTATAATTCGTCCATGTAACTAGAATTCATCGCAAGAGAACACGGCAACAAGACTACCCAGTACTGATATCACAAGTTGGTTCTTGGTGTGTTTGGGCAATACATTTATCAAACAGTTGTATCAGGTATTGTATTCCATGGAATGCTGTTTACGAAATATGTGTAGTCTAAGGGCTACGAAATCGATAAAAGTCTTTTACTGAAGTTGTTGCTGGCTTAGAGTATCACGCCTAATTTACTGTTATATTTTTTTCTAGATTATATTACGTTGGACAAAAATATATCTTTTCATTCCAAGCATGCTTCTTTTGAATTTTTGCAATAAAGGTTTGTACAGAAAATGAAATTTGTTCATTTTAATTGTATGTGTAAGTGTATATTTCAGAATTTATGGATCCTAAATTTATATTGTTAAAAGCATATTTCAAAACTTTGTTGGGTATAGAATTCCTTATCCTATTTATTAGTTAACATGTGTTTTGAAAGTAATACACCGATCTGATAACAAGCACGAACAGATCTGCTGTGGCGGTAGAATACTTGGCGGTGTTTATACTGCAACTCTGGTCACTCGCTTGTTCCCGAATCAAAAATCCCCCTGTCAAAAAGTCTCGTTTGAGCCCGATTTTATCGTACCCCTTGAACCCTGAAATGTTGGTACCGCCCGCAGCATAGGGTTGTGTTTACAGTTATAAGCAGCTCTTGTTCATGCGTCCGCCGGCAGGGGCAGCAGTGCGGCAATTCGATTAGACTTGCAGATGAAGCGCGCGCCGTTTGTTTGTACTCGATAACAGCTCATTCTAACCCCGAGGCTGGGACTACCTAGAGTGGTTCGAGGTTTATTGATGATTAGGTGTTGACACTGAATGAAATGAACTGAATAAGTCATTTACTGCTTGGATTAAACGTAAATAATATATTACTTAACGGTAGGCAAATGCTCTGTCGATAAAAAAATCCCAATTCAAATACAAAAAGAAGCAATTTCAAAACAATTTTATGTACAGATAAGTTTCATAAAAAGTGCATTGCTATCTTGGCCAATGTTATTTTACTAGGTGATTCTTAATTATTTAACTTCGGTTTAGTGAATTGTGCGTTCAGTCCTTTGAATTCCTACCCCGAGTGGGACTAAACGTTAGAAAGTTGATGAAGACTGATATCCACTGTTACCAGACAAATGTGTTGTGTCTCTGAACTAGTATATTAAAGTGGTATAAGAATTATCATTAACTTAAGGAAACTTTCTTATATCAATTAATCTTTGATGCAAAGAAGTTATTCAGTTTGTCTTTGCACCACATCTTGCCGCGAGAGACGGGTTAAGATTTAAATCCCAACTCTTTGTGAAGCACTTCATAAAGTATTAGAATTGCAAAGAAGTATTACGCTTGCAGATAATTGAACCCTTTGTAAACCCTTCAGTTCTGATATTTATCGTGAGATATTATTGATAATACTGCTAAATTAATTCCTGCGGAATAATATTAATAAATGCTTATGGCGATTTATTGGAAAATTGGATTACTTGACAGTGACCAGCAGGGCTGAAAATAGTCATCTGGCATTAGATTATCAAATTATAGTATTTTCAACAGCTTTTTGTACTTAGTATTTTGAACATATTTTCATGAAAAGTCCGTAACTCTAAAATAAAGATAAAAAAGTAAATTGATGGAATATAGCATTATTAATAAAATCTACTTCTAATTGATTATTACTCATTTACGAAGTCATTGCAAACATTTTCTGAGAAACACATTTTTTAGACAAGATACAAGTTTTGTCCGAGTACCTTCAATATTTTTGTAGCACATATTGATTCCTGGAATAAAATATCCAATCAAAAGAGCAGAAATATAAAAGGCAAAACATGTCATTTTATATCGAAAAAATAAGAGAAAGTTTGTGTAGTTCGATACTACAAAGATAAAGACAATTTGACACATTTATAACTTATTAGTTTTCTGTATCAGAGTTGGGTGAAATGATATATTATGTTGAATATTGGTTGGGGTGATTATTTGTGGGAATGTTAATGAGAGATGCATGAGGATTGGATTGGATTGTATTTCACTTCAAATGGTTTACTTAATGGTAAGAGAAAACAACACGTCAGAATCACGTATTGAAAATATCCATATTTTATATCGAAACCTCCAACCTTCCACTTCACGTACTTGAACGCTTTTCCATGTCCCTATGGCAGCAACGCCGGCTCAATAATAATTAATTACTTGCAATAAACGCGTTTAAATCTTCAGGCCTATTGTTTATTCTCAACTTTAAACTGATGACACTGAAAAATATTCTCTTTTCAGCAGTTTTCGCCGTATCCTCTTTGGGATTCTTCGAAGCTGTTTATGGGAATACTTCACATACTTGAACGCTTCCCCGATTCCCTTCAGCACCAAAGCTGGCTTACAAATAATTAATTACTTCCAATAAACGCGTTTAAAATCTTCAGGCCTATTGTTTACTCGCAACTTTAAACTGATGACACCGATATCCTTTCAGTAGTTTCCACCGTATCCTCTTTGGGATTCTTCGAAGCTGTTAATGGGAATACTGTTATTGGCCGCTACTATTGCCACTTCCGCAGTTAGGGGCAGCAGCGGCACGCGTCCATTAGACTTGCAGATGGTGCGCTCGGCGTTTGTTTATCGCGGAGGCGAGCAATTGCGAGAGATCGAAATCTTGTGAATCGCACTCGGGCGTCAGACGTCCCTTTTGGCGCATGCGTGCTGCGAAAGAATGGTGAGGAAACCGTTAGCCCGTTTGAGCGAAGAAATTCTGGTTTTGGTCGTATTGAAACGAAAAATACTTAGTTCGGAATGCGTATTGATTTCAAAATCTACTTTTTCGATGGTTGGTAGGTCTGGTATTATGTAAATAGGGTTTAAGACAGTGTCATTAAACAAGTTGCCTCTGATATGAAAATTTGGAGACAATCACGTCTGGAGGCGAGGAGGAGAATCGGCATCCTTCGAGCAGTGATTTATTGTGGGTAGTTATTAAACTTTCTCTAAATAGCTTTCTCTAGACTGGAAACTATTTATAACACCGATATTAAACTCAGGAGGAATAATATCCCGATTATGTGTCACAATACTTCCATGCGTAATATTTACAGCTTTCAATAGTTTGGGGTTAAACGAGAGATTTATCAGAGGAACTTTCGGCAAGTGCAAAACTGAAAAGAAGCATATCAAGAAAAGTGTCAGTAATAGCCATAGAGATGCAGCTGTGAAGTAAGCTATCGTACCCTTAACACTATCTTGAATACTGATGGTCGATTTATCGACCACACTTCGTAGTAAGACCTATTACGTCGTAGACCCATGAAACTTAGAATTATGATAGAATTTGTCGTCCACATGAACATGTATTAGAATTTTGTTGTTACGCGGTAATAGATGAATTTCATGAGATTTTTCTTGTGAAACGTACGATAATGCTGACGAAATTGTGAAACAATGCAGTGCGGTCAATGCTTAGGGCGTGACTTACGCCATTTCCCCAGGGACATCACTTTAGTGAAGGGGAATTTCCCTTTCGTAGCACCGAACTGACGATCACAACTCAAGAAATGAAACTTTGAAGTTAGTAGTATTGAAAGTTTTCTCACCATGGGTCCGTCATGTTGCAGGGATGGCGGGAATTCGCTTAATATCTCATAAAAGCAGAATATCACACACCACCACAGCTGACTTTGATGTCTGAATGTTACTTGGAATCCCTGACGTCACTCAGGGGTAAAGTACGAGGCGTCGAGTGTCGACGCAAGAACCTCACGTGGTCGCATGCCGAGTCGAGCACGCTTCAATCGCGCGCCGCTGACGCACGGCTTCCCTGGCAACATTACCCCTCCCCAGGCCTCTCCTCGACTGTCGTTCCTTCTTGTCTCCTTCCTTTTCTTCTCCTTTCCAACCCTTTACGTTCTTGTCGTTTCCTTGCCTTTTTTCTCTTTTCTTCTCTTTTGTCTCCTCTCCTATTCTTTCCTGCCCTGTCTTGTCCTTTCCTCTGCTCTCTTTTCCTATCCTCTCGTCTACTCTTCTTTCCCGCAACCGTCGTCTCGCCTCCTTTCCTCGCACCACCGCACTTCGCCCCTTCCCAACACATTGCAATCCGCTCTTCCCAGGACGCTGCACCGCATCCCTTCTCCCTAGACCGATGTACTCGACCAGTTCCTACGTCCCTGTTGCACTATCTCCTCGCTACCCTGGTAACACTCTTCCCGCCAGCCGCAGCCCTCCCCGCTTCCGCGGAACCTCGCTCACATGCTCCAGGCAATGGCGCGCCAGCGTCCCACTTCACCCCGTTCCCATCTCTCCTTGCCCCTTTCCGACGCTCTTGCCTTACCTTACCGCCTCTACCGCTTCTTCCTGGCGCTTCTGCCTATTCCTGTTGCCCGTTGCCGTCCTCACAACCCACCCGTTTTTGAAGCCCCATCTATTCCTATTACGCTCTCGGTGGCCCGTTGGTTAGCGTGCTCGCATTCTACGGCGCAATCCCGGGTTCGATTCTAGGTCGGGGCAAAAATTAATCGTGCACTTTCCTTGCAATGCTCCAGTATCTGTTGCTCTGTGAAGATGAGAAAGCTCACTTCGCTGGTTGAGAAGACCAGAAATGCGGCTTAGGAATGGCTATGTTCTAACCACACGTACCCCTTAACCCGTGGCCGTAAGGTCGGGACGCTACTGGTTAGCCTTATTTCGTAAAGAGCTGTTGTGCCAAAATACGACATACTACACACATACAGCTACTCCTGTCATCCAAGATTCTTATTGACGCTCCGCCCTTTCCTGTTGCTCTCGCCACTTCCTGGCAACCAACTCCTTTCTGTACACCATCTATTCCTGTCGTGCACGCTCCCCACTGATACCCCGTTCCTCCCTTCCTGCAGCCCCGCCCTTTTCTGTCGCTCCCGCCCCTTCTTGATAATCTACCTCTTTCTGTTTCCCTCAACCATTCTTGTCACCCCACTCCTTCCTGACGTCCTCGCTGAACACTGTCAACCCCACTCGGACTTCACCCTCCTCTTTTAATCACCCCCACCTTCCCGACCTTGATAACCTACCTCTTTCTGTATCCCTCGACCATTCTTCTCACCCCACTCCTTCCTGACGTCCTCGCTGAACCCTGTCAACCCCATTCGGACTCCACCCTCTCCTTTTAATCACCCCCACCTTCCCGACCTTTATAACCTACCTCTTTCTGTATCCCTCGACCATTCTTCTCACCCCACTCCTTCCTGACGTCCTCGCTGAACACTGTCAACCCCACTCGGACTTCACCCTCTCCTTTTAATCACCCCCACCTTCCCGACCTTGATAACCTACCTCTTTCTGTATCCCTCGACCATTCTTCTCACCCCGCTCCTTCCTGACGTCCTCGCTGAACCCTGTCAACCCCATTCGGACTCCACCCTCTCCTTTTAATCACCCCCACCTTCCCGACCTTTATAACCTACCTCTTTCTGTATCCCTCGACCATTCTTCTCACCCCACTCCTTCCTGACATCCTCGCTGAACACTGTCAACCCCACTCGGACTTCACCCTCTCCTTTTAATCACCCCCACCTTCCCGACCTTGATAACCTACCTCTTTCTGTATCCCTCGACCATTCTTCTCACCCCGCTCCTTCCTGACGTCCTCGCTGAACCCTGTCAACCCCATTCGGACTCCACCCTCTCCTTTTAATCACCCCCACCTTCCCGACGCGCCTCGCTTCACAGTCCAGTCCCCGCCCCGCGCGCCACGCTGCAAGTGGGCTCAAGTGCCGAGAATTGTTTTTATGACCGAGGCGCTCGCGCCGCTTTCAGAATTCGCCGCCTTCGCCGACACCGCGACCCCGCGGCTCGGCGCGCCGCTTAGCGTTCGGAGGCGGCGGCGCCCGCGGAGCGTGCAAGAGATGCACTTTTCCTGGTGGGGCAGAGCACTCCGGGTTTCCGCTATCCAGAACGTACTGTTCGAACACGATGATTGTGTATCTGAGCAGCCGTATGTTAAAAGTTTCTTCGAAAATAACATAAGCAGCTTATATCTGCAATATGGGTTCTGTATTCTTAACGTTGATATTTGACATTTGACATTGTGGTAATCAAAGGATCCTCCCATCTTCTAACCATTTACTTTGTGATAGCTGACGCTGTCAGAAATTACACCAACTTATAATAATTATAAATTTAAACAAAAATAATAAATTTCTCAAGTGTCTACGTTGTACAGATATACAATAAATATTTTCTGCGTTTATTTAGATGAATACGCATATGTTGAAAAATTCTTACTTTATATAGACATCTTTCTTTATGGAGATTTCCGTTCATAACTTTTACATCGGGCATTTTTAGCTACAACCATAACTATAACATAATGGATCCAGCCATGTATATAAAGTCCTGTGTATTTTTATACTGTTAAATGTTTTTTCGACTTAACGAGGAGAAAAGTTTCACGGCGCTTTCTATGCTTCATTGACTTCTATTCCGGGAGAAGCGAAGAGAGGAGTGAGCGTAAGCGCTGTATCACGCAGTATTTGCATGGCTGCACTCGCCTATGCCGCCTACGTCCCGGCCGCTTCCCCAATCAAGCTCGTTCCCGAGATTACGGCTACATTCCGCCTAAATGGGACGCCATAACAGACCACATGCGTCGCGGAAGACGTGCAGCTGCTGAAGATTTTACTCGCAGTTGTTTCGAGCAGAATTACATTTTCAGGGTTTCTGGTTCTTAAACATTTTACTTTCTCGCTACGGAGTACACAGAAAGTTATGTAATGCTGCGCGAAGAAACACTGAATGTTCGGCAGAAAAACTATTATTACCGGGCCGTGGTAACGAAAAAGTGTATAAATACAGTTGCTAAAGTTGAAAAAAAAATCTCTAACACGAGGTGTAGTCAGAATACATATTTTATGGGTCCTTGATACTGAAAAATCGAATAACGGCAAAACTGTCCGTCCATCCGTCCGTCCGTCCGTCCGTCCGTCCGTCCGTGCGTCCGTCCGTCCGTCCGTCTGTCTGTCTGTCTGTCTCTGTGTCTGTCTGTCTGTCTGTCTGTCGGACTGACGGACGGACAGACAGACAGACAGACAGACAGACGGACTGACGGACAGACAGACAGACAGTCTGTCTGTCCGACCGTCCGTCTCTGTCCGTCCGACTGTGAACGTCCGTCCGTTTGTGTCTAGCGACGAAACCGTTCAGCTGATATTCTCCAAAATTGATATTCCACTATCAATCTGGCTGATGTCCCGGTTCCTTGAATTTGAAACCGATATTTTAATTTTGGGGGGTACTTTACTTGAAGCCAATGGGACATTTTCCAAATTTTCAAAAAATTGGTTCCATCACTATTTGATTAAATTTGCTGTTGGATAGTGTGAAGGACTTTTAGAGAATGGTGCAGGTTTCATGTTCGTTCAAAACGCTGATTTTTCTAAAATTGCAAAAGTTCAAAATTTGTTCGGAGTCTTCCTACAACTAAAATATTAAAGATAGAAAATCAAATGAAAGATATTGTAATATTTCAGTCTTGAGTTGTCATGCAGTAGCTAATGTGTAGAGAGAATAAGCAATACTAAACAAGAATCGATTGTTAACAAGAAATACAAAAATAACAATTTTTACAACATACATTTGGAAAAAATATAATAAAACCTGTTTTTGAAAATTAAGAAAAGAGTAATACGATATTTTTAAAAACACAAATTAATTTTCAGTTAGATCGCACTTTGACTTAAATTTAGCTATGTTCTTAATTGCTTATTAAAATTATACTCACACAATCTCGAAACGGAAATTACACAGGATTATTCCTCATACTGCGTATGTGAAAAGTCAAAATAACGAGGGGACTTTATTGCCGTTCGTTGTGCATCGTCATTTTGAATTACGGTAATCAGCGCTGGTTCGGAAACATCAATTGGGAGTCAGAGAGAAATTTCATCATGCCGAAAGAGTTCTTGTTCTTCACAAGAACGAGGATGAAGGGTACGCATAAATATTCATGAATATTCAGAAACCTCTTCGGGACATCGTAAAAATTCCCTAAAAGATTCTCAGGAGGGTGGATAATTAAGTTCCCCGTTCCGTCAAGAGGGATCACAGGCTTCGCGTCGAAGCGGCTCCAAATGGCTTGTGCTGGGCAAAACGAAGGACGCATAAGAAGTGCACTCAATGTGAGGCACCGTTACAATTTTCAAAGACTTTGAAGACGAGAAGAACAGGATTTACAGACACATGTTTCCATGATGAGGCAAAGAAACTGCATATTGGATTGCGTTCCTGTAATTCAAATATGGGTCATCCAAAAATATGTATATCCCTATGTGCAGCCAATGTATGTGAACACGGAGATTTATTTGTTTTTGTTTTTTTTTTGTTGTTTTTGTCCAAAGTAAAAGAATGCTTCACCTTTCGCCTCTCTAAAATAAAGCTATCAATAGAATATCTAAAATAAAGCTCTCTCTAAAATAAAGCTATCAGTAATTTCAAGCTATCAAAATTATCAATTAAGACACCCTTTTTTTGGCTAGCAAGAAATGTTTAACAGATAAACGAATGTAAAATGTAAAAAATGATAGTTCATAATAGATAAAATAAGTGTCTATGGTGTATTTTCTTCATAAAAGTGAACTTAAGACAACAATTTGAAAAATAGGAAACTGGTGAATCGAACATGTTTTAATGTTTTCCTACAACTTCCATTCACTAATACGGAACTCGTGTCGGTGAACTGTAGGACCATTTTGGCCATCACAATGATTATACCTCTACCTGTGACCACTATGAAAGTGAGAGAATGGCATTTGAGAAAAATGTAGGTTTTCCTCGAATTGTGTTAAAAATACACACGTTTTTAACAAGTCGTCTCATGTGTTCGTCATTCAATCTTGGACAATCACATGCGTCATTTCAAAACAACAGAATAAGTTGGTTCTTTATATATTACACGTTTTTTATGAATTTGTTATTGATAGAAACAATGTAGTGGTCAGTTTTTCGCAAAACTTTCTCTTATAATTTTGTATTTTAAGTACATATGTAGTATTGTTTACTGAAACCGAAATTTAAATATAATAAAAAATGTATTCTTGAGAGATTTCAACTTCGGAAATCTTTTACGAGGTCGACTAGCTCATATTACTCAAGCTTTCTGTCCTTCCGAGAATCGATTTTCCTCGCTCGTAGTTCATCACGTGGCACACGTAAAAGTATTTACCTCTTTTTCGTTCACTGACGTTTACGATGCGGGCCGCAAGGAAAACTCTTTTTTTCTAGCGATGAGTGCGTCAATGGACGTCAGCGAGGCAAGACACACTTCGGAAGAGCACACACATTCTCAAGTGTAGACGCGTTTGATTGATTATTTCAGTGTTGGCGGGCTCTTAAACGGTTTTGGTCATTAGTCGCGTAAGTATAGTGAATGTTTTCATCACGGGAGGTGGTAGTGTTATTTTACAGCTGTATGTTAGATCCAGGGCCGACCTCCACGTCAGTTCGCAATGTACTGCTTTGCGTATGGGCTGGACAATGTGCAAAATCGAAAACAAGGCGAACTAGGATCTTCGAATATGGTTTCTAAGCCGTAAACTCTACTCATGATTCACACACCGTAATTTACGAAATGTCTTGTGGGATTTTTTTAATTAGGCTCATCAGGTATGTTAAGATTGTTTGGATGAGATAGTCCCAAGTATCGATTCTGTAGTAAGAATGTAGTAGGTAATAATAGAGAATATGGTACCTATGATGATTCCATCAGTTGAAGATGACGTAGTATCTTCATATTATACTCTATATCTTTGAAAAAGACATTTTCCAATCGTGTTGCGACAATCTTGGTACAGAAGCCTACCAGCCAACCAAGTGGAGATTCTGATATTGCACATGGATGCAAGGGGAAAATGAAGTATATTAATTTCAGAACATTTTCCAGAAAATCTTTTTCAAAGTTTAAAACATATCTAATAACCAGAAAACTAAATATGATTTATAGGTAATATATTTTTATCTCACCAATATTAATTTAACCAGGATACAACATTTCCAACAAAGCAATACTGTGAACTCAGCGAATGAAAGACTGTGTGATGTATGAGGGTACAAACAGACGGAATGCGTTGTGACGTAGTGCAATGGGGTCAGCTAGCGGCAGGTCAGCACAGCGTAGCATCATTCAATTAAGTTGCCGCGCCGCGTTCTACCTTTCCTTAAGCCCAGCGCGCACTGGATGGGAATCGAATCGGTTCGGACAGCTAGTACGTACGTAAGTTTTTAAAAGTTGATTTGTTTTAATAGTGAATGCCCTCTAGCCCAACATGTATGGTTTGGGACGATCCGCTTCTTCCGTCGTTTGCAAAAAGGTCCCAAAGAAATATTTTTTGGACAATGATATGCCATAATGCCATTCGTACTGATTACTCATCGGGTAATTTTGAGAAAAATATTTATTTACTTTTTGCTACAGCTTCCGCGTCATGCATTTCACAAGTCAAGGAGCTAGGCCGCGAAACTGAAGTAAATAGTAGTTCAGAAGTGCTCATACCGTTCTGTCAGGGTCACATATCAATTTGTGGGAAGCAAACAACTTAAAACATACCGTCCGTACTATACCGTACCCTCCGTCTTTGTTGATCCAAACCGCGCTTAGCTTTTCAAGGAGCAAAAGGGGCCTTAGGTTCGGGACAAGGACGAAACCCACGTAAATAAGCAAATTATTAAAAATCGAAATGTATCTTGTAGGCAGGGAATCGTCCAAGAAAGTACTAAAATTTTAGTATCAACGATAGGACGTATTAAGAACATATTTAGGGGACATTTGTTTATTTGCATTTTTCCGTAATCCAACAGAAAAATTTTCAGAAATATTATTTTTTCAATGACTGTTTCAAAAATCTTTCTTCTCAGTTGATGATACAATTTTGATGAAACCTTAATAAAAAAAAAGCGTCCGCCTAATATCACGGATTGCTAACTAGTACGTTCAAATCGTAAGTGTACTCCTCAAAGCAGTGCTAAACGAAATGCCAAGTCAACTTGTTCATTATTGTGTAAAATGCAGAAAGTCTTAATGTTGCTTCACGCCTCTTATAAATTTGTAGGAGATGTCTTCGAATGAAATATTTTATAATGTAGAACGACTGTGGAAGTAGTCCAAGAAACCGTATTAAAATTCTAGAAGATGCAGATTCCAGCACGGGAGATATCTCCAGGAAGCGGTTTCTTCATCATATCTTCTTATCTACTGTAATCGTATAGCTTTAATAAACGTGTTTGATACATTAATGCAGACACCGCCTTTGTTCATATAATATATGCAAGGTCACTGTACGATTAATTATCATTTATACCTAGAGGCGATACTTCTATCTTTTATCTGTATACTTGAAGAAAAAGGGAAAGAAAAACTTGTTTTCATTTGTTATTCACAGAGCATGTAGAGATATGTTATAATCACGTTGAACAGCTATTAAGAAATGTTTGCTTTGATTCTACGGCATTACAATACTGAAGACGATATTTTAGAAAAAGTGTAATAATAATAATAATAATAATAATAATAATAATAATAGTAATAATAATAGTAGTAATAATAAGAAGAAGAAGAATAAAAATATCACCCCATCGTTCTCTTCCCCCGTAGAGGAATGTTGACATTTTGTCTCTCAGATCTAGAGGACATGAACTTCATTAATTAAAGAAGACGGTTCTAATAGAGGAGTAAGCACTGGTAGAATACTTTGAAAATTTAAGAGAATCGTGGTTCATTAGAATAAGTAAGGTGAATAACCTGAAGCTCGGAAGCGCCTGATTCACCATGAAAGAGAGAGAGAGAGAGAGAGAAATGAAACAAGAATCACCATGCAATTTTGTATCGCATTTGACATTGTGCGCGGGATATCGAAGACAAGATGAACGGTTTGCTCAGTTGGGATTGATTGACTACCTTAAGCAAGAGACAGAAGACCTGGTCCTAGCAGTGTAACAACAGACTAAGTATCAAGACCATTCAAGTGAAAATGTACACGTTTATCTAGGATGACAAGTACACTGTACGCAGAGAAGAAGCAACCTCTTTAATCAATTAAGGCATGTAGCAAGATCAGAAAGTCCGTTTTCAAACATCACAGTGTGTCTACTTTGCTACCCTGGAATCTCTGCAGAAATTAAAGTTTGTAGTCCACTGATCAATCTGAAAACTGGACGAAACCCCCAGTGCGAAAATACTCTGGGATTTCAATATCCAAGCAGACTACTGGTTGCGTTGTAACATGCCAGATCTGTCCCTTGATTAAGACAATTCGATATAAATAGTGGGCCACTACAGTGGATTTCACAATGGATCAGGAGATCAAAAAATTATGAAATATATTTGTTTCCAGATAGAACGGCTGGAAGGAGTGTCACAGGCGTTCTAAAAGAAATTGGAAGTCTATGGACTGTACCCAGAGGTCTGAAGGAACTTCTTAGTACCTGCGGATATAGCATAACAACAGCCTGTAGTTCGTCTTCTGCCTTAAAAGTTCACTGAATGTGTCCATGAGGCAATGATCTTATATGTCTTTCCTATCCCTGCGATCTCTCTCTCTCTCTCTCTCTCTTTTCTTTCTCTTTCTTTTTTCTTTCTCTTTCATTGTTTCTCTCTCTTTCTTTCTCTTTCTTTTTTCTTTCTCTTTCATTGTTTCTCTCTCTACCTCTCTCTTTCTCTTTCTTTCTCTCTCTTCCTCTCTATCTTTCTCTCTCTCTCTCTCTCTCTCATACACACATAAATATCCTTGTTTCCGTGTAAATCTAGCGATTATCACAAATAAATGCGTCCTTTCAATTGTAATTGACATGATTTTCCAAGCAGTTTGTAACACTGAATACATTTTAATATTCTGATGTGTTTGCAAAAACATTTTCATCCTTCATCTTCCTGATGTATGGACATGATAATCCAAGATTCAAATTATGATTGATTTTAATCTTAACGATTACAAATTGCTTACTTCAAAAGCCACCAATCACAGGTACAAAGCGGTCAACTGTCCAATACGAACGCCTAACAATGCCGTAATGGGTGGCGTGACTGGCATCGGGAAACTCATTTGACTGCGCCAATAGACCACGCTCTCCCTGTCTCCCTCCCAGTGTGAAGCTCCGGCGCGCGGCGTGTCAGGCTTGTCGCCCAACGTGAGTCGGAGGAACAGCTGCGGCCAATCAGGAGCCGGTCACATACGTCAAGCAAAACATTCCAAACCGATTTGCTGCGATGGAACTCTCGGAATTGCCGAGAGGAAGGAAACCGCTTACTGTACGGGATGGTTGAGATATTAGACGCACCTCCGCAGATACATTGTATCTTATGGTCAACTGATGTGTGTTGGGTTATCAGGATATCCGATGAGGTTATCACGCGGATTAACTTGACAGTAAGACAACTGTTTTGTTTCGTTTTGTTTTTATTTGAGAGTTGTGGATAGTCCTGTGCTGCTGCAAGTGCAGTGTGGTGTTTTGTGGGTTTGGAAGATTGGTGTTTAAAAAGTACACCATTTGTACTGGGTTTTAACACATAAATACCTGAAAGTTTATTTAATTGATCGATCAACTTGAAAGAAAAACTTTACATCAAATCACAATCAATGTAACTCTGGAATGCCAATGAATAATCCAGAGAGAAATGTAATAATAATAATAATAATAATAATAATAACAATAATACTAAAATGTTTATATTGCAAAGCCAAAAAGTAGTATCAAAGACCATTTATTTACACTAACCTTGTAGAACGAGTAAATCTAAAATTAAGCAAATTAAAAAAGAACAATGTAAGAAACGTGATCAAACGAAGAATGATCAGATGAAGAATGAATTTTTACTCCAAATATTTCTTTAAATAATATCGAGTATTATACACCCAGGAAGGGGCGTGGAATTAAGCCAAAAAACAGCATTTTGACATTAGAAACGAATGCAACTCTCTACATGAAAATGCAATTTTATCTATAATGGCTTCACTATTGCTATCATGGATTATCTTAATTGTGTAGATACATTTTAATACTTTTTATTGCCTTACGAAGCGTTAGAATACAGTAATGATTCTCGAACTGAACAATCTGACCTACATTATTTTTTACAATAGCTTGATTAAGCACAATAGAGTCTAGGGAATATTCTGACATGAGGAAATTTTACATCAGACACAGACATCGGCTTCAATACAATCCTGAAGATGCAATGGAACGGATTCTCTAAAATAGAAAATCGTAAGGTTGCACATCAAAATGAAGAAATAAATAGAGCTACAGTACTTAATACGATATGTCCTTCATAAAATATAATTAAAGTATATGAAATTTCAGTAAATCATTTGAAGACAATTTATATACATAAAATATAATTTAGTAAATTTACAAATATGAAATTCAAAGGATAAAAGATAAATATACTTCGCCGTTAGATTCTTCTGAAACCCCTTTTTATAAAGCACAAGTTAAACATAAGAGAGATGTATTCTGTTTACCATGAAGAGTAATCTAGAGTTTTTCAGTGCAGACTAATTCGAACATGCACGTGTCCTGACATGCACTGCTGTTCACTGTACACATGTGTGAGTATTTCCTTTCCACGTGAGAGAGCTGTGATGTCCCAATACGTGTGTGTGTGTGTGTGTGTGTGTGTTCGTTCTCATCTAACCATACTTAATGAGAGTGATCTCAGAACTTCTTTCTTCCACGATTACTTCATAATTTTGACCGACAAAGACTTGAAATTTAAGTGCAGGATATCGTTATAGTATGCTTCTTTGTTACGCAGGTTTTTTATCTTACCTAATACTCTTTGAAGTTGACGTTTGTTATAAATACAAACATTTAAATGCTGCGAATTAGTTTTTCTTGATTGATTGATTGATTGATTGATTTGCTGATTTCTTTTTCCTGTAGGTTAAATTCTTTAGCCATTAAGTCCCGTTAGTGTAGTGAATGTTTTTATTCCGAAAGAGTAGCAGCGTTTTAAGTGTAAGTATTAATGTAGTATTTTGCTTCGTTTCGCTCCGAGAGATTTCCCCTTCCAGGTCTTCTCCAGCGGGGCATCGCCCCAGCTCGGTCAAACTCTACGCTCCCGATTGGTCGCTTGACATGTGTGGTAGTGTAGTGCATATCGATGTGTGTGTGTGTGTATGGAGGGGGCTGTGAGGAGGTGCGGAATAGGTCAAGAAAGTGACATGGAATGATTCGCGCGCGGATTCATGGCCCGTTCGGTTACTGCTTCGGCCCTCGCCTGGTATTGATAAGGAAAATCACGGAAAATTACCGATCACAATAGTTGGCCACTAGAATTCTCTTCCAGACAACGATTGAATCCGACCTAGTTATGCAGCTAATATAGAAAATCCGCCACCATTTCGGGACTCGATCCCTAGGGCTTCTCTTAGACTCGCTGTAGAGACTGACTTTAATCGGTATCGAGACTGAATTTGATCGGTATCGTTAACTTTAATCGGTATCGAAAACTTTAATCGGTATCGGTAAAAAGTATCTGACTTTAATCGGCCGGTAGTTGTTCATGAGAATAGACCATACACCGATATCTATCGATATCGACAAAATACATCTCAAATTTCCACTATATTTTGTTCTTCAGTTGTTCCAAATATATCCTGAAGTATTCTGACATTTTTGTCCGTATAAAAAGCATTTGTATCCTCTGTCGCCTTGTCCAGAACATGGCACTGCCTTTCCCCAGAATTACCAGACCTGTGAGTAATTTACGATGAGTAAAGTAGTGAGTGAAGTAAAGTACGATGAGCGGAATATTCCTTAGGGGCCGTCCATAAATTACGTAACGAAAATTTCGAGTATTTTCAATACCCCCTCCCGCCTTGTAACATTCTTCCCTATCTCTATGTAACGCAGCGTCACGCTGCCTCAGACCCCCTCCCTCCTCCTTTAGCGTTACGTAATTTATGGACGACTGCTTAAAACATTACAGAAAGTAAAATTTCTCTAAATATCAGATGTTGAAATTAGGTTACATTAATTTCTGGTTCCTTTGTAAACAAAATGATTAAACTTTTTCTGAATGAATTAACCGTCAGCTGAAAAAAAGTAAATAAATAAGTTTTGTTCTGAATCTGTTTACACCTTGCAAAATGTAAAAATATATCTCTATACATGTTTGAATTTTATAAATAAACTGAATACTTTTTATATGTTAATATTTGGGGGGTGAGGGAGATTGGCTAACGTAAGTTTCGTTTACTAAATATTTCCACGACCAATTTTTAGATTTTCTTTTGGCGAATTTCTGCCCTTAAGCAGTATACTTTCTCATGTCAAAAAAATCCAATTTGGCACCTTCCCTCATCATCATCGTCCTTCCTTGCCAAACGACCTCATGTTCATTGACACTGCTCTGCTGATCGTATCTTCAGTGCGGTGTTGCATTCGATGTCATGCTTTAGTACTCTTCGAATGAAAGGATACTTTCTCCTATTGATATCGTAAACATGCAAAGAGCCAAGATTCAGCGGGAAGAAAGTGTTCCCAGGTTGAATCTAGATCTGGACGTGTTGTTAAACACATGTATATGTTAATATATCAATATTAATAATTAATATTGTTTATCAATGAGGAATGAGTTTCAAATGATAAACGAAGCAGTCACTTTTAATTTACATGTACACATAAATTTTAAATTTCTTTAATAACATACGTTTTTGACTAGAAAGAAGAATGTATATTGAATTACCAATTACAATAAATTTCTGGAAAATGTTTCTAATAGTGCGTTGGATATGCATATGAAACTCGTTGGACGATGTACAAACGCTACAACTTGTGCAAAGATAATGCAACTGCACATTGTTAAATTTTCTAATATAATTTTATGATTCATAATTTGCAGTAATAACATAGTTGGCAATGTTATATAAACAGGTATACTTCTATAGTCCATACTCTGTTTGAAAACTAAAAATGTTTAGAAAAAACTTGAAAATATTTTATTCAGTGCGTTTTAAACCGTTTTTGATTTACGAAGTATAAAAGTCAAGTATTGTAGTTTTTAAGTTTGAGATGAAGCATACTATGGGATATTTCAAGTGTTGTCGAATGGAGTTTCTATATTTAATTTATGTAGTTGCTACTGAAGGAATGTAAGAAATGTTAGATTAATATTGTAAAAAACCGCATCTTCTGTATGAAATTAAAAATCTGAATCCGGTATGGAGATATACAGATACTCAAAAAAAAGTTTGAGGAATAGGAAAATATTATAATACGAAAATATGAATGGTAAGACCCTTTATGATATTTGATTAATGTTTGCTCACAAAACCTACATTCTCAACAAATTAATTATAATGTAGGGTATAAAGTCAATTTTAGGGACATAAATCGAAGGACAGATTTTAATTCTATTCTATCAATGTTTCAGAATCAGTGATTTGGAAATCAATTTTAATGATTTCGGAGCAAATACAATTTTTTTACTATATGTATGGCATAACAAAAAAATATTACACGAATTTCCCAGGATTGCGACGGATTCTGAGTGTGCTATAATTATATACACGCATTTCAAGGATGTGACAAAACATTCTCGTTTCTTTTGTCACCAAGTAATTTGTGCACGCCTCATTTATTTCTTGAAAGGAAACGATAATAATACAAGGACACATTTGTCTCATAAACATGTCAAAATATATTATCTAAATTTCACCCACTAGGAGGTAATCAGCTTTTTGCCTCGACAAGGACATTAAAATGCTTCTACACAAAGACTCGAAAGATCTGGTTGTAATGAATGGGAAGTAAATTCGATACGGTCACTGAGCATTGTTCGCCTTACTGTTTGGATTATGGAACAACATGTTTTATGAGACAGCAAGTTTCTACCAACCGTTTGAAAACAGAAATGTAAACGTTTTCACAACGAATGCTATAAATATGATAGAAATAATAAGTGTAAGTAATACGAAGTGCGTAAGATTGTGATTATCCATTGCTTGACAAACCACGATTATTATCAATAATAATAATAATAATAATATTAATAATTTATTATTATTTTGTAGATTCGTAGATGGACGCTATTTTGTAGATACGCTTTAAATAGGTTTGGACCATACAGGACCAATCTAAGCAGATTTCAGGAATTAGAAATTTTGTAGATTATACATTTATTATTAGCTCGACGTTTCCCACATTCGGCATGTGCCTTGTCAAGAGCAAACAGATATTGAACTAGTGGTGCTAGAATATGGGACAGACTTTCCCGTATTAGTGTTATATTTCCTTGAGTCTGGGCTAGCTATTCGGAATTGCCACACCCCCGTGCCAGCTGCCATCTATCGCCGTCCAAAGTACACTTTTCTTGACATATTCTTAATTTTTCGCTTTCCTTGTAGAACGGAAATATTAATCTAGAATATTAAAGAACAGTAAAACCTCGTCCTAAATGACAATTTTCTTTAAAAAAATTTGGAGCCTTTTTTAAGAAAATGGCCTTTAAGCGCCACTAAAAATGCGAAATTTGAAGCTCTTTTTGACAGAAAATTTTTGAGTTTTCTAAACAATTCATTTGAAGCACTTTAACTTACAAATACAGTAGTGTTTACAAATTGCTGGTAATGCGCATATCAAAGATGTGAGAGATCTTTGAAAAAAATTGCATTTATGCAGTTTGTGCAAAAACAAAAAAAATCCCCCAAATTGAACTTTACGTCATATTAAAGAGTACAATTTGCACTGTCAGTTCGAAAAGTTAAAAAAAAATTGGAGCCATTAATGAGAAATTGGCGTTGAGCGTTTCTGACAATGCGGAAGTATGAGCTTGTTTTCACAGAAAATGGTTGAGTTTTAAAGAAACTTATTTTAGCGCATTCAACATAGTTATTCAAGTTTCAGTAACACGGTGTTTTATGCAGTATCTTCAGCGAGCAATGAACTGCTATTTGTCGTTTTTTCCCATCGAGTCCTCATTTTCATTCTTTATATGGTCGGATAGTTGGTCGATCCCCCTTCTTCAAATGGTCGAGTCCCTAGCCGATCTAAAGAAATCTCGAAAAAGTATCGGAGCTTGCAAGTGAAGCTGAGAAGTTGCGATTCTTCCGAGGCGCTGCACGCTGTTTGTAGAGGTATAATCACAAGTACATTGGAAATGTCTAATAAATTTAAAGTGAAGAGAAGGAATTCATCCGCAAATGTTAAAGAAGTATTTTGTATATAATAACAGTACTCCACAAATAAAAGTATATTACACGAATTTCAGTATGCGCCAAATATTAATTACATTAATGAAAGTCGAGCTTTGGTTTCCTGCACTATTAAAGTATGGAAGCTATTGTTTAGCATACTCGTGTAGAGAAAGAATGGTAAGTAAAAATCGGATATAAAAAACGATAATTTTTTCGATGTATCGCCTTGATTGAGGATGGGAATTTCCAGATGTTTTGTTAAAGGCTATTGGTGTTAATTTCATGAGTATAACAGTCGAAATAAAGATGACGTTGAATTACAGGACCTGCATTGGAAGAATATAAGTGACCCTATGGCTCCGGCGTTCGAAGGTTGGGCCTTGCTTAGGTGCAGTAGGCGGGTTTCTCGCTCTCGCCCCCCTCTTGCTGAGTCACTCACCCCTTCACTTACGCCATCGGCGCTTAGCCACGCTTTTCTACTGCTGTGCTCTCGAAGAGGCGATGGACATTCAACAACACTGAGTACCTGATGCGAAAACGCCCGAAAAAGATACTGAAGGCTGTTGACCGGGACAAATCCAGAAAGTATATCAGAGCGTCCCCGCCCTCATACTTTCTGGATTTGTCCGACGGTCAATTTCAGTTCGGACCCTCACAAAAATTCTATTGAATTGAGACGTGTTTAAATTCTAGCTAGAATTATTTTAACAAGTGCCTTTGTATTGCGAACACTTCAGCGGATTAGAGATGTTATCAATTTATTTCTTTCAATAAATAAATTACCATAAATGTAAGGTTTCGGATCCGACACTGGTGGAAGAAAGATGAGAAATATTTCTGTCGGGCCCCAATACTGTTGCACACTCGCTTCCACTACACTTCTGGAAATGGAAAATCCTCAGTGTGAGCTGTCGACACGTCCAGATCACACAAAAAATCCTGGCAAAATTAAATCCTTCATAAATTCTCCATGTAATCGGATACCATATTCCGCTCCTACAGGAAACTATGAAAGTAATATATCGAAGGGCCGTTGTTGAATCGCTCCCTGGAAGCTGATCAGAGAGTCAAATTGAATTATTCAAGGTTTGTGTACACACACATGTACTGGGAAGCATACGAAAATCTTTTCGTGAATACTGACCGTGATGTGTTACCATCGAAGTTTTAACCCGAAGGCCGTTGGAAATTTATTTTCTCAAGAATGAAAATAAAACCATGTGAAGCTCATTTTATTTTGAATTTGAGACTTTAATGTATCATAAAACTACTCGTTTGATTGTTTTAAATAAACAATAATGTAATCAGTACACAGACTCGAGAAGCAGGTAATATTCATGATTCACTTTCAGGATTTATTCTGTTCAATTATCGACCTGTTCATGAAAACCCTTGCGTTCCAACGGTGTTCACCAGGTTTTCTCAAGAACTTTTACACACAATCATGAATTAAATTTTCTGCTTTAATTGTGTTTGTGAACTCTCATTGATTACGGTTTAAAAATATGCTGATTATACTGCTTTATTGTGAAAATGATTGTATTATTTGGTTTTCTGTTCTCCAGGCATATCCTTCTAAAGACTTAGTACCTTTTCTTCTCTTGCAGGACACTTTTTCACGCATTGTTGCAATATTAAATCAAGAAGGAACAACTCCCAGAACCCTTTGCTCTTGCACAAGTTATAAGTTTATGTATTGTGGACTCCCAGTAGATTTCCTTTTCGACATCCTTGAATAATTCTGATTGCAACGTCAAATTTAGATTTGAAGCGTGAGGAACCGGAATGAACTACTAAATCTCATTATCTTTGTTCTCAGGCATTCGGTATGCAACATCTTCACGCACTCCTTCCATCTTCCTTTGCCCCCCGCCGCTCCCAACAGCGCGGCAGGCTCTTCCGCTCTCGAAACAAGTCAGTCGCCCCACCAATTCCCGTCTTCCCACAGCCAGTGACTGTGCGCAGTGGTCCACCATAAGAAGTCGCGCGTAACATTAATAAAACAAATTGCTGTAAAGATGTGAGATTATATACACAACTGTATAAAGGATAGATAAATGAACATACTAATAAAGAATACATAATACATGAAAAAGATACAATACAAATATTTCATCTACTGAATCCGAATTGAAGTGGGTTAATGTTTAAGGTAGAAAGTGATATACTTGTATATTACAATAAATGTTGTTCGATTCGGAATTATCAAAATGTATATTTATTATATACATTTTAATATTACTTACTGCTCATAAAATGACTACAGAAAAATAGTTAAAAGTCCATTAAAAATACATTTATTTGTGTAATCACATAAATGGGAATGTTCTGAAAATAGATGTAACATTTTAGAATTCCTTAATTTTTGTGTGTAAATGGACAAAATTCTAAAAAGTCTCTTTAAAAACATTTTACTTATTGAATTTATATCATTTAATGTTTTATTTATTGTCTGCATTCATCTATGAATTTATTATTTTTTTACTTATTTGGTTTTCCATTTTTTACGTATTTTTGTTTTTATGTAATATGGTTGCACAAAGACGTCTTGGTTGCGTAGGCAATTTAGAATGGCAGCGTTCATGTACGAGGGCTATGGGTCCAAATCCCTGGTAAGGTACGCATGTTTTCATCACACGGCGGCTCCTTTCTCAACCCCATACGTTGCCTCTCCTGCGACCATACATCCACAAACCGTCCCGCGACGTTTTTATGAGATGGGCCACCTCGGTGAACAAACCAATAAGATTGGCCGAGTAGGACCAAGAGGCTTCTTCAGGCAACTTGGTCGGAGGGAGGGATATATCAAATATTGTAAGGACTAGGAAGACGGAAGGATGCGGGAATAATTCAAATAGAAAATGAAATATGGAGACTGAAAACCGTCATATTGGAACAAAACTTTGAGTGACCAGATTCTTAATGATGCTTATCAGTATTACAGTATGTCTTGTGTGGGGATAATCATTTTAATATTGCTAGCGTATAGTTCACAAAAATGTACGGCTCCTAATACGATTAAACTGCACATAACATCAAGCGCACTCTTTTTATTTTACCTAAATTTCGTGATAGTGCTCATTTTGAATCACCCAAGCTATGATGTGCGAGTACCCAGAAAAACTAAACCTCCTAAAACGTACAGTCACTTGGGGGTGACTTTAGACCGTGGAGGGTAGCTTTTCACCCCGCACCACTTTAATAAATGTTAAATTAAATGTTGGCGTTTGTATTTTCAATTGCTTTACCATTAATCGATTCTGACTAAACAACAGTATTGACTAGTGGTTAAAACAAATGAAAATACAAACGCCAATATTTAATTTAAGAAACATTTATTAATACGGTACATAGTGCAAAGCCATCCTCCATGGTCTAAATCACCTCAAGTGACTGGGGGGGGTCAGAACGGCCCAAAATCCTTCACTTTTTCCTCTTAGTAGGTGCTCAATGAGTATCCTAAACCAGTATTTTAGTTGGATTATAATTAGTTTTATATTAGGTTAACCATAAGTCAATACAAAAACATTTGAAAAAGTAATCACTACTAAACCATGTACTCATCGTTCGATCAATAAAAATATTTTTTAAAAAAACCTTTCCCTCTTGGGCACCTCACTGATAAAATCCATTTTGGATCCCGCGCTTCTGGATTCGTTTCGTACCACTGCGCTGAGTTACGCGACTCGCAGCGCGCAAGAAAGAGATTGCTTTTTCCTTCCATTACATCCCTGTGCGCGGCATTAGATGCGGTTTTGAAATTGAAATCGCTGGCTTCTGGTCGGGCGCTGCATGTGGAGGGAGAAGGTCACGGGGCGGCGGTGGCTCGGTCGCGCTCGGACAACGACGAGTTCAAAGAGCAAGACAAGGGCGGCTCCAAGAAGAGACCAACGGGGGACCAAAATGCCCCCTTCGCCCCATTGAAAATAACTTGAGAGTCGGCCCCGTGACCGAGATCACTAAGACAGAAGTGCCGTAGTGTTCTCGGGGCCGTGGGGTCGCGGGTTCTAGTCCCACCTCGGGCATGGTTGTATGTGTTGGTCCTTTCACCCCACATCACCACATCGTTTCATCCTCGTGCCGTAACGTTAAATCCAATAGTGGTCGCTAATGACCTAGTAGTTGATGAGACCTTAAATAACAAAAAAATACTCGAGAAATATTTATTTTTAAATATTTATTAAAAAATTATTAATATACTTCAAAATAAATTTATTTCCATACCATCTACAATTAACGTACTCCTAAACACATGTAAACACATTATAAACTCATATTATTTTTTATAACATTGATAAGCTTGTTTGCAAGATCACATTGACAAATTTTGAAGTAAAAGCTCAATTTCAGAAGCAATATGTATTAAGTTAAGGGTCATAAGTAGGTTTTTTATTTTCACTGATTAATGTTTTTCTGTAATAATTCCCTACGCAAACAGGAGTCCCTTCCTCTTAACGCGATGTAGAGCTGGCTAATAATAATAATAATAATAATAATAATAATAATAATAATAATAATAAACACATGTTTTAAACCTAGGTAATGGATTAAATTTATTATAATTATTTCCATTGTAGAAAGAATAATACAAATATTGTTCGGATGTTTAATCTTACAAGATGATTAATAATTAAAATAAGCAAACTGAAAGCGATGTACAAATTAAATAAAACCCTAATTAATTAAAAAATGTTTCTGTACTTCAGTATTTTCTGAAGACGTCTTTGAACCAAGTGCTACCAGTGCACAGAGGAGTCTCAGAAGACGAGAAATTTCTAAAATTTCCAAGTCGTTTGTGTCGCATTTCATTAATTATTAGTGAGTTCTCTGTTTATGTTACCTCATTTCATTAAATCATTGAAAAGTTTTTCCCGAAATTTGTGTTTACGTTTTGTTTGATTTCTTTACTTCACATCTCTATTTGTTTATATGCAATATGACCATGTGATTAAAATTGAATGTCTGTAAACAAATATAGACATGAAATAAAGTAATCAAACAAAATATTAGACGGTCATTAAGAATAAAAAAAAACTAGACATGTATTAACTGCCTGCTTGTAGAGGAGAAAAACCGTATTTGTCACAACTATCTTTTTCCAAATCCCCTTGTACAGTTCTATTTGCATCACAGCTTAGAGCTTTTCTTCATTTGTTTGGTGCCTAACTGTGGGTGATACTTGGCGAATGGAAAGCCCGCACATCATCGTGTAGGTCGGCGCCCGATAATATATTCCATCTGGGAAGGTAGACCGCCACCTCCCGGGATGTACCGTGTGCCACACTCTCGTGACGAACAATCAAAGTAGTTGACACGCCCGGAAACACTCAACATTTGCATACTCACTCACTCACTTACTCACTCTTCTTTGAGGTCAGATATAATCGAAGAAGTATCTTGTTCCTTTGGCGTAAGTTTCTGCTGTTGTGCACTATATTTTATTAACTCGCTACACAATGAGAATTTGAGAGGCAGGGTGGCTAAAAGTCTCATCGTATTTCAATTCAGATCATTGAAGTATGAAGAATCGTTTTTCAGATTATTTTGTAAAAATTTGTGTTCATTCACTGCTTGAAGATTGTCACAGCAGTGACATTCCACATTAAAAGAAATTATTATACGAACGAGCTCACAGGAATGTGAATATCTCTACTATCTATTCTTACTATCCATCTATACTAAAAAAAGGTTTTATGCATCTTTCGTTTTCGAATTTTTGTGTATTTAAATCCAATTATTTCTATTTTTCCTTGCTCAATAGGAATATTATTGAAGCTATTCTGTAGAATTCGGTCTTGCTAGTTATTAAATCCGACATGAAATTGTCTGTTCTTTTAATTTTCATGCTTTTGAAGTAACTATTTACATAGATCCAAGGGTCCAAACACCGTCACATCTTCGACGTACGACATCATCGCGAGTTGCCGAGGCCGCAAGCACTATGTCACAAAACCAAGCAAACAACTTCTTGTTTGAATTCCGATAACAAAAGAACTGCGGAAGACGGAACAGCTACAGACCGTAACCGCAATTTTAAACCAGCACATTATTTTGCACGTTCTTTTCACTTTCCTTCGCGTAGCCTTGAGAGGTTGTGGGTGTGCGCTTCTTTTGTTTGCGAAAAGTGTACCCGATAATCTAGTAGCCTTCTGAAAGTTGACGCAGCACATAAAGCGAAGTCACAACCTTGAGTCTTTTGTGTTGAAAAATACCTGTCTCCCTGTAAAAAAAGGTGCATTTTATTAACCTAAAATACTGTAGTATTACCTACTGCAGTGTTGTTTTGTGGTTAGAAAAGTACATAAAAATATGACTGAATTTACATTTCTTGCCAAAAAGTTAGCTTGTTAGAAAAGTATATTATGTTTTCATTTTCTAAATAAATTATTCATGCTTTTTAACAAGTCATATTGGATCGTTTAACTGACCAAATAATCGTGTATTTAGAACACTAATAACAAATGCATGATTGATACCATGTGACTATCCTGAAAGATTTTACCATTGCAAACACTTCACCCTACAATATTGAATCTTGGTATTCACCTGACACCAAATCTTACATTGCAGTTTCTGGAGAATAGCGACAGAAACAGCTTCTCGTCGAGAGGGGAAATCTCAGCTTCCGCAGGGTGGGGAAGCCTCCTAGGCTTCACAGGTACGACCGCCACTGATGTTGTTTTTGCGAGCGGTACTAGCTATCGCTATTGTAGTTAGTGTCGAAAATCCGCCAACGTCGGGACTCGAACCCTATGACCTCCCTGTGAGAGTTGCTGCAGAGATAGTGGCAATGATGTGCTGAACTCAGCCCGTGGCGGAAACGCGAGGAACTGTTGTAGAAAGGTGGTGGCCACCTCAGAAGGGGAAGAGCCATTTGCTAAGATGGGACAGAGAGGGCGACGGCAGAGTTGACAGCTGCGGAGGGTGTGATGGCAAAGTGGTAGGGGAGACGCTTTCTGTATACTGCGATTTTCGTTACTTTGTCCCTGACAGAAACCAGCTGTTCACGGTTTCATCCAATCGGGAGCTTGAACGTCACCATAGTGACGTCACTGTTGCGAAATATAAGCTCCTGATTGGATAGCAGCGAAACAGCTGATTCCTGTCAGGGACAAAGTTGCGAAAATCGCAGTATAGCAGATATACCACGACGGAGGCTTTGCGGAGGTGAGAGGCAGCGGTGATGGGATGTCGACAGAAGTGATGCTTAAAGCGAGAGAAGCCCTAGGATTGAATATACGAAGTGGGGTGGCAGGAGAAGCCAAGGAGAGAAGAAGGCTACGGTGTAGGGTTGCGATGGCGGCGGCGAGAACATGAGTGGAGATGGTAGCTGCAGAGATGGTGGTGAATGAGAGGGTGGTGTCGCGGTGGACGTTAAGTGGAGAATGTGAGTGCGGAGAGAATGTTTCTAGAGACGGAGAGGGAGTGGAGGAGAGGGAGATTTGGAGGAGAGGGAGATTTGGAGGAGAGGGAGATTTGGAGGAGAGGGAGATTTGGAGGAGAGGGAGATTTGGAGGAGAGGGAGATTTGGAGGAGAGGGAGATTTGGAGGAGAGGGAGATTTGGAGGAGAGGGAGATTTGGAGGAGAGGGAGATTTGGAGGAGAGGGAGATTTGGAGGAGAGGGAGATTTGGAGGAGAGGGAGATTTGGAGGAGAGGGAGATTTGGAGGAGAGGGAGATTTGGAGGAGAGGGAGATTTGGAGGAGAGGGAGATTTGGAGGAGAGGGAGATTTGGAGGAGAGGGAGATTTGGAGGAGAGGGAGATTTGGAGGAGTGGGTGTCGATGGTGCAGGAGAGGGCGGTGGCAATTGTGGTGAAGAGGGCAGAGGCAGTGGCAATGGACTCGCCGTGCTGTTGGTGGCGGTGGAAGTGCAGGCGGTCGGCGTCGGCACAGGGAAGCCCCTGATTACCCGCCAGGCGCTCATTATCTGGTAATGCCGGTCCCGGAGCTCCTACGGCGGCGGCCAACGGACACTCGGGGAGAGTGGGCCGTTGGAGATTGGGCTGTCCTTTTGCCGCGACAATTCTGAAATCGCTCGCAACAAATTGCGTGTTTTTTTCATCTCGCTTAATGAGTTTGTGATTCACAGTGATGGTCGGAGAACGGAAGTCTTGTCAACTGTCTCGATCAATTGCATGCCCTGACTTTTCATCGTGATAGAAAAACGTCGTTGCCATAGTAGAAAATGGTGAACAATAGAGTGTGGATTTGATCGGTAGTTTTCCATGGTTTATCCGATCCAGGCGAATGCCGAAGAAAGTACCCTAACGGGCCACAGACAACGCGCGATCTTTCCTTCCTCTTCCTTATTCTATTCTGTGCCCTTATTTACACACTAATATTGAAATAAACATTTGAAAGAAGATGATAATAATAATAATAGTAGTTGGATGACATGCGCATAACTAAGTTGTATGGATGAGACGAACGTCGTCGTAGAGGAACACTGTCGACGGCATGACATGGGACGGACCGTGAAATCACATAAGACGGTTGAGAGGCGAGTCGGGAGGAGACGTACAGGAAGAGACAAGGCAGCTAATGATACGCAAGTGGGCAGAATGAGAAATCCTTGACGCAAGGGCGTGAAGAAACTAATATTAAATAACAGGCCAGGAAACGCAGTGCGTTGTTAGCGGGAGGAGCGCAATAAGGTATGGGAGGAAAGCAATAAGGTGTGGGACGGGTCTCGGCCCTCTGAGAACCCGGACGCTTGCCGCCCGCGCCATCCCCCGCCTCGCCTTGCACCGGGAGCGCTCGCATTATGTCAGGCGGCCTTGGCCCTGCCGCCGCCGCCGCCGTTGTTCAACAAGTTTACAACAGCACGGCGCCGCCTGGTGCCAGTTCGTCAGTCCTCGCGCCCACGCCGCTGGCGGTAAACAAGTCGCGGGTTACGTTACATTGGTTTGGATGTTATATCTCAGCTGCGCCCGTTGCGTCTACGCATGTTTTCTACATGTAGTCGATATTAATTTTTACACACGAAGTAAACAATGCACTACACGTAGACAATTTTCTATTTCACATCAAATAGTCCTGAAAGGTTATAAAAATGATTGATATGATTGATATTGACATGAATGATATTTAATATTTGAATTTTTATTTTCGAATCAGCAAAGTCGAACAGAATATATTAACTTATGACAGTCATTTCATCAGCCAGCTTTGCAGACCTTTTGAAGGCTACAAAGAATAGCAAAACGCTGTACTAATTAATGTTGTACGAAACTTTAAATAATATTATGAACAGACAAAAAAGGTGAAAATTTAACTTTGTGAATGAAAACACAAATAAATAGATATGCAAGTTATAAAATAACAAATAAATCCAAATGGCAGCATTATACTTGAAAACATATTTCAAACTTACAATCTTCCAAAAATATTTTAAGATAGAACAGAGTTAATGCAAAAACAACATCAGTTCTTAAGAATTTTTAGTTTTACCTGACATTCTTAAGTACATCATTAAATTACGTAGTAACAATACAGTTATATTAACAATGAATCCTTATACATTTTTGGTTGATTTTTTATGTGAGACATTACGGAGTTTTATATTTTACGCAATTCTCTTTTATCTTTCTGTATTTTATAAATATTCCGGGGTGCAAATGTATTGCACAGAACTCTAATCACAAGTTCGCAATACATCGTCCTCCCTCTCCACCCGCAAAAGAGATTACTTTTCTTACCTGTATAGATAATGCAATGTGAATGTTGTCTAAGCAGTGTTTCCGTGTAGATATCGACTGTAGAACTTAAACGCGGAGATGCATGTCTCTGTCGCTACACACGTAGAAAAATATACTGCGCATGCGCTACAATTTTAAACGACAGCTGCATCCCCATTACCATATGTTCACTGACCCCATCTTACCAAGAATACCAAGGCATTGACGTTTCGGAGAGTACAGTTACTATTAAAACATCGAGGATAGGTAGATAACGATCTTGTTACAGACAGTGTTGGTTTTAATGAAGTATAAATAGGTCCGAGTCATCTAAAAATATTTTATAACTTTAAAATAACATTTTAAATATTTACAAAGATTAACTAGCCATGAAATGCAAAACAAGTCTCAACACTAGCTAACCTCTAGCAATATTATTCAAGAATTACTATTATTAAGAATATTTAAGGTCGTGTATTTCCAGTTAATACTGATCCTCCAGTCACATTGTGACTGTAACTTCTTACTTCTTAGAGCAGTTATTCCCCTCAGTGAGACTCATTTGTCAGTCACGTCACAAAACAGTGGGATATGTTTTTGCTGGTAACTACATGAAAACTGCACGTTCTCATGCGGGTCTTCCCCTAAAAGAAGCATGTTGAGATAGCATGATAAAAAAACTAAACCTTAACTACAGTCTCTCTTTTATTATTAAATACAGCGTTGAATTTTAAATAAAGGTGCCAACGTTTGGGATCCTTATCAAACTTTTCACCTGGCACCACCAGCAATGGAAATCCGTTCTTGAGGCGGTGGCTGTCACGCCCAAGGGATTGATTTGTGGCGCATCTACAGCGCTGATCCACGTCCTCAAGCCAACTTTCGCTCCGTCGCTGCACTCTGTGCCTCCTCGATAACTTTTGCATTGCTTTGAAGCACTCGGAGTTAGCCAAACAACGATTGTTGTTTAAAAGTTGTAAGCAGGAGCTAACAGATAGCTATAACAATTTCTCTGTGCACACGAGCGCAACGGCATTAAGCGCGTGCTGCATACAGAAAAATTAATTCGGACTCTAATGGGTTTAATGTTTGGTTTGTGATCTCCGCCCCTTTTCTTCTCTGGAACCTCCAATGAGAATAAAGCTTGCTTCATACAGGGAACGAAACTTTAATAGTAGTCTCTTTATTATTAAATTCGTGGTTGAACTTTTAATAAATGTAGCAACATTTGGGACCCCACCAAACTACTGACGTAAGTGCTCCAGTATTGGAAATCCGTCCTTGGGGGGGGGGGGAATATCGTTTTGCCACGCCCTCTCTACAAAAATTGATTTGAAGACCTCGGGGCAATCACATGTTTTGCCACTAAACGCTAATTTTGAGAAAAAGGAAAGTAATGGTTTAGACATTGCATTCTACATACTGGGATAAAGAGAATTAATTTATGAATTACGCTGTCGTCTTGTGGCGGGTCTTTAAGATAAAAAACCCAACATTAAGAGGCATCTACGGGAGGTGGCGGTGACCTTTTCCCCGTTCGATGGCGAGATCCGGCGCCGACCTACCAGGACTAGCGGGGTACCGCCCCAGCGGGGACAAGCTGTAAGCTCCCGACCGGACTCCCGACATGTAGTGTAGTGCATGCTAGTGTAAGTGTATGTGTAAGGGGTGAGCTTAGGACAAGGAAGAGGAAGGAAAGATCTCGCGCGGTCCGTGACCCGTTTGTTAGGGTACTGCTCCGGACTGGTGTTGATCGGAGAAACCACGGATAACTACCGACAGAGCAGCCGGCCGCTAGAATTTTCCTCCAGACAGCGCCTGAATTCGATCATTGCTGACAAGCTAATATCGAAAATTCTGCCGCCGTCGGGACTCGAACCTAGGACCTCTCTTTCAGAGGGGACTGCAGTGACATCTGTTGATGCACTGAGCCGTCTCCTTTCGGTGAGGAGGTCGAAATACACTATATCTCAATTTCATCAGAAATGTGGCCTGGCATGTTATTGCCCCAAGGTCATCAATTGTAGCGCAGCTACAGTGCTAATTCACGTAATCCTTCGAGTGACAGCTTTCGCTCCGCACCGCGTCTGCGCCCGGTGGGCCGTGCGTCGCCGGCCGACGCGCCGGCGTGTACCAACCGCGAGCTCCGAGCGCTTCTCGCAATCGCCGGCGCGGCGCGGCGCGACGGCGCGTGCCGGGCGCAGCAAAGGCGCCACGCTGCGCGAGCGCAGAACGAGTTTCGAGCGCACATCGCCGCCTTTCTGTCTCCGCTGTGCTTCCGTTTGGAGAGACAGCTGGGGCGACTTGGAATTGAATGGTCAGACCGCTCGCCTTCCGTCTCTGGTTTCTGATATACGAACGTACTTCTTAAGGTGTCATTCAATTTCTTCAGTAATTTAAAGTACAGGTAAGATCCAAACACTTTATTGACAATCACCTTATTGACTTGTTTTGGTTTTTATTAACTACGTATCATTATTCTTCTGTCTCTGGGTATGATGTTCGAACCCATGAGCAATCGTCGAGATATTGTTGAAGAATTGTTGAGAAAGAATTGTTGAGGATACTAGAGGTATCCTTGAAATATTGTATGGAATCATAGAAGGATAGTTAAAGGCTTCTTGAAGGACAGTTGAACGATAGTAGAGAGATAGTGGAGGGATCGCTGAAGGACAGTTAATGGACAGTTGAGGAAGAGTTGAGGAACTGTGAAAGAAAGTTGAGAGACAGAGGACGACTCTTTAAGGAATTTGAGACAAAAGTGCGTGGTGCTCGAGGACAAGGAACGTTAACAAAGGATTTTCTTAACATTATTCTCTTTCTGTGACTCCGTAATCCAATAAACTGTTTAACGACAATATAATCAATCATCGCCCGCCACATGGCACTTCAAGCCTGGCCAACAGGCATCGTAGTCATCTTGCGATTTAGGGCCATTCCTTTTCATACTGCGTCTTCATGCATGACAGTACCCATGAAAGAATTATTAATTTTAATTATTGTTACCCTAAATAATATGAGGGTTCAGCCGTCTCGATGATATTTGTCATTTAAATTATGTATAAAGATGTAAATTACTACAGTTAGTACTTACATGAGATTTTTGCAAGTTCCCATTTTCCTTTACATTTAATTATATGCATTTCCCTTACCCTTACATTTAATTTAAAATAAAATTAATTATTAGACTTCTTCTTCTTATTATTATTAATATTATTATCATCGTTCATTTGATCATTTGTTCACTCAGCATGCATGAATAGCCAACCGACTAAATCTACAACAACAAAATTGAAAACCGTAAACATCTTCTCCTAACGTAGTTCTTCACTCTCCCATTGAACTTGTTAATTTTTTCCTGTTCTTCACAATGAAACTGAAAAGGCATCGAGACAACCTCTGCCGTCACACGCAGTGCGGGCTGCAGTCGTTACTTTCGCGCCCTGCCTTCCAATGCCTCGTGCAGCCGAAGGTGCCCCGCTGGTGCCATGCACTTGTGCCTCGTCACGCACTTTGACATCATCGGGGCGAGCGGATGTTTTCCTTCGTCTTTTCACTCCGCACGGAACTCCTCCACGCGGCTCCGCATTGCGCCAGTGGCTGCCTCAGTTAATTTCTAACAAGTCCGCGACGGTGCTTGTCCGTTTTAGGACATGAATTACCCGACCACGAAGTTGAAGTAATGAGGGCCTCCACAACAAACCGTGCTTCTAAGGTGGGTTTTTTAAACGTGTTTAGCGAGGCGTTTGTGTAAATATGAAGTCACCGAAAACTCAAAATGTGTTTCAAAGATGTTGTTCTACTATATATTGCACTTAATGCTTTGAAGAAACGAAGCTAATGATGGAAAGCGTGGCACGAGCAATGAACGTTGGATAATTTACGATAATACTTGTCATGAAATATAGGCCCTAGGAATTGAGACATCTTCAGCTGTATTTAGGAGACCTGCAATTGTCTAAAATGCGTTGTGGCAATTTTTCAAGATAGTGCATAATGCATATTTTTTAAATTTTATTTAATAGGTAATTATTACACATAAAATTGCATAACTAGATACAATGTGGCTCTCGCGGTTTAGCTCACTGACCAGCGTGTTCGCTTTCCACTACGCGGCCATGGGTTCCATTCTCGGTCGAGGCAAGACTATTGTGTGCGTTTTCCTTACAATGTCCCAGTATTTGTTACTGTGTGACGATGAGAAAATTCAGTTCTCAGGTTGAGAAGACCCGATTACGGCGTACGGATGGCTACGTGCCAACCACACGTACCCCTTAACCCATGGCCGCGAGGCTGGGACACTGCTGGTAGCCCATGGCCCGTACGCGGACTTTCGTGCCAAATACAGACAGATACAATGTGGCTTGGACGGAGGCCTTTAAGCCATTAAAATGCATCCTACATCCTAAAGCGTAATAACGTAAGCGTAAGTAATTCTTAGTACTCAATGTTATCGTTTTTTCATAGTACTTCAGTGCTTTGTACTCATAGCCACTTAAGTACAAAATATCGTACTAGTCACCAGCAGCGTAACTTACTCTCGCAAATAAGCTCAGGGACAATAAAGTCACCAGAAGTACCACAAGTTACTTATAATAACGAGAATATTCCCATGAGTCTCTCTCGTTTCCAACGTTGCTTCGAATGTGAAGGCTAAATGTGCAGTCCGCTGCGCTTTCGTTTTGTCAACCACATCTAATCGCCAGGCCGAAGTGCTTCGCTTCTTTGTTCGTTTGCGGTGATTCCCAGAACTGCGGTGATTTGGCGCCAATTTGAGGGAAAAAGCTGCGCTAACAAAATGTTGCTCTACAGTCTAGAGAATGGAAGAGTTCTCTGCAGCATGCAGGGCGCTAGAGGAGAGAAAAGAAAATATGAACATTGCCAGATAAGAGAGAAAACATAGACACTTCGGATTATTGGATCCAGACAGTAGAATTCTTTTTCTCATGCGTTTTATTTTCAGCAAAAATGTACAAGAATGACTCTATGAATTTGCTATGAAATGAGTAATAAAATACTTTACTATGAGAAATGAAATACTACATATTTTATTTCTCATTCTGAATGCATGAAAGAAAATAATATTCCATGCAATATTAATAATAATATTATACATTGATAATACAAACGAATTTTGGTGATTTAGTCAATATCTCTCATAATATGAAATTGATTATCCTTCGATTCTTTTTTACTCACAAGATTGAAACAATTTCTCGTAGTATTTCTATGTAATTCTTGCTCTTCTAATTTCTCAAACGAGAAAGATGGTGTAATGTAGATAGTTTAGAATTGTAGCTATTGCGGAGTTGGAAGTGTCATCCATGCAAAATTCACTAATGTGATGAACTTATGTATTTGACTCTTTATGAATTCCAGATGGCAAATAACGTGGTCATACGTTTTCAAAAACCAATTCATAGCTGTTTTCCACGCATTCACGTTAGGACGATCTTCACAAATAATTGAAGTAAACTTATTAGGCATAAATCGCTGGTAGCCCTAAATATTGTGCAAATTATCTTACCGCCTTTTCAAACATGACTTAGGTAAATCATTTTCTTCCATCTCTTCTTCACAACACATTAAATGTCTGCTTAATGTACTCGGAAATGTTTCATATGCAGATATATTTCAAGTGATTTACAAGCAAAACTGCTTGTGTTCCTTACGAAAGAAAAATGTGTCAGAGTGGAACGCTGATGGTACCATGTCGTTGACGAAGATCATTGGTTGCAAGAAGACTCGTCGAAATCAGAAGACTCTTGCAAAGGAATATTTGGTAGAAGGGGGGATTGTGGAAGAGAGATATTGACCTTGATGCACTAGAGAGAAAAATAGCTGGGAAATAAATGTGCTCATTTAAAACTTTTTAAAATGATATATTTTTGTGTGTTTTGGCGCAATAATTTTCAAAATTACAATTCTAAATTAAATTTTTTAATGTGAATCATTTTACAGTCAGAGTCAGTAGAGCACAGTCGGGGCTGGTGACACGAAAGGGAGAGGCGGTAGAGACGTCTTTTCAAACACGACTTCCGTAAATTGTTTTCTTTCGTCTCTTCTTCACAACACATTATATGTCTGGTTAAGATATTCGAAAATGGTTCATATGCAGATATATTTAAAGTGATTTACAAGCAAAACTACGCGTGTCCCTTACGAAACAAAAGAGTGACACAGACGGTAATCGTACCATCTCGATGACGAAGTTTATTGGCTGCAACAAGGCACGTCAGAAGCCAGAAGGCTCTTACGAGTGAAAATTTAGTAGAAGAGGGGCTATGAAAAGGTGACATTGACTTTGTTGCAGTAGAGAGAAAACGGATGAGGATGAAATGTTACTCATATTTCAAACGAGTTTTTATATTATAATTTTTTATATTGTATTTTATCAAATAAATATCAAAAGTTTAATTCAAAATCATACATTTTTAATGGGAATCATTTAACGTTCCAGAACTTTAGATGGTTATATTGAATTATTAATATCAGTAACATTTTTTTCGAGTAAAACAAATAAATTTTAAAAGATAATATTTTACAATGATTGCAATGATTGTGAGTTCTCTATTGTGATATTCTTGTTGATGTAATTTTTTTTAATTGCAGTTCTTTGATCATGATCATTAAATGTTTGACTGAAATTGTCATAAATATTACCATTTAAAATATTTTTTATTCAAAATGTTCAAATATGTGATCTCAGGAATTCAAATGTATGTAGTATTTAGTGGTTCGGAATGCCGGAAATATTGACGATCGCTTTGGTACGCAACTCAAGAAGAGTAAATAGCGGCGGAATCGGGGCTGACTGCGTGAACGCGAGTGAGAGAGAAGGTAGAGGAACTTGATTCGGGAGCACGAGTTGCTAGTCACCGACTAGCAATCTGCGCGCTGTCCCTGTCAGGCGCGTAAACGACAACATTAGGGCGGAAACGGCGCTCTTTGTGTGGGGCCGCTGCCTGGCTGGCTGTTGCTCGGCCCTCGTGTCCGCGAAGCCAGAGCCACACCTTGGTTTCCGTGTTTTTTTTCTTTCTTTTGGTCTGACCTACTTAATCGATCGTTGTGAGAACAGGGGCGGATCCAGCCGATCATTTTGGAGGGGGCCATCATAGATTTTGTTAAAAAATAAACATTTTTTATCATATTGTATATAATTTTTGTAGCGTGTAAGATATTAAACGAAATTTTTTTAAAATATTTACATAATTCCATCATAAATAAATATTTAAATTAGTTTTGTCAAATAAAGGAAGGAATAAAACGAAAACTCTAGGCCATTTGTGGTGGGGCATGGCCCCCACGTCCCCTTCTGGATCCTCCATTGTGTGGGAGACAGATGCAGACACAGAATATATAATAATTAAACATTCGTTCTGTTGAGATATCTTAACGGAAATTTGACTCTGAATATCAAATGCGTAAAACTCACATCGCACTCGGTAGCAATAGTTCTTTCTACTGCGAGAGGCATTTGGAGAAATTCTCGTGTTATGATTTGCAATAGCTGCGCATCGTCTCTGGAGTCGCTAGATATGTATTATTGTTCTTGAATGATATCTCACAACAAAGTCCGAAATATTTCCTGTGTGCATACCAAATGTAATATGGACTGGCAACACCGTCTCCCTAGGTGTGTATCGCCGCGGTGGTACAAACCTAGGGATGCAGGCACTTGTCACGGCGCGCCGTGACAGGTGCCTGTCGTTCGTAATTTATCATAAATGTCAAAAGTGTCGGGAGTAAACACAGTGACGCACAGCGTATCACCTGGACGCTTTGCAATCTCATTTCTGTAATTGTAGGGTTATCAACAGAACACTTCCAGAACTTTAGTTTGTTTGGAAAAAAAGACTGAAAACAAGAGAAGAATTTCGAATTATGTAAACTTTAAAGTTTAATACGATATTGTCTCATTAGCAACTATTGCGATTAACGCAGAATCAACGCATGGTGCATTTCTGTATTGTACGTTATCGATCGTAGCTTTCGTATTTAACATCTTTATAAGAGTCTGATCAGCACATTACAATTGCTTGAATCATTTGACGTTAAAAAGTCTACTATTTCGCCTTCATGACTATTTCACAGGCATTGTCGTCTCTTAGTTCTGGCATTCATAATTGATCTCCAAAATATGTTTTCCAAGAAAATGAATATTCCAATGCAAAATCAACATATAATATCTACACATGAGGAAATCTCACGTACGCGAACTTTCATTTAACTGTATGGTTCTGTATGTTCCTGTGCAGATACGAAGTATAGTGTCAGTTACGAGGCTTGATGGCATGCAAACAAAACACATTTCATTAGAAGCCCGTCACTGACTGGAGGCAAATATTGTGAGATGGTTAGTAGACACAAGTGTTGCCAGGAACTGTTGTTTATACGTTATTTCGGTACAGTAGCCAAGAGTAGCAAGTATAAGTAAAATTTAAAGTAAGCGATTTTAATTAAAAAACATTGTGAACAATACTTGATGTCGAGTATTACATAAAGAATTTACTTCTGATAACTTTATATACATGTATCACATTATATACACACTTATATCATTCTATAATTTAGCAATAAAACATACGATTTTTTAATAATACATTTTTATTGTATTTCAGAAACGGTCTTTTGATAACATTCCTATTTAACTATTAATATTTCAATTTATAGGTCTATATTTGTGAATGTTGTTCTGTCTTCTTTAATTGGAGGAGACGCTTGATATTCCTAAGTATTCCTAAGTATTATAGCAGGACAATTGTTATCGAAAGAAACCAAAATTCAAGCATTCCGTGCACAACACTCGACTAAATGCGAGGTTACAATTTGTCTTTATTATCTGATTCAGTTCAGTATTGCTTAAACTCCCTCTCTCAATATTTATCAGACGTTCTAAATACCATGGTTGTTTACTAACGAATTCTTTCGAAATAAAAAACATATTACCTAGTTCTAATTACCAAATTTTATTCGCTCTACAAAGGAGAATAAGCTATATTCTCTGTGTCTCATATTATTAATACTCTTTTGTGTAATAAACATTTTCACAGATTTACATTGCAACTTAATTACTATACAGTAATGTGTTATGAAATGTAATTGTATTATAGAAAATGTAGAAAAATGTTCGTGTTTCTGACATCTTCAACTCACTATATGTAGTACAAACGAAATCATTACCTATCGTTTTCAAATTGAAACGTCACTTCCCTACGATATTAATTAAATGCACTACTAGTTGGAAGTACCGAATTCCCTGAAATTATTAACGCATTATTAATTTAATGAATAGATGAGTATTATATTGAAAATTAAAGAGAACTCTTCCGCCTTATTCTTTCGTTACCTGCATGCAATTTTTTGTTTCCAGCTTACACGTCGCGTGTAAACATGTGCATGTTTTCTGTCATTGCAGCATCTGCGAGGATCCTGTGTTGTGCGTACCCTGCACGCAACTCTATTGTTATTCACGTTCGTCTTGCAGCCTGTCACGTTTTAATGCACGTGTGCCAATTAAAAGCAGAAACAACCGGATATCTCTGAATATTCGAACAATTCGTTACGAGGATCATTAAAAGCCATATTAATTTTCAATCATAACAGAACATCCAGAAATGAAGAAAAAATACTTTTGAAAATACATAAGATTTGTACATAAGATACCCATACATAAGAAACCCATTTGTACTTAATGCAAATGCTTTGAAATAAATTGTTAGTAAAATTGTTGTTAAGTTTCAGCTTGTGACAGGAATAAAATATGAATAACTAACTTATAAATATAGAAGTTACCTATGAAGTACAAACATGTATTGATTATTTTATTCACATAAAAATTCAAAATAATGAAAAAATCTGTGAATTACAGGGAGATGATAAGAAATTAGATTTTAGACATAATGAACAATTGTGAATTAAGTTATTTTTGGAGTGTCTCCGAATGGAGGATTTGAGAGAAAAAGGAAAATTGGTAAATTGACAACGTAAAATAATATTATAAAAGCAACCTTCATCTATTAAGAAATAAATACCCTACAATGCACACGAAAGTTACCCATTCAAAGCCAATAATATCGCGTTTGCCATGATAATTATGTAAGTGAGGTATTTCATTCGCTTAATGATAACCAAAACTTGGGCTTTACCGTTCATGATGAAGAGTAATGAGCGTACTGCCGTAGATCATCGTTTCAACAATGGTAAAACTGACTATACTTTTTAATACGGAAGTTATAGAGTTCATAACGTAAGCACTAAATACTGGACGCAGTAAGTAAGCAGACTAGTAAGGTGATCTAATCTTTCAAACAGCAGTTTAAGTAAAAATAAAATTGAGGTAGAGTGAAGGAATGGCGATTATTTCAACGGGAGAAAATATGTATAGATTTTTAAACTATATTATCACTCACCAATAAAATGCACACGAGCACACTTTCATGCTCTCATTACACTCGCACTCACACTCTCAAACACGTTCAGTTATTTCCTCTTTTGTACATTTATACATTTTTTACAGTAGTTTCACAATCCTTTTTAATTTTCCATATTTTATTATATTTCTTTCACGATAGACATTGCCACAGCGTGCCTATTTAAACGAAGCCTAGAACCGCGGTGCCGGCCGCGTCGTCGTCGGTGTCAACAGCGGAGATGGCGTAGGTGGCGGCCGAGTCAGCGACGGGATGTCAGAGAAACCGCGGGAGCGGAAGTGACGAAGGCGGTGCACGAGTTGGCGGCCGTAACAACCGTGTCGGCCGGCGCTCCAATTGAGACAACTGCCGGAGCTTTATGGTGGAGGGAACCGCGTCAACAGCGCAGTCGTACTCTCTGACTGCTTGCTTGGGGACAGCCTCTTATAGTAAGCCTCATGTGAAAATGAACAGTTGTAGGAACAATTTTTTGTTTTGACTGAGCACTAGTGCAAAGCGAATAATGCATAGAATGCATCTTATTATATAAGTTTTTAATTAACCCGTGAGTGAAGTTTAAGATGATTTTTATTATTACAGAACTATTTGTATAACGATATTGGTATTAGTTCTACATAGCCAGTGTCGAAAATTCTGTCACCGTCGGTACTCGAACCCTAGGGCCTCCCACCCTGCAGCGTTAGCAGTAGATACCCTGAGACACCTCCTCTCCCGGTACGTCGAATGCTGGAGCCTTGAGAGACACGAGCGATTGTTTTCGTCAGTATGCAGAGCACTAGTTCTGAGCCTCGACACGAAAAAAAGGTCCATTTGAATTTGAATCGAATTCATCTGTATCGCCTTTGCTACCAAGTTAGACTAAAGAGCTTTTTAAGTTAAAGTTTGTATACTTTCCAATAAAATTATATTGACTGCAACCAATGCTTCGCAAACGTCTTTGGAGATTTCTTGAAATTTGTTGTCAAGTAGTTGACATCAAACGAGAGCAGCGGTAAAAGTGCTGCTTTGTTTTTATTCCTTCTTGGAACATTCCTCGTGAGCTTTGCTGTTTCCAGATGTTTCCAAACGTTTCTGAACTCTCTATAACAAACCGACAATGTTGTCAAATGATCACCCGTTGTGAAAACTTAATTCTCACGCTTCTTTACAAATCCTCTGAATCTAGTTGCTTCACTTACTTTAACGGCGACATAACTCAAATAGCTTTCTTCCTCAAACTACAGAGACCAATATTTTTCTGTGTAAGAGCTTGAAAAATCTGCTGAAATTGATAACGTCCCAGCTATTTTCTGAAATATTCCTAACACGACAATGTGGCAACTCTGCTGAAGCCCGAGCTTGCAGCGACCTGGCGAATGCGTGCAGGCTATCGCGTTGCGTCTAATGAGCATTGCGTCCGTTGCTCTCGATTTCGCCAGTCGCAGTGCATTGTTAATCGCGCATGATCCAAATTAAGGCGAGCTAACGAAACGACAGGCACACGGGATTGGGCAAACTAGCCACTTTCCATAGTTTGCTATGCAATTTTTCAAGGTAACGAGTGAGTTTCATTATAGACTTCACTCACTTATTTTAATTTGCTACATTTGCAGATCTTGAAGGAAATATATTCGTTGGCAACTGTTAGTCGAAAAAAAGAAATCTCAAACAACAATTTTTTTTAAATAATACGTGAAGTTAACGGTATTTTAGAACTATAATTTTTTAATAATACTTAGTGGTCGGATTTTAATGAAATGTCATTTTTTGATTTCCGCTGTAGAAAGATGCCGTTTAGTAGAGAAATTTATTTTATGTTATGATACAAAGCAATGACCCATTTGTATACGTCATTCTTTTTGTATTTTTCGTGGGTTTCGACTAATAAACCATTTTTTACCTTTTTTCGTAATTTTTAAAGAATTTTTCACTGATTTCATCGATTTTAATATAATTTTAATGATACTTGCTTCAAATAGTATTTACGAGATGCAACAAATGTTCTCCACAGAATTGCTGAGTACATGTACCAGGTAGCCTATTTGATTTCTTCGCTCAGACGTTGTTATGTCAGCCATTGTGAGTATGTAATCTAAAGATACTGTGAAGCCTGTAAACGCCATTGGTGGTTCAGCCTATTTCGAGATAACTAAAGACAGAGCTTTTCTGGTAAAGAATAATTCAAACCAAAAGTTTGAAAGCTGAGTTCAGTTGAACGAATAGAAGAAGCCTCGATTACATCAAAACACATCCAACAAATTGAGGTGTTCATCCGAACTGGTTTTGATCATATATATTACCTAATTGTTCTTTGCTTTTAGTGCATTTAAAAAAATTTAAGAGCATTTTATTGATGTATTTGGCGATGTTTTAGGTCATCTAAATCCGCCCTCTACTGATAATCATTACATCTCAACACAAACGGCTTTTTGAGGACACCCGACGACGACCATGGTGAGATTTTCACTACGTTCACTGTGTGTACACTATCAACACTATGATCACTGTGCCATCTCGACGAATTTCACACCAAAGAATAAATAAATAAACCCTTTCTGAAGATCACCTCATGTATCATCATTTATCTCTAATCACAGTCCCGGAGAAGACAATGGCAACCCTCCACTGACAATAAGCCCAGGAAACGGGCGGACATGAATGCTTAAGTCTCCTCCCTCCTTATCGGCTGTATCCCTTCGTAAGACAAGATTTTATGCCTTGACTAATGAGGTGATAGTAAGATGATGAGAGATAATCGTGGCCTTTTTGAACCGTCCCAGCATTTGCCTGTATGACCGAGGGAAACCACGCAAACTCAGGTCTCCCGACTGCGAAATCAGCGCGCTACGCCCTGACCCACTTCGCTTGATTTGTTGTTGTTATTGTTATTATTATTATTATTATTATTATTATTATTACTAAATAAACCATAATTTGTGCTGATGTTAAGGATGATAATGTAGCGAATTATGAGCGTGGAGGTGAAAAAGATGCTGGAGGCAGGGAAAACGGACAACCCTGATGATGTAATCGAACCTCCCACCCTAGCAGTGCAAGGAGAGCCAACCACACAGGTCGCCTCTTCAGGAGAGGAATAAATAAAATAGTAAAATCCTACACCTAAAACTCCTGTGTCCCTCGGACTTCAACGTCTCTCGACTTCAACGTCTGCGTTAAGAGGCGTGTGCAGCCTAAGCTACCGAAAAGAGGGCACCAACATTTCTGGGCGCCTCTGTCCCAACTAGGCCTTCTTTTCTAATACACATTTTTGTTTACAAATGACTTATTTTACTTGTAAATAAAATATAATACAAGGAGAATGAAATTATTTAGGTTATTCAATAAATTAAATCAAATTTGTTTGATATTGAGCCACTTATAGGGTTGCCAGATGGCTTTACGAGCCTCTTCCCAAAATGTCAAGTATCAATTTCCCAAACTGTCAACGTAAAAAGCGAGGAAATCAAGAATTGTTCGTTTATCGAAATGAAATGATTTATTACTTACGATTTTGGGGCCCTCCTCGGAATTTTCAGGGGGCCACGGACCCATGCCCTCCCCCTGTACGCATGTCCAGATAGACCTAGAGTCCCTAGATTCAGAGAGCTGCGCATTCCATTGTTCCACTGATCCCGCCATTTTATATCTAGTTGACAGGAGAATTGGAACGTATAGAATTCTGTGTTGAGAACCATGAATCTATCTCAAGCTAATATTAATATTCTTAACAATCCCCATAATGTCACCAATTGTTATCATTTCTGTTGAATTACTGAATTCTGCTTGACGGGGCTATCGGGTGAAAGGATATTAAATGGCAGCGGTTGCGCTACTCTCTGTATCTAGGAACTCTAGATAGACCAAGTCACAACATTGTTCATGAAACCGAACGTACGCGATTGCAAAACAAGACGGCGCCGCATTCTACGTCTGTGCTGGGTGCGTGCGTGCTCTACAACGCGTCTCGCCCCTCGAGCGCTGCCCGCCAGTGCGTTTCGCCACGCGACCGTGCATTGTTCTGTCCTCCGCGCGTGCGCACGGCGCTCGAGAGCCTTCGCGCGCTGAGAGACTTGGCCGTCAAGGGCTCTTCGCTCTGCGTCGTTGTTCCGTTTGTTTACAACTGACAACGGAACGCTCCGCTCGGTCCACTCCGCGCCGGGAAAAGCCACTCGGCGAAGTCTCGTACTACTCATGGTGGAAAGTCATGGGTGCATTGGCGGATGTAGGGAGGTATGGGGGCCATGGCCTCCACAAAAGGTCTAGACATTTAGTTCGCCATCCTTTATTTGGCAAAAATGATTTAAATATTTATTTAGATATATGTAATTATAAAAACAATAATATTGTATGTTATTATATCTACAGTACATAAATATTACACAATATAATGAAATATATGTTCATTATTTAACAAAATCTACGATGCCCCTCTCCCCAAATGATCTGATGGATCCGCCCCTGCACGGGTGCGCTATTACACATCATATGAACTTCAGCCAACGAGCTTCAGGCACCAGTTTGCGTCAGAAGTTATTAAATAGTCAATTGCGGGAATTTTTAAATACAGCCAGATATCAAAATTATCGCCTTGTTAGAAGCTACTGAAATAGTTATATGAAGCATTTCTTTTAAATATTGGGTCTTTTATTTCAGTTCCACATTCATTGTGTTATTTTTGGAAATTGCCATTTTATGTGACTTTTAAAATGTTCCTCAAAACATCTCGCTCTCCAAGCAACATGGCGGCCAGTCTCTGGTCTGGCTTTTCAAACGAAGTGCCCGTGCTGTAGTCACGTGTTTGGTGACGCAAACTGGTGCTGGGCAGAGCGAGTAAAAATCGGTTCGCCGGAGTAGCCCACCCAACTGTTTCTACCATGGTACTCTTCAGGCTAGGGACGTGACATCGCCTACAAAATATTGATATTTCGAAATGTCGGTATTCAAAATGAAATCATCTTTGTTAGTAGGGAGGTTTTCCACGGTGAAGTATTACAGAAATAGTACTATCAATCTTCTTTCCATGCGCATTTTGAGTTTCGCATCACTTGTGCATCTGCGCGTACGCAGAAAATCGACATTGCAGTCGATTGCTGAACGCTATGTCGTGCAAGAACTCCCTATTAATACATCGTCCCAAAACAATCAATATTTTTCAACATCGTTTTTAAACCCGCTTTAATAACTTCTAATATTAATCTTCGTGCAGAGGTGGAGATTTAATTGAACGAAGGATATGCTTATTAATTTATAATTGAGATTTAACTGACGAAGAAACGTCAAAAAGTGACAGAAAAAGTACTCATAAAAGTTAAAACTTTTATCTGATAAGATATACAAAACTTAGAATATATTATCGACGAAAACTTGACTAACTTATTTTTCATCCTTATCATTTCGCTCTAAAAAATGCCCAGTTTATAGATATCTGAAAATTATTAAGTTTTTTTTATTGTTCTACGTTAATTGAAAAATAAAATATTGACCACATTATCGACGATAAATACAAAGATGTAAAAAATATAAGATTAAAATCGAAGTTCAGATTAAAACAGATTAAAATACTGAGTTGTTTTGAAACAACTACATTGAAAATATTGCAGCCCTAGTTAAGACACGCATGTGAGTAGTGAAGGAAATCTGATAAGGTAGAAGTGATTGAAAGTAAGATTTGCTGCCTATTAGATTGTGTAATGTGTATCACGTAGGAACATCTTTAAACGATGCGGCGAGTGATATGCTGATTACCAAGAAGGTCGTTGAACCAACCAACGCTCGTGCACTCTTATAAAGATATCGTGATTATTGATCTAGCACTTGAAAAAAGACAGCGATTCTGAAAATAAATACTTCCTCATTGTAGTTAATGCTTAGTGCATAGAGAAGTGATAACTGACGGAGAGAAGGAGACTTACTTATTAATGATTCTTGCGTTGAAAAATTTTATTACGTAGATATAAGTTGCTTGTCTATAAATATTGCTATATGTTACAAAGATGACATAGAAGACTGTACCTTCTACGTCGGAAGAAATAAGTTATGATTTTAGAATTTTGAATCAAAGTTACCATCACCAACTGCTATGGTGACTCAGACTGATCGGTGCATCCTTTCAGAATACCTGTTACTTAGGTTAAAAGTACCTCATTTGAATTCCATCAGTTTCAAATTTTTTAAGCCAAGGAGTATAAATTAGCCGTTATTTACATACATCGTGTCTGCTGTATTTCATGACCATTTTCTGTAGACAATTCCATTGCGGGTTTACGGGTTTTGGTCCAAAAATAATAACATATTCTAGAATATCTAGAATATTCTTAGAATACATAGAATATTCTAGAATATGTTTTTATTTTTGGACCAAAACCCGTAAACCCGCAATGGAATTGTATACATCGTGTCTTAATTTTCTCCTCTCGCTTTCATTTTTAAGACATTTCTCTTTAAGATTTTCTGTTACAAAAAATATTATACTAGCTTTTGCCATTGAATAAAGGAATGCAAATTTATGTGGAATACTTCCAAGTACTCAAATAATTTTCATTAATTCAAATTAGACGAGAAATTTACTTGTAAAATATTTGTTGGGTTGTTACTAACCTAATAAAGGAACAAATTATTAAGAAAAGAATGAAGGAGAACGTTTAGCGTATTGAGATGTACAACATACCCCAAAAATGCAAGAAGCACTGAAAACACGCATAAATTATAGTTTGTGGTACCTCGTTTCTTCGTGACGGGGGACTGATTATCAAACCATTCATTCTAATGAATGTCTGAAAAACATAACAAATTACCTTGCAGCTTACCTACACATGCGACTTTGTATTTCATTGAATAAAAATACATTTAAAAATATACTCGAACTTAAAACATTAAATATCATATTTTTAATGAAGAGTGATAACTCTTTCACATGTATTTGTTTCATCTCTACATGGGTATATTTTTGGAGGCTATTTTAATAATTCACTTTCCCCTGATGATTTATATAATCTGCTTTTTATCTCACGGCAGGATCCAGTTGCCTTCATGCATAGTAAGTTTGTTTATGAGAACGAACTGAAACTAAGTGAGAGCGGTATTTAGACAAACGACACGATGTTTCGTTTTTCCTTCGCAGTGCTTCCAACGCACAAATTCCAGCTTCCGTCGCCAAGACGCATCGTCATTTTCCTCCCAGTGGCGTCTGAAAGCCAGCGTTATGAAGTGCCAGCGATTTAGGAGGAAGAATAACAGCGGGAGCTTTTTAGTTTCCAGCGGTGATTTTTCGATTCTTTTTAATATCTTCTCCGAGTGTTTGCCGACGCTCGGGCCTTTGAAGGGGCTTCGATGGTCGGCGGTGGCGGGCTCTTGTTAGGCGCTCCAGTGAGTTATGGGAACTCGGTGAGGAATCCCGCAGTCATCTTCCGACGGAAGGAATTTCTTTGCGGCTCCGTGAAGAGGTTAATAGAGAGATTTTGGATGGTGCGTTCTATAAGCGTTTGATTGGCTGCATCCTTCCCAGCTGTTAGGAAACCTTTTTATGCGAGTTGGGATTGAAAGGAAGGGGCTTTTGACAAGACACTCCGTTATTATAGCACAATTCCAACATACATTTAATACATTAAATTATAAATTATAAATAGATCATATTTTATTATTAAATCATAAATAGATTATATTTTATTATTAAATTATTAATAGATCATATTTTATTATTAAATTATTAATAGATTATATTTTATTATTAAATTATAAATAGATTATATTTTATTTGCTTAAGTATCAAGTTAGTAATCTGAAGTCCAAGCCAGAATATAAATGAATTCATATGCAAATGACATAACAGTAGCCTTTTCAAGTGCAGTGATATTAAATTATCGTTGAGTTCATTGTTTATCTCTTGTCATACGAATTGTTTTTAAATGTCGATATTGTTACAATCACTCCTTCTTTATAAGCATTTGAAGATACTTGGCCCTCTCGGAATACGTTTATGTGCACAAAAGCAGTACTCGCATAAAGGATTATCCTATTAGGAAGCATTGAGACGAAACTGTTGTAGAAACATTTCACTGATGTCATAGAAATTCACAAATAAAAGCGAAAACGATGACATAAGTAAAATAAATGTGTCGTACAAATTGATAATTTGGAATTACTTACAATTCTTCATTGCTCATTACTAAAACTTCAAAGCTAAAACATTAAATGCGCCGATTAAATGCGCGTATACTTAATATTACAGCCTTAACAGTATGACGTTAGTGTCATGCAATAATTTTAAGGACGTCCTGTAGCGAGTCTACTAAATGGTACACGAAAACATGTCAGAATGAGACACACCAACGTTCGTTGGATTGTTCAACAACTCGGTGGTGCCCACTGTTTTGCTTTTGTCCACTCGAGAACTCAGAGACGCCGCCACAGAGATTTGTGTTTGTAACGTTGGCAAACTTGCGCTTAGCCACACTTCCGTCGTGCGTGTGTCGATTCACTCGTGGGCCACTTGGGACTAATGGATGCTCCATTTAGTGTGAATAGCATGGGCGCCATTAATGATCTTCTTTAGTCATTAGTGCTTTGTTTCCGAATTAGGTTGGAGAAGGATCTTAAGAAAACTAAGAGTCTCATTCAGTCGTCTTCAAGGTTTCACTTTGTATGTTAACTTTTTGCGAATTGAATATTGTTTAACGAATTAAGGTATTGTAATTTATCAGTGAAACGAAAACTTTGATCATATGTAACAGCGCATTTCCAAGTTAACGAAATTTCCTACTCCTTACGAACTTAGCGTCTCAAGATATCAATGTTTTGTTTTTATAGAAAGTATATAAGTCTTATAAAACCTAGTGTAGTGGAAAAATGTTGAATAGTGTTCCAATTCTACACAGGATTTTTTTCTTAATAGGTCGTATTGATGTGTTGTGATACTACGATTAACCTTTGAACTAATTAGAAAGTAAATGTATTAGTATTGTATTTTAATTTCTCAGGAAATACGATAATGGCAACAGAATATTTTTATCTCTTCAAAGCTCTAACATGTGTAATGTTGCATGAAGTATCCATTTTAGATTAAAATTGATGTGAAGGGCACTAATTGCCACTGGTACTCAAAGAAGAACAGATCGTAATTCGTTTTACAGAAATGTGGCGATGTTTAAAACTTTATTTTAGAAATTGATCTCCATCAACAAAAGTGTTCGAAGACAGGTTTCCTTTGTTCAACGTCACACGTTATTTCCCAACTTAACGAAGGGTTTATTTTTGAGATAATGATAATTTCATATTTCTGTTACACTGTTCAAAGAAGTACATTGAACCTCTGAACAGTACGGCTATTCTCTGGGCCCCTGCGAGCATCTCTTGGCTGCCAGCGAAATTGAAAGGCAAACAAAACAAAGTCACTAATTATTGAGAATGACGTAACGCATGCCATTAAAAATTGAGAAGTCTTCAAAGCGTCCATCTTTGCCTCGTTGATTCTTCTCGGGACCACTAGTCAAGTCTCTCGCGGTATGCTCTTGGCAGATGTTTCTACTCTTTCGTGCATACCTTCGTATTATTTGGAACTAGAAACTTTCGGGACCGTCCAAAAAATGAATTATGTTGTATTTCCTTATTTTTACGCGCATTCAGAATATGATAGTGACGAAGTTGTAAATGTAGGTGTTAACAACAGAAACTGTGCTTCACGGTTGATTGTCATTTAATAATGGTATATGATATCTGAAATAAATTTAAAGAACATTAATATCAATTGAATGTTTATACACTGCAATAGTGTTCATTCATAATACTCAGTGTAATATGCTAAATGTGTGTATCAAATTTTGCAACAAAAGTATGTTATATTTCATATTCTGCCAGTATGCATAATTGTCTGTAAGGACGTTTTTGAAGTAGTCATGAGATATTATTTGAATTTATGAACTAATTAACTCATCTAATATTATGTAATAATGTTTGCAAGTAGCACATCTAAAACCAACGGCTGATTATGTTTTCGTCGATAATATATTTTAACGTAAAACATACGTCCAAGCAATTCAATCACATTTGAACGGTTTGATTATTATATCGAAACTACCTCGTGTTCTTAAGTAACGGTTAGCGTTTAGGGTAATCCTTACAGTGTAATGTTAAATATCTTGCCTCAACGGATTAACTGCAAGTTCCACCCGAACGTCGGGTTTCTAATATCTTACAAGTACGAAATGACCATTAAACAATCTTTGTTCCAACTGTAAGCGTACGATCGTGTCTGGCCTGTGGGAAACCTTAGATCCCACAAATCTCGTTGATTAATTCCTAGCAAGTCAAGTTATTCGCCACCGAGATTTTCCATTTAGATAAAAAACTGTTCTTGTTTTAGAGATTAACTCTGAGAAAAATGTAACAAAAGACGATAAGTAATTTTCTCAAATTTCTTAATCCCTGCATATTTTTGGTGTGCCAAACTAGCGACAACAGCCATATATTTCTCTCCTTGCACCATGCATAGGTGTCTTGAGGAAAACTGGAAATGAGAGCCGAGTTCAACAAAGGCAACCCGCACCAACAGCTAATTGTGTAGTGTATATTATACTCTCACGAGATTCGGGGCCTGTGATCGACATGCGAATTGGGTGACGTGACAACCTCACAAGACCGCGAGAGACATTGTATGTTGCAGCCAAGAACGAAGGGTCTTTCTCGCTGATTATGGGGCGAAACTCCTTTATTTTGACCTCTTAAAGTGTCGACGTGAATTCCACAGGTTCTGCACCGTGTTCGTGAGAACACCAGAATGAGGAAAGTAGTTGTGTCCCCCACTCTCCAAAGCAACGTCGCAGTGTCCTGTTTCCGGTGAGGGCTATAGTATCCATTTGTTAGAAACGCTTTTCGTGAGTTATTTGTTTCTGTTTGAGATTCCGCTATTTTTATAATAATTGTCGCTTGTTCGGAGACAATGTTTGGCTACCATCTTATAGCTTGTTACGCAAGATTACTTGCCAAGCAGGTCCGAATGATTTAGTGTTGATCAAAATTGTTTCTTATCATGTAATTTGACTTTACGTATTATACTCATTTTTACTACTTTCAGAAAGTCAATAAACATATGTAAATATAAATATCAAATCCTTACAATTTCGTACTTTCTACCAATATCTTCCGAAATAAACAGCATCATTACGGAACATCGAAGATTCAGAGTTCTTTGTGATTGCAATTACGTTCTTTTAAATGATTTCTTTTATATTGAGAAGTTTTAAACCACTATACATATGTATGTATGGATTAGATTTTAAACTTACTACAACTTACAATCTACGATAGAATGAGAGAACTTTGGAGCACCTCTTAATTTGTATTTGCATATTCTTAAACAAATATTTTAAGGAATGGAGGAAGGGAAGTATTGCTTTTTATTCTGGTTCGATAATTAGATTTCTTGTCAAGCTTGAATTGTGAGAGCCTGGGTCCTTAAAAAAAATTGCTTCGAAGTGCCACAAGAGCTATGGCTGTGTAGTGCATGTATTAGGGTTGGTTGTTCTGTTCTGTAAGTTACCAGCCGATATACCAGTCGGTGTAGGAAATCGATTCTTTTTGTACAAGATGATAGTATTTTCAAAGCATTTTCTTAATCGTCTTATGATGATTTAAGAAGTTACCATATTTGGCACATGTTTGTTTGAGATTAACATTCCAGTGCCAAGGGAATTAATATTTGACTTTAAACGCTACATTCTGTATTGTCAACAGTAATTTTATTTTTATTCGAATTTAGAGATGCTGAATACGTACATTAAAAACTGAAAAGAATGTAAATATGTTCTGTATGTGCGTGAAAAGTTAATAAACAAAATGCATGAACGTTTTGTGAGAATTTCTGACTTATCTGGAACCAAATATTCGTTTTATTTTTTTGCATCATACGCTTTTATAATGTGAATCGTAATACCATTACAACGTTCTCCACTACGTTGTCTTTTTAAAATAAAACTTTTTATTCTGATTTCTGTGAGATTTTTATTTTCAGGTTGGTCATTTTCTGACGCAACGCCTCCCGACGCGGGTATTGTGTGGTCGCGTTGCTTTCGGGAGTATTTTGTTTCTTCGTTTCGCTTCGGGCGCTTTCTTGCGCCGTCTTGTTGGAGTCTTTCGTCGATTTCTTCGCGGGATTTATTTTCCTTTTTTTCTTTTTGGCTTTTCTTAACGATATGCTTCCCGCTCGTTTGTCCCGCGGAACGAGTCAGTGAACCTTTGAAAAGCCATTTCTTGCTCTGCGCTCCTTTGAAGAGCAGCGATGACAAAAGGGTAGATTCAGGGCATTCAGGCATCGTTTTGTTTATCAGTAAATGCCTTCTCTTTCGTATGAAATTTCTTGCGAATCACGCATGTTAACGTGATGGTTCTCTAGACACGTTATTCGTTTTATTCTCTGGCCTATTTTACATTAGTCTTGGTAAAATATTTTAGAATACACAGATCTCATTGAAAAATACTAGACAGAGAGGGACTGTTTACTACAATACTAGACAGAGATCTGTTTGGTAATGGTGGTGTCATTGCCGACGAACCTACCTGATATTACATTCTGAAAGAAACGAACAAGGAATAGAAGAAATCATTAACTTATTTGTCATATATCATTAACGAAAAATACCAATAAAATAGCTACGTTATGTAAAGACTGACGTTTTTCTATTGCTCTACCACAACCATTCGCAACAACCCCTCTCTACTCCCCTAGCAATACCATGAATACTGGTTAAATGTTTCACTTAGAGCATCCTTTTTTATGGAAAAGGCGCGATAATTTGAAAAATACGAAAGATATTTGGAAGCTATGGAAATGTGGCTTGGAGAAAGACGGAAAGGGGCAAATGGATGGAATTAATAAAAATGAAAATGTTCAAAGAAGTGTGAAAGACGGAAAATAATGAAATGGTAAGAACACGAGAAAGGACTGTTCTGATAGGTAAAAACACAAACTACATAGATAATATTTTAAAAGAAGAGAATGAGAATGCCTCTAGATAGCTACATGAAAGACATAGAGAATAAATAGGAAACGAAAATAAATTTTTGACGATATTATGGAAAATCTAGACATAAGAACACAGATCATGGTGGCTTCAGAACATTGAACAGAGAAGAATTCACGCTGCTGAAGATAAAAATAATTTGAGATCATAATGGTTTTGCACGACTGACATAGAGTGATAGAACTTGTAAATCGCAAATTCAACGACGTAACTGCTTTATCAGTAATTAAGTTCAATAGGACGATAAAGTGGAATTAACTAACACGGTTCAAGTTTGTTGCCAGAGGCGTTAACCAAGGTTTTTAACTAAACAAGTCTGTTATTGGAGATATCGACTGTGTACAAAAGTTTTCATAATACCACCTTCTGACAAAAAAAATAATATAAATATGAAATATCTTTTATTGGATACGGAGTACTCACCCACCATCTTCAATTAGAACTCATTTGTTGCGATGGAGGGACGGCTGTCTTTTAAATCCTTAACAGATGCAGGTCGTTAAGGAAGGATTTTCGTTCCCTCTTTTGGTTGCATTAAGACAATAACGCTCGTAGGCTGCAATGGTTGCATTAACTCAGAATTTGAATTTTTTGAGTTGTGCCCTCTCCAGAATTGCAGATTGATCTACCTTCCAGAAGCAACACCAGCATATCTTACAGCATAGTATTTAACCAACAAATGGCAGAGGTGTGAATGCAAGAATAATGCATTACAATACGAAGAGAAACTTCAAACACATTAATCTCAACATCTGATTATTTTAGTTGTGCCTCTATTGCAGCCCACGAACGATATAACATAACGGGATTCCGGAAAGGAATTTGTGTGCGTGGGAGGGCAGTGTCAGATCTCCTCCGCAGGATCGCGTGAGTTCGCGAGTGCGCATCGGGAACGCCGACCAGGCAGCATCTGCTCTCAGCGATGAATCTTCCACTCATTCGATTTCCAAACCGGTTACTGCCCGGGCCGATCTCTCGCACTAATCAACCGCGAGGAATCTCGGGATCAGGAGGTTTATACGGTTTGTAACGTCTTGTTCCATGTCCTAAACCAGGAATACAACCAGACTGCAAAGGTTTCGCGAAGCTGGAATATGTTACAGTTCATTTATAATTTCTAAAACCTGTTTATTAGGTTTGAAATATATTTGCGGTTTCAAAACGCTGTTTGTGTTCGAAATGGTTGAGTCTGACAGATATTAGTGCAATACAGTGGATCTTCTTGTTGGCAACAGATTAAAGAACAAAGTTTTTAGGTCCACGAAATGCTGTTGGTGGATGTTAAGTATTTCTGCGAAATCCAATTTCATTAAAGTAGTCTATTATAACTATTACTATTACTAATATTAAGTTTGTGTAAATAATTTAATCGTTTAAAAATTGGACGTAAGTGATTCTTAATGGCTGTGGCATTTGCGAAATTATTTCGATCAATTGCGCATTTACTTTATTTTGGTTAGCAGAAGAACCTTATTGACACAGCAAGTCTTAAGCAAAATTTTATATGCAAAATCTAAACTTTATATGCAAAATAATATTTTACCCAAATTATATCAGTCGACTTTTAAATAGACTTTCCACATTTTCAAAAAGATAGAAACAAACAGACGTCTAAGTCAAAATAGAGCTCGTTCCCAAGGGAAATATTATGTCTTGTAGCTAATTAGTAAGTTTTTCAAGTACGTTTTGCAGAAATATACATGATATTACCGCTGTATCAGGTTCTAACACATGTTAATGGATACTGAGCCTATTTCACTGAGACAAATAGATCGAAATGTCACTATCCGAACAGTAGCAAAATTGAGCCACGGCAATAAGTTTTTGCCTTTCATGATATCCAATGAAATAGTGGTCCAAGATATTTCCCCAGTTGAGATGATAGCTTGTTTCAATGTTTGGTTCAAAGGCTTTTTTAAAAAATTATTTATTTTTGCTGTTCAACAAATGTTTTTCAGGGTGTCTATGTTCAACTAGTTGCGCGCAAAACTGCCGCTGAACAAAACCCCACAAACGTTTTCCACAAAGTAGTCCCAATACCTGTCGAGAACAATCAATAAAACACTCTCGCATGAAACTGCAATAAATTCAATATTTTAAATGTAAAAGTCTTCACGAAAACTGCAATAACATTTTAGTAGTGTACTTTATACGCAGTACAACAGTTCATTACATACCAAGAATAAAGAAAACAAACGCTGTTCGATGTAATATGTGTGTAGCGAATATTTAATGGCTGGCGGCCTCTTCTTTAGAGCCTTGCTATGTCGTAAGCGCAGGAGATGAGAATTTAGTTGGAAGAAGCTATATGAGATTGGGCGGAGAAGCAAACAAACAAACCAAAAAATTGCATTATTCAATCTTGTTTTAAATTCGGTCCAAAGATAACTTTTCATTGGTGAATAAAAATGGTCTAAGAATGTAAAAGCATTTTAACAGGCAAAATAAACCTAGGGGAGGGTGATTATGCGATAACGAATATTGCTGTTTAAATGTCTCGGTCACGTTTTGGCAGGAGACACTCAAACTTATCACCATCGTTTTCTTCTGCACATGCCGTTTCGACGGCCAAGAGTTCTGCGGTTGACTTAAAAAAAATCATTACTTTTTAAGATTAGAATATTTGTAAGAAACGATAAATGAGGTTTGCAAACAACCTCAGATGAATTTTAGTGTTTCGGTGGAATGCAAATATATCGCAATCAGATTGAGCTTTCAGTAGCATTAAAACGTTTCATTAAAAATTATAAGTATATGATAACAAGCGAAGACTGAGATTGGGCCCATATTTGTTCTAACGTCAAAACTCACAATCTTCACAATAATGCGGCGGTCGATTAATATATAAAATTGGTAAATACAAATATTTTTTGGCTTTCCTCATTCCCAGCTTTTAAAAGATGAAAAGCAGGATCTAGTATGATTCGTTCTGTTCGCCAGAAGTTCCGAAATTCAAAATCAAAGATATATTGTCTGCAATTTCATTGGAATTCCCCACATGCTTTATTTACGCGCCAGTTTTTGTAGGAGCAATGCATTTGCCATAATGACTACAGGTTCCGAAGGGCAGCGACCACATTGCAACGCCCGCCGTTGCACAGTAGACCAGTCCCCCAGCGTAAAATTTTGATAGGTACGTAAATTCTTTTTAAGGGCCCAATTACGTTCGAGGTAATACAGTTTGGCCCGTCCGTGTTCACGAGTCTCAATTTTAATAGAAACACAACGCCGCTGTTTTACCCGACGTGGGTTTAACGGAACATCTTTTACCTTCAGATGTTTCACAAAAATGTAACCGGTTCCCGTTTCCGTCCACAGACAATGAGGATACGGTCAATCATGAACCTGTTTCCTGAAGAAAATGATTTTTGGTGGTCTCGTGTTTAACCCTATCTAAAAAGTGTCTTATTTATTTAACGTAAAAATACTCTCAAAATCTGTGTATGACGTGCTATGAGGAAACATTTATTTTGTGCATGTATGCTGAGTTCCAAGATCCCCACTCTAACTCATACACAACTAGAATTATGATTACAAGTTCAAAAGAAGATTTTTCACGAGAATTGTTAAGAAAACATCGCCTCCTATATAACAAAAACATTTTGCAATAAAAATCAACTACAGATTTTGAATATTATCCCTCATCGTGCCCTTCGTAAAGGAATCGACGAGTTATTGCGAGAACATTGAGAACGATTATTTGAATAACTATATTCCTCACAGATCTGTATAAAACATGCTGAGGTAGTGAAGATATATTTTACTTCGATGTGAGCAAGAGTACGTTCCTACCTACCTTTCGAGTAGGGTTTCTAGAATGCAGGTATTGGGGCCCGAGTACCCGCTGCAATGGTCCGCCTGCACTCGTGTTACTCTACAGGTTCAGGGGCTTCAGGGGCATTGGCAAGATTTTCGACACTAGCTAGACAGCTAGGTCAAATTCAACCGCTGTCTAGACGAGACTAGCTGCTCTGAACGGTAGTTTTTCCGATCAACACCAGGCGAATGCGTGAGCAGTGTCCTAACATGGATCACGCACGATATTTTTCCCTCTTCCTTGCCCTACCCTCACCCCTCACTTCTACACACTTATATGCATTATACTATGACACATGTCATGAGATCCAGCCGGAGGTAGGGCTTGTTCCGACAGGAACGATGTCCCGCTGGTTGGAGATACCTGGGTAGGGAAGCAAGTCGTACGTGTAGGTCAGCGCCGGGTCTCACCATCCAGCAGGAGGAAAGTACCGCCCCTTGTGTGAAAAAACTTACACTTCACTCATGGGACTAACTATCGTTGCAGTTGACTCCACCGGAAACACGAAATAATCGATCAATTAATCGTCTTTCTCTAGACGAAACAGATATCGCCCGAATGGTTCCCCTTCCCTCCCCTCCCGCCCAGCGAACTCAACAGCGGGACAGCGGGCTATTCGGCTGGCCCGCAGATAAGCGCTGGACCAGAGCTCGCCAAGTGGATCGCCCACTTGAGACAGTCCTGCTCTAGTGGACCGTATCTGGAACAGAGTTACACTCACAGACCTGCAGGATACGGTCAACCACGAACACGGATTCCTGAAGAAAAGCAAGAGCCTGACAGATGTTCTTCGTGGCAAGTTTAACTCGCCCGGTTGCGGCGACTTTCTCGTATTTTCCTAAATGGGAAAAAAAGGGATGGGTAAAATAGTCCATGTATCACGAATGAAATGAATAATGTATAGTTCAAACCATTTTTAAACGAGTGACAAGTATTAAAATAATTATTTTGAATTTAAAGTTCCAAAGTACTGATATGGTGAAAATCTTCTTTGGTAATTTCAATTTATTGCAAACGTCTAATATCCATCGTCGTTAGATAGTGCCCCCCTTTTTCCATTGTATCCTGGCATTAATTTTCTCTATCATATTTTGTAAGAATCCGCATCGAAATGCCGCTAATAGTCTCCTAGGGACACTAGATGTCGCAGAACGGTTTAATATGTGTGCTTTTCTCTATTAATAAGTTATAATTACATCTGCAAAAAGGGTTTGGAGCTGAAAAGGGAAAATTCTGTTTTGTTATAATGATCCGCTTCGGATGAGTTGTGGTTAAATTCTGATGTCAGTGACGCCTTAGGTTACTCGCATCTGTGGTCCGGACGATCATTGACCAGAATGTCTATGTGTGTATTCTCCAAATTCCCAAAATACTACAAATAATTTGTTTTAATTATTAATGCTCCAAAAAACCGCTTTAACTTTATTTGATGAATATTTTCAGGGAGGTTAGAAGTGACACATTAATATGACCGAGATATTAATATATTAATAATACCGCTCGTTTCGGTAGTCAAATCGGTAAGTGATGATGAGAGTCGGTGCGGCGCGCAACTACATTGATAGATTCAATGGTTGGTGTGTTAAGGCTTCTCAACTGGCGTTCAGGGATAGGAGGGAAAAGGAAATAACCAGAATGTATGATCTCATGCGGGAACTTCACCTATTCCGTATGGTGTGGCTCCGGCATTCGCCTGAAAATGATCAACAATATCATGAAAACTATTGATCATAGCAGTCAACCAATGAATTGGTGGAGTTTGGCAGGTGACACAAAGTTATTGATTAGCTCACCAAGTTTCACATTATCAGGACCGAATCGTAATCTTTGGCTGGTAGGCGCTGTCATATGGCGTTGCCTTTCCGCTCCCCGCCTACAGGTAGTAGTCCAAACTAAAATCCTCCGGACATTAAACACTCATTAAAACCTTGTTTTTTCCTATAATTAATTTTCCAATTTAGAGGAATCGTCGTCTATTATCGAAATTTTGATTGATAAGAACCGTGTCGTCTTCCAAATACAAACTCTGAAATGGCTCAGTGACATTCGTTGCCGCTGCAGAACCTCCTAGAGTCGACAGCGCTTCGAGCCTCCGAGAGAGGTCCTAGAGTTTGAAGCCCGACAGTGGCGGATTTTTGACATTAGCTAGATCGTATTTAACCGTTGTCTTAAGATCACTAGTGCCCGGTAGCTCCCGGATCCGGCTGAAACAGGGTAGTTTTCCGTGGTTTCTTCGATCAGTGATGAATGCGGCGGTGCAGCTTTAACAAGCGAATAACGAACCACGAACCTCGCATTCTCATCCTGGTCTCATCGTCTTGCATCCTCCACACTACCGCCCCTATCAGGAGCTTAGAGCTAGTCTCGTCTGGGGTGGTGCCTCGCTGAGAGATACCTGAAGTGGGATGCTTTGCTTGATGACTAACAAGGGCGGCGCCGGATCTAACGTTCAAGCGGGGAAAGAACACCGCCACTTTTTGGCTTGAACATACCCCACACTCGTGGAACTAATGACCAAAGTTTGTTTTTTTATATATAACACATTTATTTATTTAGATGAGTACATCGTTCAGTGTAATCACTTTACAGATGTTTTGTTTTGACTTATACTAACTAAACTATCTAAGCTGACTTATTCTAATCATTGAAGGGGATACTCTAGGGGAGAACCTCGAGGTTAACTGTCATAGGCTAAGATTTTTAGAAAGGCATCAAATGGAAATCTATTTTTTATTCGGGTGTGGGTGGGATTTTTTGCTAATTTGAAATGACCAAGGCATCAAATGGAAATCTATTTTTTATTCGGGTGTGGGTGGGATTTTTTGCTAATTTGAAATGACCAAAGTAGTTGGCATCGCTGGAAACACTACATAGCTCAAGGGCTGCAATAGAGGCACAGCTAAAAAAGTACTAATTTTGAGTTAATTCTCTCTCCAGAATTGTAGATTAGTGTACCTTTCAGCAGCGGCGGCGTATCTTACAGAACAGAATTACACGATCAAATGGCAGAAATGTTAATTTATGGCGAGGGTTCCCATTAAACTTTTTTTACTTTCCCCATCCCCATCTGCGGAGAGACGGAGTGGGGGGGGGTAGATATTTCTATCATTGGCTGGTCCCCGTCGATACGAACAACTTTCATTCCCCACTTTTCTTGATCCAATGCGCACGTTTCCGGATATTCCGAAAACCAATTTTAACTGGAACACTCTGTAGCTACGCACTCCCTCCAAACGCAAGGCATTGTGACGTGAGCGGCGGCGTCGCGGGTCGCGCGCATCGCTGCTCCGGCCGTCGCTTGTCGCCCTGGCGACGCGCGGCCCAGAGGAGTCCGGCGTCCGGTCCAAGGGTCCTCGGAGGGTCGAGGGGCGCGGCGTCTGTTTGTGACCGCGGCTGCGGCGTTTGTTTGTCTGTGGGGACGTGCCGCCGGGCGCATGCGCTCTCCCGCTATCGGAACCAAGGTGCCGGAGATGGAGCATGATCGCGCCCCGCGGGGATGTGATAAAGTCATGGCGGATGGGTGTTCGAACGTACGTAACAAACTAACTTAGCGTTAGCAAAGGGCGATACTCGGTTCTTAGAAACGTAACTTATATTAGGAGGACAAAAACTTGGATAAGGGTGGGAATGTACTTGTTAAATGAACTTGTCACAACGTAAATACGAAATGAATGTTAACGTAAGGATGGTGAATGCAGATAGTGCCCAAGGAGGTGTGAGCCCAAGGACACTGCGGTCCATCTAAAATTGTGAAAGGAATCCCTTAGCATTACGTGAAAGAACGTTTTATTACCTTATTATGTTAATCCCTAATTTTCCCACTTCTAACCTGGCAATTTGGCAAATTGTTGGACGGTATTTAGAGAAAGGATCCGATCCAAGCCTGGCAACCGTGTAAATGATTTCGTTTGAGTTTTAATTTCATTCCCCTTGTATGTTCTACTCATTTTCTAGAAAAAAAATTTAATGCGTAAATAGAAAAAATACATAACTAAAGGTGGCATGGAAATGAAGTTGCCCCCTCCCATTGTTTTAAGCTGCGCACGATTTTGCATGTTACATAATAGAAAAGATTTGAAAAAACATATATTCTACAACATTTGCTGTAAAGTTGACTAATTTTGTTAAATATGTTCATTAACGAGTATGAGAATGAAATTATAATTGAAAGAAACTTTCGACCATTGTTACGTCAACGAAGGCTGTTAAATGACATTGATACTAACAGTTTGTTAACCGTTGATAAGCACATTATTGGCCATGTATGTTACAAAAAAGTCATTGCTACTGTAGTAAAGTTGGTTTTAGATAACGATAATAGACGTCCATAGTGTGTAGTGTTTCATACAATTTTGATGAAGATTTTTTAATTTGCAATATAATTAACATTTACAACACTTTCAATAAAACAATACGTTCTGTGCCACGTAACACCTCTTTGATTTTATTGTCTTTATTATCCCTATCAAGACATGCGTACGAGTGTCTCGAGGAATCGCAACTGGTCGAACGATCTCTAATGAGATATTTTCGTAATGAACGGGGATATGCCCATCTCTCTGTTCTCAGAATGGAAATATTATCTGGATTGGGAAGGAAAGAGCGCACGATCTGTGGTATTTCATAGTCCGTCTCACCATACGAGAATTAAGCATAAGAGACCTTGGGAAGGGACCGATGAAATTACCCGACCATTAGAATGATCACCCAGGAAATGGTCGACTTCGACCCAATTAGTTAGTTGGTATTGCATCACCGGAAATTTGTATTTGATATATGATTTTATAGGATAAGCTGTGGTTTAAATTTGTCTTCCCTACCAATACCAGTTGCCATCACGATGAAACCACGTGGGATTTGAAGACCTAGTCCCTAATTTCATCGATTATCTTCCAGTGCTTGATTTCATCCGATCAGCAGTCTATACCATTGGTTGATTTCATGTCCAAGAAGAAGAATAATGAATATACGTAAATGGGCGTTCTACTATTCGGACCAGCTGACCTCGCTAACATCCATATTGGGCGTTCAGAGTCGTAACCAACTTTCCGGCCACCATTCTGGTCCAGGGGCTACCTTTGTGTGGGTCAACATTAGATTATAGAGAACCACTTAGCTCCACTTACTAGCTATCTTTCGGAGAGTGCACTTGTACAAACTTTCTCCACCTGTGGTGGTTAGATATTGACTTTGAAATTTTATAGTTCTAGAAGTTTATTTTATTTTTTGAGTAATATGCTTTGGAAAATTTCGGTTTTAATACAAATTAAAAAAGCTGAAAAGTGCAGGAAAAGATCTTGTGATGACAACTGAACATTACATTAATATTTCTATTACAGCCTTTGAAGTTTTGTATAAAACAAAATTAGAATATTAAAAAAATAATTATAATATTTTGAGTGACAGATGAAATCGTTTTCTTTTTATAGAAACTTATAAAAGAGCATGATGACAATTAAGCAATGTTTTCATTAATCAGCAAACAACTTTTCGGGAGGGAGGAAGCACAGATGTGTATAAAGCAACCGAGAAATTTTCAACACGAACTTCGTTTGACCTTTCTCCTCCGGCAGACATTAAATGACTAGTAAGCACAGACGCTGAATACTAATGATGCAATTCACTGAAGCTGCACATTCTCGTAGCCGTTGCCGTGTCTACCGGGTGAGAGAATCAACGATTTGGGCCCTGGTCGCTCTTGCTACTTCCGGCACGTTCCGATTGTCATGACGCCACAAAATTAAACAAACACGCGCTGCCACATGTACTTTAAAAAAGCGTGTACTTTCCTTGGCGTGCACGTTCCTTGGGACAAGGAAGCACTGACGGACTTCCCCTGCTTCAGCCACCAGTGGGCGCACATATCGCCCATTCACGGTCACGGTCATCGCCACGAGCTATTATCTATATCTCCTCTGCTACATTTCTGCTTACGTAACATGATGCGAACGGAACATGGTTTCTCTGATGTTGGGAGTGACAAAAAAATACTCGAATGACTCATAACGGAAAAGAACACTCGTATGAACAAACTTAATTAAATATGCAGAAAATGAAATAGGTATACAAGTTATCTATCTATAAATTAATCTCCTCTATATACAATAAAAAAGAGACCTATCGTTTATGGACTTTTACTTAACATTTCTAACGTTACATACTATTTTTTCTATAAATTAATCACCTCTGTATTCTATAATTGGATAAGAAGAAATGATGTTGTGTACATCTTATAATAAACTATCGACATATTCCGTGTGTGCTTCTGATGCTTATGGATGCTCCAGGCCAGTATCAAACGGATTTGAGATGGAAAAAAATTAGAAATTCCCAGATTATGATAAAAGGGGAAAACCAAGCACGCAGGCATCCCACAATACAAGTTACGTTGTAACACACTTTAGCATCGGGTGTCACTCGGAAACGCTGCTTTTTAGGATCTTTAAAGTTGGCTTTTGCCGGCCTTGAGACCCGAGGACGCTAAAGCTGAAGGGGCGTAGCTATCTCAGCTCAAGGGATCGTGAGTTCGAATCGTACCTCGGGCATGGAAGTTTGTGTGTGTGTGTGTGTGTGTTTGTGTGTGTGTTTGTGTGTGTGTTTGTGTGTGTGTTTGTGTGTGTGTTTGTGTGTGTGTTTGTGTGTGTGTTTGTGTGTGTGTTTGTGTGTGTGTTTGTGTGTGTGTTTGTGTGTGTGTTTGTGTGTGTGTTTGTGTGTGTGTTTGTGTGTGTGTTTGTGTGTGTGTTTGTGTTTGGGTTTGTGTTTGTGTTTTCCTTACGTGTACTCCCTGCAGTTCCCTCTACAGTTTAAAAATCACAGTGGTTGCTGTATGACCAAGAAGTTGAAAAGCGACCTTGAAAAAGTTGGCTTTTGTGCCCATTAAGAGACCTAAAGGGACACGACTTATTTGTTGTACCGCAACCTGCTCTCAGAGGCCTTTTTGAGCGTTCTTTTCCTTAATTGGAGGGTATCTCCAATTCGTACTTCGCGTTGTCAGAAACGTTCGAAGTTCCAGAATTTAGCAATTTCCACTTTTAAAAACAGTGATTTACAAAGTCTGGTATGTTCGCTCGGGTTCAGCCAGTTATCGATAATTCCTTAATTGCTTTTCTTCTTATGTAATCACGTTCCGATTTTCTGACGTACGGAGTAACAAAAAGTGACTTATGACAACATAAGCGTGCATGATGTGAACAACTTTAATTATATTTACAGTAAATTGTAATAAGTGTACATTTGTATAAATTAAGTGCTGTATATCCTTCTAATTCAGTGGCACAACCCGGATATTTCATATGAGGTTGTAGATGTGGTGCTGTGGGTGTAGTGTCCCGTCGACTTAATGATTACATATATTTTTTTAAATTTATGCTGAATGTAAAATCTATTTTTATTTTTAGTTATTCTCGAAGTATTATACTGTAATATTCTAAACACTTTCTTTACTAAAGAAAATTAATAAAAAGCATAAAACTATTTCTGTGAATATGCCGTCGGCTTCGAGGAGAGACACTGAAGCCTCATTCTCTTCCTCCGTGAGCGAGTCATTGCTCTTAATCAGTATAGCCTATTTTATTTCGTTACTTACTCAATATCACTTTTTATTAACCTCAAGCAGCCAGCGGATCAGAAACACAAACAACTGTAACACTGCTGAGTTTGAGTACGATACTTTTGGTTGTGAGAGCGAATGAGACGCAGTTCTATGGGGTTGGGGTATAAAATGTGAACCAAGAAGGCGCAAAGTCAATTTCCAAGGTCCTTGTAATTAATGGCAATTATTTACAAATAAAAAATTATAATACATTCATTAATGAATAATACAGATTTGTTTATTTAAATCGATTGATTAATAAGTGTTTCCGGGCGCGTCAACTGCAATTGATATTATTATCGTAAGCGCAGTGATTTTTTTATCGCAGGGAGGTGGAGGCAAATGGCGAGATTCGGAGCTGACCTTACACGTCGACTTGCCGGATTTTCACCAATCAGTATTTCCCATCAGAGGAGAGTTTCCCCATACGGGACGAGCTATTAGTTCTTGACTGGTCGCCCGGCATGTATAGTAGTGTTGTGCATTCGACCTATCTAGTGTAGTGTGTTTCGATCTAGCTACGAAGCTCGTGTCGAAAGTCCTACCACCGTCGGGACTCGAACCCTTCGACCTTCCGATCAGAGACACTGCAATGACGTAGCCTCAGACATTTAAGTTGATATTTAAATCAACACACTTTTGAATGTAAAACAAAATTCTGACGAATTGAACTTGCCTTCTCCCAAAAACATTCGCCATATCTTCTGCCGGCCCTGCTAAGCAGCAGTGGGTGCACGTTCCGCTAATTCACGGTCAGGGCCATTGCCATGCGCTGGCGCCTACTATCTATATCTCCTCTATTGCATTCCGGCTTACGTAAGCCACTAACCAGCTCCCTATTGTAAAGGCCAACAACTCCGCTGTCGGACGGTAGGCGCCCGTGGGACCGCTCAAACCAACGCTCCTTTTGCGAGTTCGATGGGTCGCGCGCTGTAATCTGTCAATTGAAAAGAACATTTAAGACACGTTCTTTTGTGCCAGACGATCGGGCTTCTTAATAAAACATGGCCGAACTGTTTTTGTTTTGTTTTGCGTGGAATGTCGATATCAAAGCGATGGCATCCTGGATACGAGCTACTTGAGAATACCATCACCAGCCACTGCTTGCATGACAATGCGAATAGAAAAACACTTCGGGGGAACCTTTGTGGTGAGTGGTGAGTATTCATAGATAGCTTTCTTATCGTAAGCTTTGTCTGCTGAGAGGACGATGCGGTTACGTAATTCAACTGCTACTAAGTGGACGTCGAACGTGTTGTTTGTTTTATTCCGGTAATCGGCTGTGTGTTTGCTCGATCATATCGCTGTATTAAACATTCCATTGGTAATGTTAACCGTTCTTTCGGAGCTAGTAGAACAAATAACACAAAATGTATGATTTTTCGATGTTCAATGGAAAATATTTATCCTGAATCACAAATGTATAAAAGATATTTCAATACTATGATAAAATTAATTCGGAAAAATACATTTATTTAAATACAATATTTAAATACTTGTTAAAAGAGAAGAAAATTGATTTATTACATTAACAGTTTTATTTTAGTGTTACAATTATGGAGATTGTTATTACAATAAACATTACCAAAAATTGAAGCCAATGAATTTGCATATCAATTACACTGTCAGATTAACATTTTAATACGAACAATGGAATAAAAATACAATACAATACAATACTGGGCGGCAACCGCGGCATATTTGTGAATTTGTTCCCTTCAGTAGAAGATATGGAACGGATAGACAAAGTGAGGAGGACTAACTTGAAGGATTTTCCGTCTAATGAGTAAATCTGATGTTCCGAAAAGCAGTTCTATAATAGCCCATTTTGGACTGGAGCTACCATGCTCATTAAAGTACCATCAACCATTGTAACTCAAAACTTCATTTATGGACACACAAAATTGGCAGTTGACGTTTATGGGCAGCACTATCAGCATTGTCTGTGATGAATTGAAATGATTTTACATCTATAGAATTCGATTTCAAATGTGTCAAACATCAATTATGAAGCAATATCGTATTTTACACCATGTACGTTGTATTGCTTTATAAAGGAATAAGGGTGCGCACAGATTTCTTCGAGCTCAATGATTTATTTGCTCATGCTGTATTTTCAAAATAGTTTAGAAAATATCTTGTTAAGAATCTTTACACCTCGACTTAGTTAATTCTGTGACATGAAATAACTTTAGACCGCACTGAGGCATTTATATAGATGAACTGAGACGTTAAACACACGGGATTCACGCATTTTGTCAAAAATAAACGAAAAAACCTGGAGTATGTAGTCTGAACAATATGTGGACACTGTATTATCCAAAGCTTGGTATCCGCTGTCATTGTGTGCATTTGGCCAAGGAGCTGAACTGTTTTTCACACGATTTCTTAAGAAATGTCTTGGTTACAATGAAAGATGCGAATAAATTGTATGCCAATACAATTTTTGGGAAAGGACTTCAAGAATAAATATTTCACGCCATAACAATTAATTGTACGTTCCTCCATCAATCTCTACACACGATAAACTTTGGGAAAACTGCTGAGCATTGTCTTACTAGAAAAAATATCAGCTTCTGGATTTTGTTATCTATTAATCTTCTAATTTGTAAATCTTCTCAGAATTTGTGACAAATTAGTACTTCGCAATTCTTCATGAAGGTGAAATAACGTGTAAGAGGCGACGGGGTTAGCGAAAACGGTCGTTAGCATAACACTGTTGACTGGTGGAAACCTTACGAATAAACACATTTTGTCACATTAGACACTTCATAATGGAATATGCCAGCGTCTATGAATCATACATTTTAAAAATAAAATTCATCTACTTGAATCATTGCTAGTACTCCAAACTGGACATCAAAACGAACTTTAAAATTACGGAATAGTACGGATAAACCATACAACAGGAGCACAGGTTGAATTTCGCGCTGTCGTACTGAGGTCGTACCGTCGTTAAGGAGTAGGGCGTCTCTAAAGGAGAGGAGAAGACAACAGGTTTTCAACTCATAAATATTTGAAAAACTCACAAAAAACGCTCTGGTAAGCACATTCTTCCTGAGGATCCATTGGCAAAGAAATGGAAAGAAGGGATCGTAATTAAGGACGTGGAAACTCGCAGGGAAGCATAGTTTGTAAACACTCGTATGGATCACAACAGTCACGTTAGAGGGTCGGCCAAGTGGAAAGGTTATTAAATTACTGAACACGCGACATACATGCCAATAAAAGAAAATGAAAAACAAAATTAAAATAAAATGTAAAACAAAATAATAATAATAACAATTAATAATAATAATAATAATAATAATAATAATGTAAAAACGTCACAAGTGGTAGGCATTGTCTGCTCGCGGTGAGTAACGACTCGAAGTAAAGACTATAAACCTCGCGGGTGCACGTAAACGTGGCCAAAAAGACACTCGTGAACGGTAGGAACTTCCATCACCTGATTCGCGTATGGCATGGCGTTAGTGAAGCAAAGTCTAAATTTGAATATGTGGCTTGGGAACGTAAGAATTTAGCAAACGTTACTGATACCACACGCGTAGTAAGATCATAGAGTGGCAAATGGTTGGAACGAGTCAAAGTATTAGCAATATCGGAAACGTGGAAACGTTTATATAAAGATACGACAACCACAAAAAAAAAAAAGCACTGATCTGAGACACACTCACACGGAGCACCTACCGTCATGGAGTAGGCGGCGACTGCGGGTGGCAGGCCGACGGCGGGGCGTCGGCAGGAGGCGAAAGCGTCGGCTGTCAGCGTGAGGCCGTGCTGCCACAGAGCCAGCGAAAAGGTCGGCCTCCTGGGCAAGATGGACACTTCCCGTTCAGAGCCCGATGCGTGGTCCTGTGGTCGTTGTCACGGACGGAGGGGGTTGGGAGGCCGGGGTGGTTCGCGCAGTGGTCGTCGGCTGGGGTGGTCCGCGCGGCGGTCTCCGGCCGGGGTGGTCGGCGAGAGGTGGTCGTCGGCCGGGGTGGTTCGCTTGGTGGTCCTCGTGGTCGTGAACGACGCTCCTCGCCGACGGCGGCGGGCGCACAGTCGAGCACCTCGGGCACAACACTGAGCGCGCGTGGGGCCTCTGCGAGCATTTCACCGGCGCGCCGTCTGCGCCGCGCATGCGCACAACACGGCCCGCGCGCGCGCGCCAGGCAGTGACGACATCGGGAGCCCCGCGCCGCCGCTGCCACTGCAGCTGGTCGACGCGGCGCCGCCGTCGCCGACTGCTGATGCTGCTGCGGTGGTGATTCAGACGCGCGAACTCGCGCGGATGCGGCGTTTAAACGCCGCGTGCAAGGAGAGTTTAAACGACCCCAGGTCTAAACAGCGAATAGAAATTATTTTTAATCACCACAGATAACTTTACAAATGCATTGGAAATTTCTGATATTTTCCCGAGTCGCTAAGCGGCAGACGAATTTGCCTGGAAATTACCAATTCACGAATGACATTTGCTTAGACTATTCCGCGAATGAAATTATGTCCAACATAATCCGCCAAATAATTATTATGTTAATATTTTTCGCACTTTCACCGGCAAAGGTGGCTCAGGGCATCAACTGACGTCACCGCAGTGCCTCTGACCGGGAGCACTAGAGTTTGAATCCCGATGGTGGTAGGATTTTCTACACTAGCTAGATAGCTAGGTCGAATTCAGCCGCTGTCTGGGGGAGAATTCTAGCGGCCGGCTGCTTTGATCGGTAGTTTTTCTATTTTTCGATCAGCATCAGGCAAATATCGGATCAGTACCCTAACAAACGGGCCACGTATCGCACACGATCTTCCTTTCCTCTCCCTTGTCCTATCCTTGCCCCTTACTTAGTCACACACTTACATGCTCTATACTCCCACATTTGTCGGGAAACTAATCGGGAGCTTAGAGCTTGTATGGGCTGGGACAGTTCCACGTTGGTGGGATATTTCTGGGTTGGAAAAATCCCCGTAGGCCTGTGTTGGTCGGCGTCGAATCTCGCGGGGGAATAACAGCGCCTTCTCTTGCGATAAAACATCTACTACACTTACGGGACTAATAATCTTGGCTGTTGACGTGCCCGGAGTCACTAAACAGTGAATCAATTATTTGCACTTGCACTCCTATCACTGTAATCGTTGCTTACGATATGTCAGAAGAGAGATGTGATCATAAAAATCGGTTGGAAAAGGTAATTAGAATTACGTATAGTACGTATTACGTATTAGAATTACCGTGATTAGGGCGTAAAGATATATTGTGAATCACCATTGGTGTTTATTTCACTGTACAATACAAAAAAAGTATTTTTTAAATTAAATACGCGTCAACTGCCATGGTCATTAGTTCCGTAATTTAGTGCATGTTGTAACTCGGAAGATGACAGTGTTCGCCCTTCCTTAGAACAGGACATACGATATCATCGACATACCCGTGGTTTTACGGTTTCTCTCTTCAGGTATCTCTACGGTCCGGACCCCAGCGATTCACCGCCCCAGCCGCAACAAGCTCTTCGCTTCCGACTGGTCTTCCAAAATGTGTGATAGTGTACGTGTGATGTATGTGTATGTGCGTGGGAGAGAGGAGGGAAAAAGAATGAGAGATGAAAGATTACACGCGGTCCGAGTCCCGTTGGTTAAGGAAATGCTCCGGCATTCGCCTGGTATTGATTGGACAAACGAAGGAAAACCATAGATCAGAGAAGCCGGTCGCTAAAATTATTTTCCAGGCAGCCGCTGATTTCGACCTAGCTGTAAAATTAGTGTTTAATCTGCCACCGTTAGGAACTCCGCGTCCGAGACATAATAGTAGCAACAGTTGTTGGCAGAACCATCTTACCCGGTAACATTTGAGTATTTGTTATTTTATAATACCAAGGCGTATTGTCATCAACTAAAAGAAAGCATGGTTTCATGTTAAAACTTTATTGTAGCAGGTTCAGCACATGTTGGACTCTTTTTCCATATAATCACTGCCAGAATTGAAACATTGTATCCCTCTGTCGTAGACGTCTGCTGCCTGGAATAGGTACTAGTGGTTCACAGCCAGCTGCAACTATGCATCTCTATGATACAAGTAAATTTGACCAATGAGAAATTTCTTGAGATATAAAAAAATATGAAAGTAACCGAAGGCATGATCCGGACTATAGGGGTGTTGATCAAGCACATCCCATCAAAACTGCTGCATGCGTCGCTCCATGCGTGACCAAGCGTTATCGTGCAGAAAGACAAAACCTGCACTGAACACTCCGCGTCACTTGTGAATGGTCCCTAGCAAATTCTGCAGTGATGCCCAGTAACGTTCAATGAGGCTGTCAAATACTTACCTATTCCAGGCGAGTGACTTCTACGATACACGGTAAAATATTGATCCCACAGTGACATGTCTCAGTGCTGTCTGTTATTACGTGAAAAAATAAGTCTGATACTTGCTACAATATTTTTTTATGAAAATGTGTTTTCTGTTCGTTGACGGCCTGGGGTAACTTACTTTCAGAATTCTCCTTGTTTATAATAAGACTAGCGGAGATTGACAGACGTTGTTCTACCCTTTATCTCTCTCTTTCTCCTTCCCTCTCCCTCGTCTCTCCATCTCTCTCTCTATTCGTCTTTCACTCCGCCCCTCTCTCTCAGTCTCTCTCCACCTCTCTCTTGGTCTCTCTCTCTCTCCCCGTATGTGTGTGTCTATCTGTCTGTCTGTCTCTGTCTGTCTCTGCCTCACTCTGTCCCTCTCATTCACATTTATTTGCAGATTTTGCACGTCTTTGAGCAGGTGGGGTAATACTGAAGATCAGAAAAAAACAGAAAAAATGTAATAGAATGTTCAAGAAGATCTCATTCTGTAGATTACGATGTGAGAAACGTTTCTTTGATGCCTTCGCTCTCAAAATTTTAGTTTTTAATGCCCTAGAATGCTTTGTTTAGAAGTTATTTAACGATATAGATTAAAAAATCCTACCGAGTGTTGCAGGTTGCATTTGACATGAATATTTAGTTTTTTATTCTACAGCGCCATCTAGCGCCATTTTACCGATATTTTAACAGTTATTCTGCTATTCAGGGCGGAAATGAACCCAACAAAACAGAGATAATTAAAATTGGTCCAGTCGTTCTTGATTCACAAATGGTGTAACCAGGGCTAGATTTGTAAAATTTTAGGTCCCGGAACGCACCTCAAAATTAATTATTAATTTAATGGAAATTGTTATATATTTATAATATAATTTAATAAATATCCTTGAGGTACCGGAACGCAATTCCGTCGCGTTCCGCCAGAAATCAAGCCCTAGGTGTAACTAACTCTACTTTGTTTTATTATATAGATTATGAGGTTTAGAAAAGTAGATTTTGTGAGACACAATACGTACTTGCTGGGCCTTGGCACGGTCTCGTTTGCATGTTTGAATGACGTAGAGGATTCTACTGCCAAAGGTGACGTAGATGGTTATGTTGCTTGACATCAATACGCTGGTGTATAATGAATACTAATCAGTAAGTCCTTCAATTTAATTCCGCTATCATTCTCTAGTCTTACCGTTCTATCCGTTTCAATATGAAACTGCATACGTATCTATCTTCGAACTCCATTATTTGCATCACGGGGAGTCGGTTCAACAAACAATAATAATAATAATAACAATAATAATAACAATAATAATAATAACAATAATAATAACAATAATAATAATAATACATTCATATTTACATACATACATACGTACTTACACGTATACTTTCCATAAACAACAATCTGTTTTTGCTGCCAAGTTGCTAACAAGTCGCAACACGCAAGGCACGCGTTTTACATCGTGGATTTCAACTTTCGGCTGTATGAGTGAAACGTGACAGAGAAAACTATTGTTTCTTCACTTTCTGTTAAGTAATACTTTCTTGGCTGAAATTTTACATTAGCATCATTTATTATTCCTCACAAATGTTCACTATAACATTGATATAATTTCATCCCTCAGTGCAATAACACTATTGTAATGAGACTGAATCCTGTTTGTCCGGAGACTAAGACATTCAGTCCACTTTACCCCTGTTTAGTATAATAATTATAGGTCTTGTGTGTGCTATATAAATATCATTATCTCTAAATGCTGAAGCAAACGTATCTCATAGTTACAGAGGAAACGTCATGGGTCCAACAGCATAATTGATAATGTTTTAAAAAATGTTTAAATGTTTTGTGACAGTTGAACAGAAGGAGATTGTTGCCCCAAATTTCAAAGATGAATATAATATAATCATTAAAATTGTTCTGTCAGAAAAATAGTATATTGTAAACAGCGTACATTGTTTGTAACGAGGGTATTTGTTTTCCTTTTGGAGTCTTAATTACATGGAAAAACTGTGCCATTACATTAAATGAGTGCATTTAGAGTCTCCACTTAGTTTTCATTTAAGAAAATCAGTAACTGTTAAAATAAGAAACATTTTTTTGCAGTGCTGTGCCATTTCTCAAATATAATTTTAAATTAATTTGTTCAAGCTATCCTTAAAATCATTCCTATCACTCTAGCTAATAATTTATCATTCTAACTTCTAATTACATTCCAATAAAATAGTTTTTTAGTTCGCTTCTCTTAGTGTCTTTATGGTGAATCAAATAATAAACATTTTATGTCTTGGAAATGTAAGAATTTGCTTGCACGGATCACTCGCATTCTTCAGATGCGTGTCAGTGTTGACGAAACTCAATCAACACTCAATATCTGCAAAGTGCTGGACAGAAGCCAACAAAAAAGCGAGACAACGGCCAACCCAATACACGTACCCAACACACAGCAACCCCCAACCTTCCTTACTCCTCCTCCGCGCAGAACAAAAACGAAGTGATCGTGTCGTACGTTCACAATACAGTTAATTAATTGCCGGGTTAGCCGATATTAATTGAACGAACGGGGGCTGTGAGGCTTGCTTCTTGCATGCTACGCCTCCCCGCTTCTCCAACGCGTCGTCTTCTCGATTGTTCTTCTTTCGATTGTTCTCGCTCTCCTATTGAGCGTCTTTTTGCCTGGTTGCCTCGCAACCATTCTGTTGGCGACCGGAACGCTTCGTGAGGTATTCCCGCAAAGAGATCAAAGGCGAATTCGCATGATTTGTAATCCGCGCAGAATCTCAATTCAAGATGGTTGGCGTTCTAAAGGCACGGGGAAGAAAATAGACTACATAAACAATCTCTTTCTTCGTGTTTCTTTCGAGAAAAGGAATTTACAACACGAGAGCGGCGTATTGTTCTCAAGGGAAGGAGATTGGAAGTTTCAGTTGTGTTCTTGACGAAACGCCAATGTTTTCAGCTAATTACCTTAAACGCAAACTGTAATTTTTATTTGTCATGTTAATATTGTGCTCAATAGAAAAAGTTATATAACGGGATGAAATTAGAATAAATTGTGTTTGCTTAATAAACGTTGGTGAAGACATATTGGTGTACGTTTTTATAGTTTTCTTGAGAATGGACGAATTGAATAATGGATGATTGACACATGAATAAAAACTTTATCAAGTACATGCTTATAACTTGGAGACTGAGCTTCTAGGTTTACAACTTACACTTTACTACCCCTTAGCTCATAAAATACGTCAACTTTGATAAAAAATAATACAATGTCATCCCTATTATAGGAATTATAAGAAATGTATCAACTTTGATTTCTAATTCTTCAAGCAATAGCTGTTTAAGTCTACGAGTAACGAAAGCAAGCATCTTCCAAAGTGTTAAAATGTACAAAAACATTTTCTCTAAAAGTTTTACAAGCCTTACCTTCTCTAGATAAACTTATCAACTGCGAATAATTTGAGGAGAAGGCGAATAAGAATGCTAAGCAGTAAAATTTTATTAAATGAAAGGCTGTTCTCTACACATTAAAAAGATGTACAATAAATGTTAAAATATATAGATTTACGTCATACTTAAAACACATTATTTAGCAGGTTTTGTATTTATGCTATATAATTCGCTTTAGTTTTTAATTACATATTTCCTTGATTGTGAATTAAGTAGGAGGAATTATTGTTGTATTTCATAGATATATAAATAATATAAATTAACTACGCTTATAATATTTTAAAAAAATATTATATGTACGACAAATTCTAAATTATTTTGATCAGAAACGTCTTGAAAATCGGTCCAGAGGAGGAACGTTTGATAAAACGTCATGCAGCGAAAACATGTTACAGTATTATTATATCTTAATTTATCATCTTTACATTACGAAGTAGTGTCTTTAGCCTTATGTCTTACATTTTGGCGATTATTTTTGTGGATTAAAAAAAACCATACTCGATTACGCTTTTGTCACACCCGTAGGAAATGTCATTGGCGCTCCATGCTTAACTCAGTAAAAGCTAAATTTAATGTCGCGCGCACCTTTCAAAGAGGCGTAGCTCGGCTGTGCGTTTGTATATCCGAACAAGTGGTTTCGTTTAACAAAATTCCGTCTACTATTATAGATATAGGAATCTACTTGGACTATAGATATAGGACTACATGGAATGACGGCATTCTAGATATCCATGTAGCGGGGAGGTCTTAATTCTCCAAAACTGTAATCGAAATAGTTCATTTCATGTAATCGTTGGCGATGTGGTATCTCAATCACACCCTACGAGAAAAAGACCTAGGGAACGGCATTCCTCAAGGGTCGATGTTGAGTTCCAGTCTGTTTACCATCAGCACAAACGGTACAGCGTTGGGCGTGCGAGGACTTGTAAAAGTGTCTCTGCTCTTGGAAGACTTTTCAATCTTCTTTCGGTTCAGCAGGACCAGCCTCAGCCAAATCTATCTCCAAATGATCCTAAATAAATTTTACATATGGAGCATTTTTTCCTGGTCCAACCGATGCTGTCCTACCTGTCCAACAATTAAACACATTGGTTTGCACATTTAATGGTTCCACTTTTAGTACACCACTTTCCTGGAAATTGAGATCTTCTTCTTGTAGAGCATTAGCTTCCTTTCCCTGATTTTCTTGCAGACATTTGGTGGAACTCTCGCGTGGTCTGCGCACATGCGTAGACTGCCAATTAGATATTCTTCTCCCTTCAACATCTGCGAACCCTGAGAGTTGTCTTTAATGACAGCAGCAACCGCAATAACAATGATAATAATAATAATAGCAACAACAACAACAACAACAACTATAATAATAGGCAGTCCGAGTAGTAGCCGAGATCGCTGAGTCAGTAGAGCTTTGGCGATCTCGTACGGAAGGATTGTGGGTTCGAGTTCCACCTCGGGCATGGGTGTGTTTGTGTATGTCTTTAAGAGTGTATATTCCATTCGTCCTTCATTATCATCAACATTCCAACTTACATGCTCCCAGGACTAACAACTCTGTGAGATAAAAATCGGATTCAGCCTGATGCTGATCCCCTGATGAATCACACACACTTGCCACAACATAAAATGATACTGAGCCCTGGTAAGTGCAAGTGCATGTCTGCGTGGTCCAAGATGGACTATTCTCGAACAAAATAATAGTAATAATAATAATAGTGGTAATAATGATAATAATAACAATAATAACAACAATAATAATAACAACAACTACAGTCGGCCCCATGGCCGAGATCGCTAAATCAGGAGTGTCATGGCGATCTCGGGCCAAAGGGTCGCGAGTTCGAATCTCGCCTCGGACATGGATGTATTTGTATAAGTCTGTAGTGCGTGTCGTCCTCTCACCCCTCATTATCATCATTCCATTTTCCATACGGCCATGGCTAACAACCCTGAAGGATAAAAATGGGATCTAGCGTAACGTTGATCCAATCTGAATTAGACACACTTATCTCTCCGGGCCTCGGAAGATGACGTGTAGAGTGGTCATAAATGGCCTATACGCAAATAATAATAATAATAATAATAATAATAATAATAATAATAATAATAATAATAACTCCACCTAGGGAGTACACGACCTTGCAGTTGGTGGTGGAGCTTGAGTACCCCCATGAGCCTTAAAGCTATGTCAGTGGTAGCCTAGCTACCGGTAGGGCCTCCCTTGCTGAATAGGATGAAGGTGAGGGGTCAGACAAAGAAGTACTCCATTTTGAGGAGAGTGGGTAGTAAGTACAGAGGGAAGGGTCATGAACCTTTGGACTTCCTGTTGTCGGCCAATAGAGGGTACAGGAGAGAAACTGGGTTGGCACACCAGGCCACTGATTAGAGTGGAGGCCCGAACCTTGCATTAGCCAGCGAAGGAGGCTGCCTTCAGCAGTCAGTGAAAATCCCGTAGGGTTTAGTAATGCCGACTGGCGATCGGAGGGACCCCTCGCTCGGCCCTGCGGGGGGATGTCCCGAGGCCACTGTGGGTCGCAGTAACGGATGGCAGGAAACAACCCGAGGGTTAAGTGTGATCTGTGAACTCGAACTTGCGTCCTGCGAATCTTCAATTCAAACCAATGAGCAAAATGGATAGAACAAGCAATGTAATCAACCTTAACGTGCCTTGTTCTACCAATGTCCCATACCTGCTCAGAAACCGAGCTAATGTCACCTTGTCGACGTCTGGCCATCCCACGGATGTTAGTACCAGGGACCCAGAGCCGGCAGTAGCTCGAAGCCATCGTCAGAGATGGACCCGGGATGAATTAATGGAGGTCATGTGGTGCTTTTACTATGCAAAAGCGAAAAATGGGGGCTCAGAAATAGAAGTTTTCAAGGTATGGAGAGAGCGGAACCCAGATACGAGACCTACCCTAGACTCAAAGAAGCTTGCCAGTCAACGACGATACATACTCAGCAGTGGAAAATTCACAGCAGAACAACTTGCTGACATTGAGAGAAATGCGGAGTATGTACTTCGCTCGAACAACCCACATGACGAACATGTAGAACTTGAAAATGATGATCCCGTGGAAGGTTCATCTCTTTCCAGTGAAACACACGTCAGTGGTGAAAATTCATCTGGCAATGAATTACACGATAAGGACATAATGCGAAATCTCCTTCGGCGCGAGATAGAAAGAGTTAGTCAACTTCCGTTTGAATCTCGCGAACCGTTGAGGAGAATATACGAAAATGCCAAAGCTAAAAGAGTGATAGAAACAGTGAATTCTGTCTTAAATGAGGTGGTGGAGACCCCAGGCAGAGATCTAGATATTACTGAAATCAATCACATCATATATGCAACTGGATATCTAGTATCTCAGATAATTTTGGGGCCAGCCAAGAACACCGACGGCCGACAGCAAAACAGAGTAAACAGCTCTGTACCCCTATGGATGAACAGAATTATGAAACGGATAGCCGACACCCGGCGCGAAATATCACTCTTAGCTGAGGCATCTTCTAAATCAATGCACACCTCTAAAGTTCAGCGAAAAATATTCAATGTTGAACAAAAATACCAAATTGAAAATGACACCAGCAGGCTAATGGTAGTTGAAAAGCTAAAAGAGAAAATTCAAGCATGGGCTCAAAGAATTAGACGTTACAAACGTAGAATAGATTTCCGTGTACAGAACCGGTTGTTTGAAACAGACGCGAAGAGATTCTATCGCAATCTGACTCAAAAACCGAATGGCAAAGCTGTCACTCCTTCAAAAGAAGACGTCGAAGCGTTTTGGGCAGGAATCTGGGAGGAGAGCAGATCCTACAACAAAGACGCATCTTGGCTTCAATCTGAAGTTGATGCTGCCGATGAACTTGTAGAAACAGTGGAAGATGTTCACCAATTCTCGGAAGAGGACCTCTTCCAAGCAATTAAGAACATGGGAAACTGGAAGTCCCCCGGGATTGATAAGATCCAGATTTATTGGATTAAGAAATTAACAGCAATACATTCTCATCTAGCAAAGGCTGTTAATAAAATTTTTGAAAACCCAAAGGAAATCCCGGAATGGCTCACACGCGGCATCACGTATTTGCTACCCAAAGCGGGAGACAGCTCTTTGGCGAAGAACTACAGGCCAATTACTTGTCTGCCAGTACTGTACAAAGTTATAACTTCAGCCATAGCTGACAAAATGTACAGACATCTAGATAAGAATCATCTAATGCCAGCTGAACAAAAAGGATGTCGTAAAGGCTCTTATGGCTGTAAGGAAATCTTGCTCCTGAATAAAGTCATCTTGAATGATGTAAAGAAACGCAAACGTAATTTGAGCATGGCTTGGATTGACTACCAAAAGGCCTTTGATAGTGTACCACACGATTGGATTTTGAAGACCATGGAGATCTATCGATTTCATCCTAGACTTATTGAATTTTGCAAGGCTAGTATGAAGTCGTGGAGTACCAGGTTACTAATCCACAGCGGAAAGGAAGCAGTAGAAACCAGAAGTATTCAGATTAACAGGGGTATTTTTCAAGGAGATTCACTATCCCCTCTGCTGTTTTGCATTTGTTTGATCCCACTATCGAGACAGTTGTCGCAAGCTGACTTTGGTTTTAAGCTCCATGGTGATGAAAGGCCAGTATCACATTTGTTTTACATGGATGATCTGAAAGTGTTTGCTAAGAATGAAGCGATTCTCTCCCAAATGCTGTCTGTCGTGAATGACTTTAGCAATGACATCTGCATGAAGTTTGGTCTTGACAAGTGTGCAAAAATCAATTTAAAAAGAGGGAAACTCACAACGTCTGAGAACATTGAAATTGATACGCACACTGTGATTCAAGATCTTGAGCCAGGTAAAACTTACAAATATCTGGGCATTGAAGAATGTGAAACCATCTCGAATGACAGAATGAAAGAGAGAATTCGTAGGGAGTATTATAGGAGAGTGAGACTGGTTCTGCAGTCCGCTCTGAATTCCAGGAATAAAATTTCTGCAATAGGTAGTTTGGCGGTACCTGTAGCCGAATACAGTTTTGGACTAGTGGACTGGACTCAGCAGGAAATTCGCACCATGGATCGAAAAACCAGAAAACTGCTAACAATGCATCATGTTGCCCACCCTCGAGCTGATATACATAGACTTTATGTGTCACGTAAGGAAGGAGGAAGAGGCCTCAGACAAATTGAGGCCTCCTGGCACAACGCAATAGTCGGGATGGGAAAGTATGTAGTCAGCCATCAAGATGACCCTCTAATGATGCAGGTCATGAAATCTGACCGAAGAATGGGAAACAGAGGCATTGTTAGTGTAGCTAGAAGCATTGCGAAGAAAACTAGGCAAGACACGTCGAATAACACAGACACTGAACTTCTGATGCTGCTAAACATGAAGTGTGAAACACAAAAAATGTTAAAGAAATCGTGGAGAGACAAACCACTCCACGGACAATACCTAAAAAGAATGGACAAGGTGCAGATCAATAAAGATCAATCATTTATGTGGCTTAAAAGGGGAAGAATGAAGCCAGAATCGGAAGCACTTGTAATAGCTGCCCAAGATCAGGCCTTGAGAACACGACATTATGATAAAGCGGTTCTCAAAATTTCCCAAGATGATAAATGCCGCATTTGCCTGGAGCAAGTAGAAACCATTGATCATATTGTCTCAGCTTGTCCAATCCTAGCAAAGACGGAATACCTGAAAAGACATGACAGGGTGTGTAGCTACCTCCACTGGCAGATCTGTACCGCACTCAAAGTTCCAAACACATGCCCCAAGTGGTACGAACACTCACCAAAACCGGTGACGTCTGTTGGATTGTGTACGATATTGTACGACCAACAAATTCAAACTGATCGCACGATAGCGGCAAACAAACCGGATATAGTTATCCGGGATTTGGCGAAAAAATCGTGTTTACTTATCGATATTGCTGTACCCTGCGATCTAAACGTCGTTACTAAGGAGGCAGAGAAACGTCTTAAATACAAGAGTTTGGAAATCGAGATCAGCCGAATGTGGGGCGTAAAAGCACAGGTCGTCCCGATAGTTATCGGAGCTCTGGGATTTGTTCCGCAAAATTTGAGTAAGAACTTGTCTAAACTCCCAGGTAATTCAAAAGACTGGGAAGTGCAAGAAATCGCTTTACTTGGAACAGCCCACATTTTGCGTAAAGTAAGAGGCACCGATAGTCACCGGATCTGCTCCTTAGGTAGCTGGTTGCAACCTGGAGTAGATTTTATATTCAGCCGACTCATAACATCTTTAGTCGTGATGTAATGGAATAATAATAATAATAATAATAATAATAATAATAATAATAATAATAATAACGAGCAGAAGAACAAGAAGAAGAGGACATCTTGTTTACTAACATTGCGGTAAACGACATAAACTTGCTCTTTGTTCTCGAATACTATAAATGAACATTGGGGGAGTCGCGAAATTTAACGCTATAAATGAGTTGCAGTTTTTAAGAAGATCTTAAAAATGGCGATATCACGCACGTTCTCTGCGTTGCAGCGTGTTCAGGGTTCCGTATTCACACTGAGAAGGCGTGTCGTCTGCACTCGACGCTGTGAAGTGTTTATGAGGCGGTTGAGTACCCACATGCGCCTCTCTCTCCGCCCTGGGATTCGAGAAGATAGGAATCCCCAGACAGCGCTCTGCTGGAGATGCCTATCACAAGGTCACAGCGCCGCCCACAAGGACTGAGTACGATGCTCTTTCTTCTGTTTGAACGCTGAAACGCCCCCGCACAGCCATTCACTGTGCGGAGGTAGAGAACTTTTTCATTTTTATTTTTTATTTTAAGGTTTGAATAAATTGTTTTAACTAGTAATCCTACAGAATGGCACAGACTTCCTCGTAATTCATGTTTACTTTCTCGTATACGCACGTATATACGGAGTTAATATATGTAATATAGAGAAAGTTATGTAATGCTGTGACAAAAACCGGCGATATTTCGACACAAAAACTCGAATTGTCAGACCCTGATACAGAAAAAAGGGGGTAAATTCTGTTCTAATATGTAGTAAATTACTTCATTTAACACTTTATGTAATCAGATTTCACGATTAGTGAGCCCTTCATTCTGAAAAAAGTGTTGTGCTTTCTCAAAACGTCCGTTCGTCTCCCCCTTAGTCCGTTAATGAACACCACTAGTGCCTAAACCAACGGTAGGATTTTTTTCAAAATAGATATTCCCCTGTCACTCTGGCTCGACTTCAAGATTGCAGTTTTGAAAAACATTCTTTAAAATTTGACTGTACTGTTCATGAAGGCCCAGGGATATTTCAATTTTTTTTTAAATTCGCTCCAATTTTTTTTAAATTTCTTGAGCGAATAGAGTAAAACACATTTATAAAGGTGGCGCATGTTCAATTTTCACTGTTAACTCTGAATTTTGGAAAAAAATGTTAGCCCTTCTCTTACAAATACAAAATCGAAAATACGGATTTTTCCTCCAAATAAAATTTGTTCTCCATAATTACTTCTCTCATTAAGGTCATGTACATTTTTGTTGTTGAATTTAAGGAGTAGAGTGCTAAATGTACTCCATAAGATGATATAAACGCCATATTGCATTTTTTGTTTTTTCAAGACTTACAAAAAATTGATTTTTACTTTCCCATATATATATATATATATATATATATATATATATATATATATATATATATATACATGTATACATACGAGTATACACGAGTAATATACGTACTATAGGGAAATTTATGAAATACTGCGCGAAAAAAACGGCCGATTTTCGGCAGAAAAAAATTCACTGCGAGGCCTTGGTAACGAAAAAGTGAATAAATCTAGTTGCTAAATTAAGAAAAACAATCCCCTAATTAGTGGTGTAGCCAGAATCCCTGTTTTTTGGGTCCTTGATACTGAAAAACCAATTGATGGCAAAACGTCCGTCTGTGAACACCACTAGCGCCTAATTTTTCTTTCAAATTAAATTTGTTCTTCAAAATTCGTTCTTTCATTAAGGTCTTGTACATTTTTTAGGAAATTTTAATACTTTTCGCGCAATATTGCGCACAATATTTGCAATTTTTAAGAAAATTACAAAAAACAAGTTTTCTCAAAAACAGCTCCACTTTTATTTCTTTAAACTTTTGATAGGGATAGTGCTAAATATACACTATGAGATGACATAAACGTGATATTACTCTATTTGTTTGTTTTTTTTCAAAAATTACAAAAATTTAATTTTTCTGACTTGTCTCTCACGTCGTTAATATTGACATAAGCGTCGGTTTGTTCACATTATTATATTTATGAGTATACCTGCTTTAAAAAATGTCAGATAAAGTTTCTCGAAAACTCAATCGTTTCCTATAAAAACGCCAGAAAACGCTCAACAGCCATTTTCTCAAAAATGGCTCCAAATCTTTTCTTCAAAGTTTTCGAACGGATAGTATTATTTGCACTCTTTCATATGACGTAAAATTCATTTCAGGGTATTTTCCCCAAAATTACACAAATGTCATATTTTTTAAAGATCTCTCACATTGTTTATACGCACATTTCCAGAAATTTGTAAACACTATTGTATTTGTGAGTTAAAGTACTTCAAATGACTTCTGATGAAGTTTTTCGAAAAAGCAAATGTTTTCTGAGAAAAATAGCTTCAAATTTCGCATTTTAGTGTGGCTTAAACGCCGTTTTCCTAAATACAGCTCCAAAATTTTCAAAGAAAAATGCTATTTAGGACGAGGCATTAATATTCTTTAATATTCTTAAAATAATATTTCCGTTCAACTATTGAGAAACCAAAAAAATAATATAATGTCAAAAATACGTAGTGTGGGCGGCGATGGATGTCATCTGGCAAGACTATATGGTATGTAAGTGCGTAGTAGGCGAAACTAAAATGTGCTTTGGTTATGAATTTACTGTATCGAACTTGAACGTAATACTCCGAACACTATCAAGCCACCACTTGTAGGTTGATAATGTGGTCCCTTCAGGGGCGGATCAAGCCGATCATTTTGTGGGGCCATCATAGATTTATATTAACCCATATATGCTCAGAACTTTTTTTGTCACCAAACTTAATAATATTTTATATTATGAAGTAATTGCTATAACTGACACATTTAAAAGTTACTGTGCGCGAATTTGACTTTTGATAGGTGAGAAATTGAGTGTTGCGAAAACTCAACACTAGGCACAAGGGGGTGATATAATAATTAAAAGTGATTGGACTTTTAAAACATTTTTTTATTGAATGCAGACAATGTCTATGTACTTGAAATATGAAACATCTACTTGAAAATGTAATATATATGCCTTAAACATTCTGTAACTAATATAGGTCAAATCAGTTCTTGTACAACACACCACAGTCTGAAAATAAATTATTTTAGTTTGTGGAATTCAAAAAAAAATTTTTTCATGTAGTGCCACTTTACATTTGTTGCACATTTTAATAGCAACAGATTTACATAATGCACATCTCGTCCTCTTTTCTTTTGAGACTATATAGTGCCCAACATTGTCAAACCTTGTACCAAGAGAAATTCTACTTGGAACTGTTGTTTTTACAGGGCCCGTCTTGCTTCTTGGTTGGCCAAATCGTTGAATCAATTCCATGGCTATTTCCTTCTGAATTCCAATAAATCAAGGGCCATAGTATTAGTTTTTTCAGAAGACCTCCTTTGCAAAATCCAGGCGTTTTGTATGCTTACATCGAGAGCCCAGAGAAAGATTGGCCTCTACCACTTTTTAGATCGAATATTGGACCTGTAAGTAGAGACGTTCTGATCCATGCGGTCAGTACTTCCCATGTTGGCGTTGTACGCTCTGACGATATCTGGCTGAGTGATGTGTATCTTCTTTTTCTCCAAGGCTGAGTAACGAGTCGTTACTGAAACAGGTTCTACACCATTGCAATTGGACAACAGTGTAACGACGGAATTGTCATTCCATCTGCATAACAATTTGGGTAGTGCTTTGTCCATGCACATATCAGATGTTCCGCGGGGTTTCCTCTTCATTTCAGTGACATCGGTCAAGGGACATCGTTCCAGACGATTTCCAATCCATTTTATTTTTCAGGACATTTTTCTTAGGTAAATCACTTTTTGTCCAATCTCTAGAAAATCTTTTGTTAGCTTAGCATATTCTAAAATATTTTGCTGTATTTCTGCAGACGCTGTATTTTTGTTTATATCAGTACCAGACTATCTCATCACCTATTCGGAAAATCTCTTCCTCCGCTTGCAAAACAAGTTCCGCGTCTGCAGACAACTGATGCGAATTCACGTTGTCACAGGTTCCACCATTTTCTTCGTCTCCACTGTCCTCATCTGTATCCTCACGTACATCTGGTGGTGCCATGTAAACATTAGCACTATGAGAAAGCAGTGAATATTTCCGACTCATTTTTCTTCCAATATTTGTAAATATTCCAGGATTTCTTTTGTCAAAAGTATTCTAAAAAGAAAAAAATGTATTCAATGTGTAACTGATATCCTGTATTGAATTTATATCGTATGTGCTTAGTGTTGCGAAAACGAAACACCCAAGTTTGAATACATTTTGTGAACTTCGTTTGATAGTTGGAATATTATTGTTATAAACAATTAATAACACTACTAATAATGAAATTATATCAGTATACTCATGAATTTAAACAATTATTTCCCATTTTACTTACCGTTTTCGGGACATTGTCGCAAAGAATTCCGCACAGAATGAAAACTCCAAATTCACACGTCAACTGCTACAAGGGGAATGCAATTATAAGCACTATTCTATAATCATCCGTTTGATTACAGATTAGTCTGTACTTGGAACCATATATAAACTTTACTCCAAGAACACAATCGTAGAATAACGTCAACAATGCAATGAGCGTGCACTGTTGCGAAAACGAAACACTAGGCATAATTGGGTAAATAATAAACGTATTTATTATGTACTATTTTATTGTTATAGTGTATATATAATAATATACAATATTGTTTAATAATTATATAATTTTAATATTGAATTTTGAAACAATGTTTCAAACAATTGTTTCATATCAACTAAGAAGGTAACAAACGAAAACCCTAGGCCTTTTGAGGGGGGGGACATGACCCCCGTACCCAATGCCGGATCCGCCAACGGGTGCCTCGCCCCTGAGTGTTCCGCCGCGCGCCGTCGTCGTTGGCTCTACGTGTACGGTTTTAACTGCCTGCGGGCGGTTGCCATGCGCCACGCTACGTCATTCACGCTTCGGAAGAAGTGCTCGGTTTCGTAACAAGTGAACTAGACCTCGTTTGAAACTAGCCTTGGGGCAAGAGCTACAAGCCTCCATTAGAGATCGACTTCAATGTTCTCAACATTTTTTGAATCTCCTATAGTGTTAGTAAGTGCTCCGTTGACCCCAACTGGACCTGCATGAGTCAATGTGGGCGAAAGTGGTCAACGATGGACGAAACATGATTTCAGGCGAACGAAGTGAACAGCTAGGAAACGAATTTCCAAAAGCCTGCGAGATACAGAATTTAAACAGGAATAAAAGTAATTAAATGATTTTAAAACTTCATTTTTTACAAACATATATTACATGTATGTAAACATAAGTAATATTCTCGATGTCTTCCGGGCTGATGGGCCGTGGTCCAATTGGCTTACAACTGACAAACGTTTGAGCAGTTTGAATGTTTGGCAGTTCTAAGCCAATTGGACGACGGCCCATCAGCCCGGAAGACATCGAGAATATTGCCTCCGGCCGTGAAAGCCTTCAATGCTATATAAGTAATATTACATACATTTACATGTATTTCATGTGGCAATATAGTTGATCTCTGAGCGGACATACGCATTATTGTGAAGCATGGACAACTGAGCTGGAGGTTCTTTTCTCGAAATATTCTAATTAAATGTTTTAAAATGCTCTGCATCAACTTTGTACGATTTCTATCAGGATCAGAGAATCCCATGCTTTTTATCATTCATAAAGTTGCATTTTCTGCTTTAGGTCATATTTCATGCTCATCATGCTCATTTTCATAATTCATAAATATATGTTTACTTACTAATTTTTATTAGAAAACATTCAGCATCCTCGAAATTCTGCGCAATTTACAAAGTTATAGTTTATTTTTTGTGAGGATAGTTATTCATATAATTTCTTGAAAAAAGAAGAGAAAACCTTAATATGCGTGAAGCAATCTCAAATCACTTGCTCTCTTATGTATTTCTTTTGTTAAGCGAAACATTTGTGAATTTTCGTACGTGATTCATTTTGATATTCCGAAGTTCTGTCTCCCAAATGTAATAAATCATTTAAAAAGTACTTAATAATCATAGAACATCAGATGGTCTTCGATCTTCAAAAGATGGTTGACATGCTTCTATTAAAATCTTCGACATTTTATTGGGAATTTGTCCTGGAACTGCTAGTGAAGATGATGCAACTTACGTTTCCAGAGTACTGAAGATATAAATGCAGCATATGCAAATGTCCTGATTAGATACACTTGGTAACAAAAAGACATCCGTGAAGTGGAATACGAAGATAAATATTGATAAAACAGTGAAGAACAGAACAGACGTGAGCAGCAGATGCCCTTTACATGTTTGTTGGACGACACTTCAGCCTAATCGTTCAAACTGACTGATTCAAGTTCCCAAATGTGTATTTTTGTTCTGGCATTGTGTGTGGTATCTCCTGTTGATAGCTTCTCCAGTAAGATTAGTTATACTAAATGCAACAGTGGGTTCAAAACATTCTTTGTTAACAAATGAGGCCAAACATAAAGTTTGTTCAGGCAACACACATTATCTTTGTCACAGCATTCTTGTTATGACACTTCGACCAGAATCATATCATGATAACAAATATCGTGATCAATGTGCTGATGTTGGTGTTCTTGTAATTCACGAATGGGGACGAATATTAAAAGAATGTTTCTATATAAATGAAATTGAAGTGTATGTTAATGATTTCAAAACATATATTTTTTTAATGTCATGTTATTTACATGATATAAAACAGTCAATTATTTGTACAATATTTTTGTCCTTTCTACCTTCTTATCCAAGCAAGTCAGGTAAAGGACTACATTAATTTTGGTGGGTTTCATTGAAAGGTAGAGTATGTTGTCGGCATAACTTAAGCCATTTATTTCAATTATTCTCCATTGGGATAAATAATATTTGTTTTTATATACAAATCTATACTTTCATTCCGACCTTCATGACATTTTTTGCACATTCATTTGAAAACAAAAGAGAAGTTACTGTGTGCATGAGACTGCATAAAACTACCCCAACCCTTTATTACCTCTCAGAATGCAAGGTCCTGCTAGCACGGGCGACGTCCGCTAATGCTCTCACTTCCCGTCAAAGTCAAAGAGGTTTTACACATGCAAGCTGTAGCAGGAAAGCTAAGTATGAGGCGCCCAAGGCCACGAAATATCACGAGGAATGTTTGCTTGATACGAAAGTAAGTTCGCCTAATGTTTTCTATCAAACTAAGGAAATTTGAATTATCTTTATATTCTTTATTACTTTATTACTTATTTCATGAATATTTTTTTAAACTTTTCCTTATGGTAGGAATATGTTTGAATTGCAAATTATTTGCTTGTTTTCATTTTGTAATACATTTTATATATTACAAAATAACATATAAAAATATAATTATATATTTTGTAATATATTTATCATTCTGTTGTATGAAGCAATGATTTGAAATAAATAAACAATTCTGTAAATTAATAAGTCTCTCTAAAGGGTGAACAGCTCTTTTAACATACCTTTCTGTTAATGCTCCTAATCTACACGTAGGAAGTCAATGAAATTACTGCACTTCTAAGTAAAGTATGATTATAAAATTAAGTTCCTTTCGCTTCAATAAATTTAATTTTACTCTCAATTAACAATTTGGAATATGACTGATGGATTTTTTTAATGGACAATTTCTTCGCATACGTAGAGGAAATGGGAATTAATATCGCTTTCGGCGCAATAATTGTCGAGGGGTCGTCCATAAATTACGTAACGCTACAGAGGAAGGGAGGGGGTTTGAGGCAACCGTTACGCTGCTTTACGTAGGGGCAGGGGGATATTAGTTTGTCACCTACGTGATATTTTTTTTCTTTACATTGTTCAACATATTTTAGATTAGATTAGATTAGATTTATTTAAACTGCAATTGGGCATAACCCGGTGGCAGCTAATTACAAAAACATAAATATACACAGCCTTTCTGTAATATAGAACTCCAAAACCACTAATAGTAATAATAATAATAATAATAATAACAACAACAACAACAACAATAATAATAATAAGAAGAAGAAGAAGATGCAAATTATATACTAATTGTAGTAATAATAATGGTAAAATAATGATAATAATATTAAAAAAATACTGATTCATAAAACATTAAATTACATTAAGAGAGAAAACACACACACACACACTGCATTAGTATTACACCGCACTTCACTGCATTTCACTTCACTAAGACCTGAAAACATTTCCTTCTTTATTTCTCTGCTATACACTGCACTACACCTCACTTCACAATAGAACACTTATGCATCGCTATATAACCCACTATTCTCCCTCATTTACTTAATAATACCCTAAATTAATTTCCTAAACTGTTGAACACTTTGAGGAAAGGGTTCAAAGGTTTTTGCAGGCAATCTATTCCATTCCGTAATCGTTCGATTTGTAAAAGAAAATTTCCCGACATATGCTGAAATAATTCCTTTTTTAGTCTCATACTAAAACATTAAAATATTCACTGCTCGTAATTTGTATTAAAAACATAAAAATTGAAGGTATTAGCTGTAAATTGTTTAAGTAAATGGAATTTTTTAAATCAGTTTTTATTGAATCTGTAAGATTACGAAGAAAATATTGAAAACTGAGATGCAGTATATTCTAGAATTTATTTACATTGGCGCAGAGGACTCTCGCCTCGTGCATCATCCATGACGGTGTGTGCACGGCTGATGATCAAAATTTTCTCAACTACTTTGCCAACTAATTCCGACTTTAATATACAACACAAAATGATTACAAATTGTTTTTCTGTGCTATTATTTATTTTCACGTTCTGCATTTCAAGGGGGTGTCGCAAGCGTTACGTCATTATTTAGGGGGTGTTCAAGGTCACATTACGGGTGCTTTATAGGGGGAGAGGGGGTATGGAAAATACTCGAAAAGTGCGTTACGTATTTTATGGACTCACCCCAAATAGATTTCTCAAGATGTCTGTCGTGGGCTAAGTATAATGTGATGAACCGACACCTTCATGTTCAATGCTTACTTTTAAATCTGGCGATAGTTGCTGTCGACGCAGAGCCCCGCAAATCCTAGTAAGCTTGTGACCTTGACATACCTACCTTTAAGCAATATTTAAGCTCGCAATGAAACTTTTAACTCACATCCTGTATGGTACCTGAGTCGGAAATATGTTATTGTAAGTTTGTCTTTCGTTGTATCGAATTGTAATTATAAAGATTTTTCTTTCAGACAATTTTCAAGAACGTTCGATTACAATATTCTCCGCGTAATATTTCTCGGAAGACCTCAATAATAAAAATGTTTTATTTTCTATATCGAGAGAAGGGTGAGCTCTATTTAACTTAAATATACTCAGAAAATCAAAACATTAAAATCCGTAGCCGTTTTAATTTCAACATTATGTATCGTGTCATATATAAACCATGATTCCATCCATACTCATCTCTTTTATCTTTACATTCTCGTGATCACTTGTATCATCATTTACCCCATGGAAGGCATTGGGAAACCACTACATTGATCATTTGCCCTCCAAACAGGTGTACACACGCGAATGTGGTACTCATCATCAGCAATATCATCAATTGTTCAAATTTGAACATTGTGTAGCTATGAATCGTTTCACAACAGAACCATCATCGCATCCATACTCATCTTTTAATTCATGATTGCCTCTTTCATCAACTACCTCATCAGGTCTATGGCAAAACAACCACTGTGATCATCTGCACTGAAAAAAGGACGTACAGTCAGGGACCGATTACGGCACACATTATCATCATTATCAGCAGCAACGGAACAACGGCATAGCGACATTTTTTTAACTACTCAACGCTCCAAACTGGAGTCTGTGTAGGACCAGCAGAACTTTGTATCGGCGGCGCCGGAAGGTCCCGGTGAAATGGACCTTGCGCCGAAACCACAGGTTGCAGCCACCGCGCACCAGACCGGTGCTGTTACATCAGTGGCGCCACACCTCTGCGCTGCGGTCGGCGGACAAAAGACAGCGCACGAACGGCCCTGTCGCCTCAGCTTACCTTCGGCAGGTACTTTGTGTCAATGCTTCGGTGATGGCTGGTCAAACAGGTGTACGACAAGGAAAAGCAAACTAAAATAGACTCCTGGAAGATATTGGTTTCCTGAGCTTATGAACAGGTTAGTGAGAGGTCATTGTTAGCTACAATAATGGAATATGAGCTAAAGTTCATTTAATATTTCGATGACAAATGAAAATAAATGTGTAGCCACGAATCAAGCGTTCTCCTGCCATCCGCCAAAAGATAGGAGTTTCTGCAATACTGATTGTGACAGCCTTCGTAGATAACTAGCCACTTTATTTCCTCATCCATATATATCAGAGGTGAACTCCGACACCGTCTGAACAATCTCAAAGAAACTTGGCACTTTCACATGTTTTTTTCATCCAGAAGGTTTATGTACTGTTAATTCTGTTGTAACTCCACTACATGGCGCTGTAGAACAAAACTAAATATTTCACATCAAATGCAACCTGCAATACTCGGCAATTTATATAGTTAAATAACTCCTAAACGAAGCGTTCTATGGCATTACAAACTAAACTTTTGAGGCCGGAGGACTCATATTAAATATACGTGCTCAGAGACGCAGAATCTGCAACTAAATGTGAACGGGAGGGACAAAGAGAGGCAGAGACAGAGACAGACTGAGTCAGGGTCAGAGAGAGACGGGGAGAGAGAGAGAGAGAGAGAGAGAGAGAGAAGGAGTGACGGAGAGACAGAGAGAATGGGAGATGGAAGGGGAAAGAGGGAGATGAAGGGCAGTACAATGTCTGCAAGGTTCCACTAGTACATAACTAAAAACTTGATTTTATGACTGTATCCCTCACAAGCTCCTTCATAAGTATGCCAACAACCCAATATCTGAAGAATATTGACTCACAGTATGCGGAATGTGTTGTTGTGGCCGATTCATTTCTTTCTTGCTTTCCAGCGAGAAACTAGCGAGTAACTAGTTTATCTGTTGGTGACAAGGATTTTACGTAATTGGAAAATTTGATATTTCGGTACTCACTTAGTTGTCTTCTTAGCTGTTGAGCTGATGCTTTTAATTTGTTTTTGTCTTCAAGTTGTCAGGTGTACATATAGATTCTACGGAGACGACATTTATCAATAAGACAAATAAAATACTGGACTCTCCACCGAACAACCTACCAATTAACAGACAATCGAATTGGTCAACTGCAATCACAATGACTTCTGTTCAATTGACAACACACAAACGAAATTTTATCTTCATGTATTAATAAACTAATCTTTAAAACGAAAATTATTTTGAATTTTTTGGCGTTGTATTACTGTATTTTTGGTGAAGGTTTTAGATGTCAGAGATTACTATGGCGAAAATACTGGCTGAAGTTCTTACAGAGTTACAAGCTTAATGAAAGATTTTCCAGCCGTGCAACTGCTGACACGCAACACTCACCGTGCTGGATACTCGGATTGCCATGAAATTTTACCAGCTTGTTCAGAACGTTTCAAAACCCGTACATACAAATTTTTTACGTGCTATGAAGCATTGGAAATAGTGTTTTTTGGACAATAAGTATCGAGACCTTTCATGACCTTATCGCCTCTGGAAGGGCGGAAATCGGTTGCTCGTCGCTGGTTCTGCGACCGTTACACACCGAGCCGCCACTATCGGCCTATCGGCAGGATCTCAGTTGCCTCGGAAGGCACGCAGGGTGACAAAAACGGGTGTTCACATTGCAGGTTCTGAAGGATGAATAGGACAAGCACATGCATGAGTAATTCGAATGCAATAATTGAATGCATACTGACATTATTTACAGGATTCAAAGATTACAATGTGATTTACTTAATCAGATAAAACTTATTAAACAATGAATAACTAAATAAATAAACGCACAAATAAGTAAATAAATAATAAACAGATACAATAAATAAAAGTAAAGAATAAACAGATGCAATATAATAAAAATAATAATAATCAGATACAATAAATAAAGAAAAAAATAAATAATTAAATAAAAATAAGAAATAAATTTCACTCATGGGTTACGCACAAAATATTCACAATAATATTTAACAAAAAATGTTCGTGCGCTTACTAACTCTCTCCGCAGAACATGTGTTACTGAGTATATCAAACTAACGAGTCACCAGCGATGGACTTTGCCATCGTTCTTGAACGAACGCGTTTGGAAATCTGACACCGGTTGATAGACGCCGCGTAACGTTCCTGGCGCTGCCGAAGCAACCGCTCGCCCGCTGCGGGAAGCGCGGAGGTCACGAAAGGTCCTGATACAAAATGCCAATAAAACACTATTTATAATATTCCATAGCACGTAAAAATTTGTATGTAGGGGTTTTGAAAGGCGCTGAACAAGCTGGTAAAATTTCATGTCAATCTGAGTATCCAGCACGGTGAGTGTTGCGTGTGAGAAGAGTCATGTTTTCTATGAAAGGAGAAGGAAACTTCATTATTGTAGAAATGACATTATGCTCGTTGACTTTTAGGCACGTTCAAGCAAAATACGTTCAAGCAATTGTGCTGTCAAAGGAGGTGCTGTCAACTGTAAATGGTGAAACGCCACAGTTCGTAGGAAGAGACGCAGTTATTACCCGAAACAACAACGACATTAAAAATACAAGATATGAATGCTTTAAAACATGTTTGTTGGTTAATTCGAATTTTGAACAATTCTAATATTGTCGAAAACAACAAAAATTGTAAATATGTTTAATCAGACAAAGTTCATTTGGACTCATATTATCTGTAAATTAACATTCAGAATTTAACTAGAACATAAGATTTTAAAATTGTTTTGTTGAGATTTCCATTGTAAACACATGTACAGTACTGACTGTAAACTCAACTAAAAGGAAATCTTTGAAGAATTTACTATGTATTACGAGGCCAATTACTCCTTACGGATCATTTAACGGCTAAAATAAATAAATAAATAAATAAATAAATAAATAAGTAAATAAATAAATAAATAAATAAATAAGTAAATAAATAAATAAAATATTGTCGAGTTGGAATTAAATCGTGTCCATAGCAGATCCGAATGAGAGCGAAAGAGCAAGAAATCGCCAGGCGTACTGGATCGGCTCATAAGCACCTTGTGGAGAAAGCGGCGAGTAGTTGCGGGCGGGCGGGCGGAGCGCGGAGACACACGCTTTGGGCCCAGCTGGAGCGACCGGCGCGCGGCGCGCGGGAACCGGCGACTCCCAGCAGCCTTGACCCGGTCACGCGCCGCGGCGGGCCCGCCCCCACTCTCGAACCCCTATACAATCGACGACGGTGCACTGTGGGCCAACGTGCGGTCACAGGGGTACAATCGAAGAGTTTATTTCCTAAGCGACGTACAGTTGGTAACAGTCTTGTTTGTACAGTCCGTAATGTGCTCGAAAATCTTTAATTTTAAGTGGAAAATTAATACTAATGAAAAAATGTATTATAATATAATTGAATAATTCCAGTTAAATAAAATGTGACTTTGTACACTTAGAAGAAATGGCCTTGAATTTGAGATTCACCAGCCCATTTAGTCGGTCGGGAACTAGCCGCTAGGAAGGTTTCCAAGCAACAAAATGTGCTGTGAATTTCAAATTCAAGGCCGTTTCGTCTTAGATGTACAAAGTTACTTTTTATTTAACTGGAATTATTCAATTATATTGTAATATATTTTTCGTAAGTATTAATTTTCCACTTAAAATTAACGATTTTCAAGCAAATTATGGGCTATACAAGCAAGACTGTTACTAACTGTATTTCCATTTTCGTTGGTTTTTTATTGTTATGAATTTATGTATTCTTATAGTGCTTCTTCGTCATACTGCCAAATATTATGTTAAAACTGGCGTTTCTCAAATCAAACGGTATCCAGAAGCCGTTAAATTTTTTTTTAAATGGAAATTGTTTTGTGAAAATTTTATTTTTTGGAACTACGTTACCCAAGAAATAAGATCTTCAATTATGATACAATATTGGAGCGGAGTGTTTTGAATCGAGCTCTGAGACTGGACAAAATGTAGGAGAAGTATGGTTCACGGGCAATACACATGAATGCTGAAATGTAAAGATCTGAGGTAGAAGTCAGTGGATTCTTGAATGACCTAGATAAATGCTCAGTTTTTCGTGAAGAAGGTTGCAGTACGGCGACCGGCAACTATGAATTGGGTCTACCGATGAGTAGGTTTACAAGAAGATCGTCGGATTAGACGTGCCTTGAAGTCACTTTCCGCGTGACAACCAGGACTCACCAGCAGCGGTGAAGTCACATCATAAAGTGGATTGAATTATATGATAAAGAAGTTAAAATAAACATTGGTATTGGATGTTATGTATAATTTATATAATGTAAAATGATTCCATCAATTGATATTTAGTATTTACTCTTAATATGATAATTTATTGGACATCCTGTTCGTCTCTTCTCGATTCTTGATTTTTTTTTTATAAATTCCATAGTACTCGTCCTTCGACAAATTTGATCGACTTCACTTTCAAAATATTTTTAGGGACGTTGGTAATAAAAAAGGGTTTTAAGTGAAGATTATTGTCTTCTCAAAATGAATAAAACCTTATCCTTTTGACTCCAAAACAGTCCTAAATATGCTTTAATTGATGGTATACTGAGTCATCTGCTAGATCTTTAATACGTTACAATTTATTGACAGTTTTGCACGAACCGTCGAACCGGTCTTTCATCATTTTATCAAACTTAAAGATCTGTAAATTATTTCGCAAACCATGGAAATATTTACTTAAATAATAGTAAGCGTGAAATTACTTAAAAAGGGGCTATAGTGATGTTACGTATTTTACAACCTACAGAGCTGTTACAAAATGACTTATTTAATAAGAGCGAACATCCTTATTTAAAATGGATGTTAAGGCCTCACTGAAATGTTGGGATCAGCGAGGGATTCGTTTAAAAGATTTTCAAGTATTTAAAATTCCTAGCTCGAACAATTTTGGCGATTTCACCAACATATTTCTCCCACCACCCACACGACCATAATAAATCTGCTACAGCGAAAATGTATTTTAGTTCTATAAAGGAAGTCGAATTTTCTAAACCTGGTGTTCACAGCTACAGTCCTTTCATGCATCTTGTTGTTTTTTAACACTGCTCGTGCCCTCAACACACTTCTCCGTTGGTAGTTGTTTTACACATCTTGCAAAATCGCTGAGCCTAAGACACGATTTCCACTCCAAGCAAGGTAAAATCATTTTGCCATGTGAGTTATTAAGACAATGTTACAAACCATCCATTACAAGGTCATATGGTCATTGTAATGTAGTAAGAAATGTTATGGTCTGATATCAACTTGTCGAAGCGTAGTGGTTTCCTTATTCCATTATCTACTATAATTTGTGGCGGAATCTGCCTGTACACGATGGAACAAATTCTTTGAATATGATCTATACTGTTTGACTCTTGAATAATGAAATATTTCTGCATACTGTAAATTTCACGTGCGTTTTTCTCAGGTGAAAGCAAGCAGAGGCTTGCCATTGCGCTAATGAACTTAACACCTTTCATTTTCCTCGCAGATGTTGCCAACTCGGCCGTGCATATTCATGAACGAAAATGCGAGTTCTAAACGGTTGATTCATGTTGAAATCCCATCGTAAGGAATGTAGTGGAATCAAGAAGCTCGCACCTGACTGAATTACACACTGAAAGAAAAAACAAATTCCATTGCAGTGTTAATTGGTTGATTTGAAATGAACTTACAAATACATGTTGAAATCAATTAGATAACTTTTATTCAAATTATATTGAAATGAAAGTGCATTTAAATGTTTCATTTCAGTCGCAAATGTTTCTCGTTGAAATTTCTATTTGAAATAAAAACGGGCTCTGAAGCTCAATCCGAGTTAGTATGCTTATGATGAATACCAAACTCATTTATAATCGTTTTGTTTAAGAGCTTAAGCCTTCCTTCCGTGGGCAGGTGATCACAATTTCCTTTTAGATTAAACTAAATGAAATGTGGAAAAATGACCATGAAGAGGCAGATTAATAATAATGGATGTGAAGATGTTGGTTGTGAATAAGAAACTAAAGCTTGACAAAGCAAAATGGTGCTAACTCATACTTTCAAGAGACTCGAATACGGGCATCTATTTGCTCCTCGAACTTGAAATCTGCTCCTAGCCCCTACGCCACCTTGACCGTCCTCCTGAGCTCAACCCATGTTTGAAGATTGTTAATCCATTCGCTCACAGATCTTTGATACATGTAATTCAAAACTGCTCTCGGACCAGCGAGGTGGGGGGTGGGTTATCCTCGATGATGCTATTTCTGAGAAAAGTATCTTGGATATCGTCGTCGTTTTTTGAAATTATCAAAACAAGATTATACTGGTAAACGAAGAGTTGGTGACTAATGAAACTGTACCTACGATAGAATGCAATTTCCATATTACCATTCTGAAATTTTTCTGCCGTGCGATATTGTATGCATAATATATGTGAAACATTTTAGATACTGAACATGTGACGAAACAGCAAACGAAATTATGAAATAGAGTCAACCATAACCGCGACACATTGCTGCTTCACCATGATAATCGCCTTGGGCTGTGGTCCCGAGGTAGTCGCCTCTGGTCGTATGTATTAGAAGTTCCCACTGTGGGGCGCGTCATCTTTTTCTTTCTCTTTATGGAGTATAGGGAAAGTTAAGTAATGCTGCTTGAAACGGCGAATTTTCGGCACAAAAACTCTTATTACAGGACCCTAGTAACGAAAAAAAAGGATTATTCAAGTTGCTAAATGTATAAAAAATCATCTGTCACGTGGTGTAGCCAGAATCCAAGTTTTGTGGGTCCTGATACCACAAAATCGATTGACGGCGAAACGTTTGGGTGTCTGTCCGTCCGTTCGTCCGACTGTGAACAACGCCAGCGGGTAAACCGCTCAACCCGTTTTTCTCCAAAATTGATATTCCTCAACGGATCTGGCTGATGTTGCGGCCCCTTGAATTTCAAATCGAAATTTTAATTTTGGGGATACTTTACATGAAGCTCCTGACACTTTTCCAAATTTTCTAAAAGTGGCTCCAATGTTTTTGAATCAATTTTGCTCTTGGATAGTGTGAAGAACGTTTAAGAGAATGGTGTAGGTCTCACGTCCGTTAAAAATCCTGATTTTTTGTCGTGTGGTCCCTTGTAAAACGTTTTGCATTGAATATTCTAATCTCCAACCCATCGTGTAATTAAACCTCACCGGCAGTTTGTGAATTCGTTAGTGATAAACGGACTTTTACAATGACCTACAAAGTATCGGCAAGGTGTCGCTAGCGCTAAAGCGCAAATAAGTATACGATGCTATTTAAGACATTGCTGTGTGTGATAAGCTATACATGACACTTGGGTAACGTAATGAAAATAAGTTTGCAAAATAAACTACCCAGATTAACAATGAACTTATTATAACTATGGCCACATACGAAATGCTTTACATGTTCGAGAATTTCTAAATGTTTTGTTTCAACCAGGATGCGTTTATTGTGTATTTTTTCTAATTTGATTTGTGTAATTGAGTTTTTTCAATATTTATTAAACTTGCGTCCTGTGTATTAAACTTACTCGTATGAAGAAAAGATGAGCTTTATTGTTTTTCTTCTTATTGGCTAACTTCTATCTTGCAAATGTATTAAAACCTCATGTCTTATTGCAAATGTACACAGAAAGCTGTGTGTTGTCCATCCATCGTTCTTCTCATACGTCGTTTCTTTCATCCTTATCGCTTCCTGTCACGTCATCTTTAAAGCTTTTTTATCCTGTGAACAAATGGAAGTGTTGATGATGAATGATAGAATTCGGAATGGCAGAAAACTGAATGATGGATGATTGGGCAATATTGGGCAACAAAAATGAAAGTGAGGGACCACGGGCTAACCATGTTAATACGTGCCGAAAAAACCACACTGTCGCTACATAATTCACTTCAAATAGTGGAATGAGAACTCTGTCCACTACACCGTAGGCCGATCCTGCCAATTGTGTAGTGTTTCAATTTTGTGTATGTATTTAGCAATTATATGTCCCGTAAAGGTGACCTAGGTGTCGTTAGATCCCGTGGTTCCTAGTCAGTCATCAACCAGGAACGCGCGATTTCTCGAACTCTCATAACATTCGTGACTTCACGTAGTTAAGGAATTCGGTTAGCCACGCCGGATTGGTTTTAATTGCAAATCATCAAATGCACTGTACAATTAGAAAATGTTTGTATTGCGTATTAATTTCGCGGGTATTTTCTCTTGTTTAAATATATCGCCGAAGCACTGTGTGGAGTACGCAGCCCGGTGTGTTGGCGGCCCACTTACGTCCTCCCACGTATTGTGGGTATTGTTTGGGGCTGTGTGGAATTACGCAGTCGCTGTGGCCTGTGATTGAAATATTTTTTCTTCATTACTCACCTCCGCCTTCTCATTCATGTTTTTCTTCTGTCCTTGTCCCATTTATGGGGTTTTACAAATAGGCGTCCTGTTTATTGGTTTCCTCATTCTTGATTTATGTTTTAGTTTAAATTCGGTGACATTTAGTTGAACAGCTTCCGCCTGTTCTGGTATTTTGTGGCCAAACTTGAAAAGTCATGTCCTTCGGGTATTTCTTTTCAAATTCCATTATAAGCAAGCATACGTATTCTAAACAAGTCACAAATTACATAGGTGAAGATATTACAAAATAATTATTAAAATAGGTTTCGTGGCAATAAAGAAAAAAATAACAATATTTACACGCATGAAGAAAATTAACTAGTAACATTAATAAAATATTTTGCATAAAATTACTGGAAATCTGTACGATTCACAAAATATATGGGGGCTGGATATACATTTTAATGATGTTTTCCTTCCGGTTGAGTCAATTTAAATTAAGGAGAGATAAAAATAGTTTACTTGGTAGTTTGATCTAAGACGGGAATAATTTAATACTTTTTGTTCAAATACTTAACATAAGAACTCTTGTTCTCTCATATATTTTTTCCGATGCAAAAGAATGCTCGACACAATAATAAACACTTCCCAACATCTTTTCGAAGTGTTATATAAAAGTTAAAAGATAATGAGAAAATAGTATTGAGCATTAGTTACGAGAGAATTAAAACAATGTTGGGTGTGTGTTATACTTCTAAGTTGTTTTAAAGCAGGTAATGCACAGGGTACTACTTGCTTTAAAATAAACCTTTCATTCACTTATTTATTTTAGTGAGAGCGCTGCATGTGCCAAAGAAAAATATGAATCCAGTTCTATACAACCAGATCACCAGCTAATCGTAAATAAATGAAAACCAGCACGACCATAGCATTTCTGTGTCGCCTAGCTTTCTCCAGCCCGCTGTCTCTTTCCTCGACGATATTGGCCATATTAATCACTGCTCGAATCCTTTCGCTCTTTACTTTTCATTGCGACGTCCATAGTACAAATATATGAGGTTCGTTACTGTGAAGAAAGTATAACGCTTTTAATCCAAATAGTTTTCTACACCGGTTCCTGCAATCTCTCAAAGTTGCATGGTTACTTGAATAATTAAGTGGCTGGAGCTTAGCTCATTCACGACAGAAATGCATGACGAAGTTTGTATGCCAGGAATTTGTGGTCATCAGAACATAATTCATGCAGCGAATAGAAAATGATTATTCTGATCAAAATCTAGGCTGTCGTATGGTAATGTACGTAGCATTTGCAAGAGTTACGAATAATAAAAATATTCTGTAATACAATCTCCGGTCTAATACATATAGACTACATTTGCTGCAGATTAATTTATGAAGTCAAAAATAATATATTACATTGCGAAAGAAGCAGTGAAAATACGTAATTACATTATTATGAAATTTGTATTCCTCGTATATTCAAGATAGTGACAATTTTGTAATGCTACAAAAATGGATCGACTTCGACAGAAATACGGCAGAAATTCGGGTGAGACAGAAATGGTTAAATTTCAGATACCGATTAAGGATTTTTAACGTGTCTGCCTGTCCTTAGGTAGATAGAATGTCGTGCGTCTATGGGTGTGTCTGTTCATCTCTAATCTGTGAACAGTACTACGGACAAAAGAGTTCAGAAAATATCTAAAATGAATATTCTGAGGTTAATATGGCTAAACTGTAGGCGCTACGATTATGAAATAGTTTAATTTCAAGAGGTATTGGCTTCAATTTTTTCTGTAAATATTTTGCTTGGATTGAGCCAAGTGCGGTTGTAAATATGGAAGAAGTTCCATTTTCATTAAAACCTCTGAATTATCTAAAATTGTAAATGTTTCAGGATAATTTGGATTCTGTAGGACACTTTTATTATTGAAGGAAGATACTGTAAATTTTAAAATTTTAAATAATTTCTTTACATACATTGGTAATATATGTAAAGAAATTATAAAAGAATATATAAAGAAATTATTTTATGATATTCCGAAAGCCCTTTTTAAATTTAAGAGTTAGGGGACTGAAGAATTGAGAATGTGTGAAGAAATGTATGTGTTATTTTTATAAAACACAAATTGGTTTCTTAATGAGTTCGGAGATGGAGATGCAAAGTTTTTAAAGCTACAGAAACATTAACGCGCACTAGTTGCAATTTAAGCTGTACGTCATTTTTAAATTAATTACCATCTTTTTAACAAATGACAGTGGAACGTTTTGTTGTGTTGTTGCACCGCTAGTTTCTAGCAATAGCTATCTTCGATTTGGTAGTACGATACATAATATTATATTTTACGTTCTCAATTGTACCAACAATATAATGTTATTATGTGATTTCTAATCTCTATAGTAATTATTACCTATTGTTTTCACTACATTCCAACACAAACCCAAGCATGGCATCTAAACAATTTTAATTAATACGTTTTTAATTAAATGATTTTTCAGTATATTCCTTTCTGAGATTTGCTGTTCCTTACGTGGTTTTGATCTTATCTTACTTCCACCAATAGTAAGCAATTAATTTAACGTGACATGTTTGGGCAAAATGAATAAAAAGTTAATTACTTCAACTCTAAAGAAAACAAGCACTAGACAGTTACGGAATTGCCTCTTTTCAGTTCCGTATTTTATGTCTTCTCAGTCTCTAATATTTGCACATTTGCTTTAAGTATTCTGAAGTAACTGAAGATTCTGAAGTAACTGAATTCAAAGTGAGGCAGTGACTTAAGAAAATTGTCAGCAAAATAACATGGAAAATTCTCAACAAAATTATGGATCATCGTAACTACTTCTGCAACATTTTAAGAATGCTTTTGTATCGAGTTCGTATCGTCTTCTGCAGCAGTTCGAAATAAACGATCACATAGCACCACAAATTCCTTTGGCAGAATGTGTTTAAACAGCAGCATATTCTGGCGTAGATCTTGGAACAACAGAATATCCTTTTAGGATATAAAGCATCTGGAAATGCACGTGTTAACTGAGCGTCTGGGAAGAAGAACATCCACGAAAATGGGCATTTTCAGATAAAGGAAATTTTTATCCTTTGTTCCTGTTGAGTATAGGAAGTAGGTTTTGCCTAAGTATCATATTCTGTTATATGTTGAGCTGGTAGATAATTTCTACTACTTAGGGCAGATAGTGCTTTACTAGAGTTGACAAAAAAAGAGCAATACAAAACCCGAAACGTTTAATTATTGCATTCCTAATTATCTACATTTCTTATTTCCAATGCGCGCAGAAATAGCAAAGAAAACTATTCGGTCTTCCGAGTTGTGATTGATTAATTAGTGATTACGGGTACGCCAAATTCTAACGTCATTAGTCCCGTAAGTGTAGTTAATGTTTTATCGGAGGATGGCGGTGATCTTCCTCCTCTTGATGATGAGGTCCGGCACCGACCTACCCTGTCTCCTTGCGGGGTTCTACCAGGTATCTCCTGTCTACTACCAGGTATCTCCCAACAGCCTGGCACCTCCCCAGCCGGGACAAGCTCTACGCTCCCGTCCAATCTCCCGGCATATGTGGGGCTTTTTAACATATTGCGATTCTTTCGAACATACTAAAACCTGCGCCATTGTTCCAGTACCTACAAAAGGAAATATTTCTCCCCAAAGATTGCGGGCCTGCTCGAGGAGGGGAAGCAGTGCTCTGAGGTCATTTATTCTCCAGTTGGCAAACGCTGGCCTAGAAGTTTGGCAGAATGCATTTTTGTTATTGTTATGATTTCATGACATCTAGCAATTGGAATCATAGTTGTACTTCTGTAGATGGATTAGTATATTTATAACTTATATTTTTGTCCATTATGATGTCTATTTGTGATGTTTGGTCTTATTTGTGACTTTTTCTGCATTTTTTTCGGTATTAATTTGTTTATTATCTCCTGGCACAGATCTCGATCAAACTGCAAACATATTGCAAGGTTGGACAACACGCAGATACCGTCGTGTTTTGTCTTTCTGTGGAAGCTGAGGCTCCAGAACCTGGTAGTGTTAAAAATCTAAACGAAAAATGAAGCTTTTCGTTTAAATTTTCAAGATTTGCGATTTGCAAAATTCAAAAGGGAGTCTACAATGCCATTGCAAAAAGACAGTAGTAAAGTAAGTTGCGAGTAAAAAAAGTTGGTAGTCATTATACCGGTGGTAAGGTGGGATCAAGATAACAAAGAAAAATCGTTTTTCTTACCCTAAGTGCTAATGTAAACTTTAACGTCTAAATTAAAGTGCGAATCATTTTAATCATTTTATTGATAGATAGATATGAGGTAAACTCCAATATCTTGTGACCGATCTCCATGAAACTTGGCTCTTTCACGTGCTTTTTCACCCAGAAGGTTTATGTGCGGTTAATTCTGTTGTAAATCCACTACGTGGCGCTGTATGAGAAACAAAATATTTCTCGTCAAATGCAACCTGCAACAGTCGGCAGCATTTTGAATATATATCGTTTAGTAACACCTAAACGAAGCGTTCTAGGGCATTAAAACTAAAATTTTGAGAGCAAAGGCCTCAAAGAAACGTTTCTCACATTGTAATCTACAGGATGAGACCTTCATGAACATTTTTATTACATTTTTGCTGGTGCGACGCTTCTCGATATTATCTCACCTGCTCAGAGTACGTGCAGAATCTGTAACTAAATGTGAATGATAGGAACGGAGAGAGACAGAGACACACAGAGACAGACTGAGACAGGGACAGAGAGAGACGGAGAGACAAAGAGAGAGAGAAAGAGTGAGGGAGATACAGAGAGAAAGAGAGATGGAAGGGGAAAGAGGGAGATGAAGAGCAGAAGAACGTTCTGCCGGGTTTCACTATTACCTTTTAAATGTAATTTTTCATTGTTTATACATCTTTTTGCACTCCTACTTCAGCCAGAATAAATTCTTTTTAGCGTTTCGTTTTTAGGTAAAATAAATTCTTGAAATTCCGAGCTCTAACCTTCGACCCTACTACATGCCCTAGAAATTTATAACATTTAATCTGAGACATCTGTGAATGTAGATGAAATAATTCAATAGTATTTTCATTTTCCTTGAGTTTTGGTGTTCATAATTCAAATCCTACGCTTATTTCATTTAACTATCATAATAAGTACACTTCCACCGTACGCCAGTGGTTATCTTGTCATCTGCATTTTGTGTAGAGCTAAGCAAGGTTTCTAAGTTCTCCGCATTCCATCGTATGGACACGTTTCAAACGTACGCAGAGCAGTGATGAGAAAAATTAAGAGAAAATATTAATTTATCTCCCTTTGATCACTCTGTCGGGATCAAATGATTTAACAAATTATGTATAGGTATATCCTCAACGTGATATAAGAATTCCCTGCTGACGAATGGCATGAATGGGGAAAACCTCTTAAGAAGCAGTACCTCCTAGTTTAGAGATGATATGTAGGTATTTTTACAGGTCATTTTATTTGCATTTCGGCGTCAAGGTCATAAGTTAGTTGACTAATGTGTTAATATAAAATTTTAGTTTTCCAAAACACACAAAGATTTATTGAACTCTTCGATATATAGATATTATCTGTAATTATTTTACTATAATAATATGGATTATATTACTACGCAAAATAATATAAAGAAGAAATTGTTTTAATTCAGATGTGACGTATAAAGTATTATAATTCTAAATATTTTTGGTATTTGTAAAAACTGAATTCATTTGTCAGTGGGTATTACTAAGAGCTGTAGGATTACGAGGATTACATTTTAACATTTCAATACTTTTCCATTCACAGAGCTGTGTAAATTTATTTAACGATTTTATTAATAGTTGACATAAGCGGGCTTTGTAGAACCAATTCTATTAATTTATGAAACAATAGTGCCTAAACAACCACAATCTTTTTGTTCTAAGGGTATCAACTAAAAGAGTGCATTATCTTACAATCAAGTGTAGTGAATGGAAAAAATAAAATATTGCAGTGAACGTAAAAATTATGGGCGTATCACGTGGACAAAAAGCGTATACCCTCACTTGTAAATAAACGGGCGCTCTCACGCCCGTTTGTTTGAACATAACGCTCGTACATTAAAGATTCTTCACTCACTAGAAACATTAATTGGTGGTGCCAGAGAATGACACAGTCTTTCTCGTAGTGAAGTTATGTAATTTCATTGGTGTGGGATAGCTTTCAGGTCTTGCCTCATCCTCTTCCCAGCTGCCACCTATGGTCACCCAAAGTGCATTTAAAAAAAGTCTCAATTTTTTGGTTTCCTATTGGTAGATTCGAAATATTATTTTTAAATTTTTAAAAAGAGTAAAAACTTGTCCTATCTGGAAATTGAAAACTTGGAGCAATTTTTAATAAAACAATATGTTAAGCTCTGATGTAAATGCGAACTTTGAAACTCCTTTTCCTGAGGAATATTTTGTTTTCGAAAACTTTCATTTGAAGTCATTTGAAGCACTCACTCAGAAATGCAATAATGTATACAATTGGTGGAGTTGTGCGTATTAAGGGCGTGAGAGGTAAAAAATATTCATATTGTAGGAAATGTTATGTAATACTGCGACGAAAAATGCCATTTTTATTCGACAGAAAAACTCGTTTGGTGGCTTCCTGATACCGTAAAAGTGGGTTTTCCTTTCCCCTCTACATAGTGATTTACTTTTTGTAATACTTACTTTTGTAGTAAGAATCCACGTTTTATGGTTCTTTCATAGCAAAAGAAGAGTTATTTTCAAAACGACCGTCCGTCCTTCTGTGAACAACATATCGCCGAAAGTACTGGTAAGACTTTTTTTTCCAAAATAAATATTACCCGATCGAGCTTGGCCAACTCAAAGCCCTTCGTTTTTGTTACTCATTCAATGTCGCTTTTCAACTAATAAGATATGTAGCGCCATTTGGGGATAACGGTAACGATATACGGACACACACAAGCATCCATGCCACGGACAGGATTCGAACCTGCAACCCTTCAGGCATGAGAGCAATGGTTCTTCACCCTTAGCGATACAGGCTGGCTCTTTACATTTTTGGAATACTTAAAAATCGTAAAATAAATTATCTCCCTAAATTACTCACTGAGAAATCTCAAGCACGTAATGTTTTTAAATTTCTAAAAGATGTAAATTTATTTAATGCACTGTAAAGAATTTGTATATAGGGTTGCTAATGACCTTCCAGTTTATACGACCAATAAATAAAACTTATTCCAAAAAAATTGTTAAAAGTTTATCAAGTTTTCTTGCAGAGAGAGGATAGTTTTACTGCGCGTATTTTCCTTTTGTGTACCCTCTCCCGCAAACGATCTCGAGCAAAGAGCGCCGTTCGCTATCTGCGTGCGCCATCTGCGTGCGCCACGGAGGGCGGGGCGCGGAGGGCGGGGCGGGGCGCGCTGCTCTCGCGTGTGGGCGGGCGGGCAGGCGGGCGGCTGCCTGCGACGCGACGGCTGCGGAGCGCGCACGACAGCGCAGCGCCTCGCGACACGCGCCGGACCGACACACACACACATTCGCCGCCGCGCCACCTCTGTTGCATTGTTTCACGTTTTGCTCTGGAGACAGGGGCCCGGGACTTGGGGATCTTCGAACCGTGACGGAACCCGACTCCATTGGAATGGGGGTTAGCATGTTGGTTTTCAAAACTTTCGAGTTCAAAGCCGACTGGAGAAGGGTGATTTTCGAACGGAGGGAAGCCCTCGGCATGATATGCTTGCACGCACGCGCACACACACACACACACACATACACACACATTCACCGCCGCACCACCCCTACTCGCATTGCTTCACGTTTTGCGCTGTAGACAAGGGCCCGGGACGTGAGGATCTTCGAACCCTGACGGAACCCCGGTGCCATTGAATTAGGGTTAGTATGTTGGCTTTCAAAAATTTCGAGTTCAAAGCCGACTAGAGAGGGGGTGATTTTCGAAAGGACGGAAGCCCTCGGCATGATATGTCGGCACACACACACACACCACACACACACACACACACACACACACACACACACACACTGGCGGCCGCGCCACTTCTACTCGCATTGTTACAAAATTTCGCGCTGAAGACATGGTCCTCAGACGTTGGGATCTTCGAACCCTCACAGAACTCGTCTCCAATGGAATTGGACGTCCTGGCTTTCAAAATTCTGGGTTGACGAATCAAAGCCAGCTGAAAGGGGAGGGGTTTTCAGAGGAAGGGGAAGTCCTCGGCCATGATATGTCACGCTTGTGGTATGGCGATGTGTTCGACCAAAATAATATGTTATTATTCACAAGCCCTGTTGTTTTTAATACCCCCAACCTCAGGAAAAAAGTTCTATAACTAGAAAAAGGAAATATTTGCTAAGAAACACGATATACAGCATACGATAAATTCATACACGTGTCGTAAAGTTATCTCGATAAAAAATGGCGCGCAATGCCAACTCTTCCGGTACCAATTCATCGGCATTATCAATTCTTCGGTAAAAATTCTTCGGGCAATGTCAGTATTCACCAATATATGAGGATCACTTCGGCAATGTGAGATATGTATGGTGTCTGGCGCGGTGGCTTTCTTCGAAAGCTCTGCGATAAGCGATACAGTTCCGAAGTCTGCGTTAGTTATCATCACTCTTCCCAGATAATACTCTTAGTTATCATCACTCTTCCCACTCAAAATACGACACTGTTAGTCGATAGCGTGCAGGATGGCTGGGCGCCTGCATTGTCAAAACATTGATACGTTACACAGATGCTTGCTTGGGGTATGCAGATCCCCCAAGCAACATTATACAACTAGCAAACGACTACACTTATGTGAATGCAACAAGGCATGATGTACTTATTACAGATTATGAGGAATATATAAACTGATTCGCATTAAAACAAACTCGGAGACGTAACAAACACACACACATACACAAACTCGCAAATACACACACACACATGAATTATGGGGTATCCAAATACCCCGCGCTGGTAGAGGAGTGCTAAGCAAACACAGTTTAAATGCCCTGCCCTCCCCGACACTTTGAAAGCCTCGCTATGGGCTCCTCGAGAATGTTGCCGGTTCCTCTTTCCTTTCGCGATATTAAATCTACTGTTTATTCGGGTGCCGTTGAGTACGTGTTTTTCCAAAGATGTAACAAACCCAGTGACATGAGGAGAGGTGGACACTGGCTTCCTAAAACCAAAGTTGGCGGTTTCAAAGCCGGCATGAGGTAGAGGAGTTTTTAAACGCGTAAAAGCCTCCGTGTGCCTATTTCTAGGCAGTAACCTTGGTTGACTGTCCGGCAGAGGGAAATACTCCACAATTTTTCATCTTAATCAGATCCCGCATTTGTTCGGCCAAGAAACAGGCACAGGTAAATTATGAAATTACTCATCATCTTGGTGTGTATGTCTAAGCGGGATTGAGTGTCCAAGTTATGTCACATTCGGAGGTGTATCAATTCAACAGGATCTACAATGGCTGAAAAGGATATACCATTGAGCATTACATTGAAATAATTAGAAGATAAGTCACATTAACCACAGCAAGACTCCCGCTATTCGTAAATGTTAATTTCTCGATTTTGGTGGAAGTGTGTCGCTGCGTGTCACGAAGTGCTTTGGATACTTCTCCAAGTCCTTCTTAATTGTGGGAAGAACAAAAGAGATATTCGTAGAAGAACAAGAGTCACACTTTCACAAAAACATTGAATATTAAGTTTGCGAATAGCGAAAGGCTTCGTAAGTCTGATGTAACTTATCTAGTTTGTACCCCAACCACTTACCACAATAAAAATCCTCAAAGAAATTTGCGTGAATGTTGAAATTTGTTTCCTTATTCTGTTCATTCCTATTCGATATTATTGTTAAATCTGAATTAGACTATCAATAAACTCTATCTCAGTATAGATTAAATAAATGACGGAGTAAATTCTGCATTTCCAGAATGTTTAAAACAGTTTCTTAGATCTGTTGAATGATTCTTGTGTGAAAATATTAGAAAATTGGGCACTATTTTTATATTTTATTTTTGTTGTGGAGGGTTCTCCACAACAATTCCATTGCTTTTAGTACAAATGTTCAGTAATTGAATCAGATACTTGCGTTTTTGTTGCACACCATAGTCAGCAAAAACGGTCAATTATGTAAATCAAAATTAACAAAACAAATGGTTATTTAATGGCTACATTGCTGAATGTGAAGTATAAAGACAAACCATACGTCACGCTGTAAGCTGGAATTTGTCTTGTCTCTGCAAATCCCACGTTATCAGAATAATAGAGAGTGGAGAACACAGGGTGTAGAAGTATGGAGAGAAGCCTTTAACTAAAATGCCTAAGTGGTGGTAACCATAAGCAATATTCATGTAAAACTTGGTTTACCGCAGAAATCTTATTAAATCCTATTGGATATGTCATATTTCACAAATGGTACGTTAGAATGGTTACATTCTATAACAGCAAAATTTGAAGATTCTTTCACTCAGTGTTTTTTATCATAAAATTTATAGGAAATGTAAGATAAAAGAAATACCAAACTTATTAAAATCTACTTATTTAACTGTTAAAAATTACCTGTAGAATTTTCAAATAGTAAAACGTTAAGTGAGTGGCATTTGCGACAACTTTTATTCGCCCAAAATTATTTATTAATAATAAATGTTCTTTTTTCAAATTTTATGGCGTCATTCTGTTTTGCACTTTGCGTGACGAAAATACAAATATCTGTCACCGAATTTACATTTTACCCAGTTACCAGAAATGCCAAGCTTCTATTTATACTTTAAAATTCATTTTTATAATATTCCATTCCCTTCAAATAATGAATTATCATGATTCATCTTGTAGCCGGGTATGTTGCATAAATACGTATACTTGGACGTATGTTCTAAACATAGGTTAGTTTCAGATAATCATTTTGCCATCCATTATACCGGTAATTCAATTGCCAATCGAGTTCGTTTGAAGCAATTCTGAAATTATTATATTTATTGAATCATAGCGAGGAACTCTATTGAAAACAGGTTTTCCCTCTGGCAGGAGATCGTTAAGTCATGTTTTTCATAGGATGATTGCATGTCATTATTGTGCTCATTTCATGCGATTATTACAGAAATAATTGTTTCATACCTCCAAGATTTACATTTATTTATTTAACGTAATAAACCGTTAAAAACTGCATGTGTCGTATGACGTATGGAGAAGAAATGCAATTTGTGCACGTTCTTGAGCTTTGGTGACTCTGTCGTAGCTCTCTTGAGTTGAATTTTGGATACAAGTTGCAATAAGCAATTTTGACAATATTTGATCACAAGAAATATTCGCTCCTACTAATAATTAAAAAAGTTTTGTAAATACAATCAGCCATAGGTTTTGGATAGTCTCTCTTATCGTTGTCCCACATATAGAACTCGACCACGAAAATATGGAGGACGTATTATTCGTATAATTATTACATTTCTTTTGGACTATTATATTTCTATTGAATAGACTCAACCTTCATTATTCATGAAGCAAATATTAACGTTAGACCCCCCATTGATCGTATTTCATATTTGGTTCAACTGTGTGCTCCCGACACTGCCTTTACGATCCGCAAATTGCATAAATTTAGTGCGCTCGCATGTGGGTTTTGCAGGAGCCGCAACGGCAGCGGCGGCGGCGGCGGCGGCGGCGGCGGCCGCGGCCGCGGCGATTGGGCCAGCATTCACAGCATCCGCTGCGGCCAGGCGGAGGTGGGGCCTGTTCGGTAACGTACTGCTGCTTGCGTGCCTTTAATCCTGAGCGTCACAGGTTTAACGAACCTGCGATGCCTCGCGATAAACATCCGCCGATTGACTTTATTAAACGCGGTGCCGCCTCGCGGCCTCTCCCGAGCTCCCCGCCCTCCTCATGCGGAGCTGGGCTACTGTACTCCACCCCGCTGCGCATGAGATACGGTGGAACCTCGATAACTCGAACGTAGCTGACTCGAAAAATTGAAGTTCTTGAAAACCTTGATATGTCGAATTTCCTGATATTTCGATTTTCTTAATATCTCAAATGCATCGATATCTCTTTTGACGATATTTCAACTCCTATATCTTAGATTTTTTTGATATCTCGTGTTATTGGTATCTCGAATTCATCGAAATCTAGAATTTATTGACATGCTCCCTGTCAGCGCATGAGATACGATAGAACCTCCATAACTCGAACGTAGCTTACTTTAAAAGCATGAGGTTCTTGAATTCCTGGATATCTCGACTTCTTGGTATCTCAATTTTTCTTGATATTCCTCGTGATCATTTATATCTCGAATTCATCGAAATCTCGAATTTATTTAACATTGAGAATGTTCTTTGTTCTCTTTCACTTCATGTATCTAACATATGGCAGTTCGCACTTTGCTATGTTGATATATTCAGTAAACACATTTTTTTTTCATTTCGTCTGCAGATTTCTAGGTAGCATGATTCCACTGCATTGCCTTCAGTGAAGAACATCTGAGGCTTAAATTAGACGGGAGAGGCTCCTGTGGTGCGTGATATTACAGAGTGCCGTCTCCGTAAGCGCCAGTTTCTGAATACGAGTCGGCGCAAATGGTTTTCTAGCTTAATACACAACGTCGAACCTAAACGTAATTGATCCCTAGGTTTTGACCATGCATTAAGAGTAGTTCGTGTAATTGTGTAGTGGAAGTATACGGACTCATCACAATTTCACCTTTTGATGACAATTTTTACTATCGTTTTGTCGTAATTAATTAATGTTTTGTTAGCATTGTTGACAATTAGTAATCTAATGGAATGGTCCTTAATTTATGGAAGACAAAATTCTCTCACGATATTACTTAAAGTTAACAGAAAAAAACATTATTATACGAAGTGGTGTATGTAATTAAATCGTTATAGACATGGTGTTTCGTAATTCCTGTTTCTCTCATACTCGAAATATGACGTTCAATACATATATAATGGAAACCCTCATACCTCGGATTCGTATCAGACCCGCATTGTTTTCACACTCTGCGATTACCTCAAATGTGTCAGCATGCAAGTTAACCTCGAAAGTTCACCGCATTTCGTCGTTAAAAGGTCGCACTGAACGCGGACATGACAGAACCACTGTTTATTTTATTTGTCGCGCCTTCGGGTCCAGAAGGCTATCCCTTTGCATCCCGTTATTAACGATTAAGATGAAACGAAATATTTTCGCAGCAACTTTTTATAAGGCCCTCCAACTTTCCGTAATACTAGTTCCACCTTCTTTTCCAAATTAATATTCTTCATAGAGTCAGAACTCACAAATTCGTTAGTGAAGTGTGAGAATGTGCCTTAGCAAACAGAAATTTTGAATTGCAGATTTTTTTGTTCACGGTGGGGAAGTGAGAATAAAGTTATCAAGTGTGGCTTTTTTTGCCTTTAATATAAAACATACTTATACTATTCCATAAGTTCTACTCTGAAAATTTTCAAAGTACTCGTACGTTTATGATCCGTGATGCAGGTCAAAATATTCAAATACCATCTCAAAGTAATCTGTTGTGTGTTAGTGTATGTTTGCAGATACACCTGTTATTCACTATTTACTATTTAGGATATTCGTTGGGATGGGAGATCACAAAGTTTAGAGTTTCAAAAATTCAATAAGAAATATTCTTTCTAGGACATCTCAGCGATAGGTTAAATATAAAACTTTTCCTTGAATCTCCTGGTTATCCGTTATCTAACTTAAAATAACTACAAATTTCTTATAATAATCAGAAAATCAAGTAGTAATTTTTTTCTTGCTTTCAAACTACTTCGAAAATAATTCTGATCTTGGTGGAAACTCCCTGGAGACAGTTTAAAGATTTTTGTGTTAATGTCATTGAACAACGCCTCAAAATTGCAGGAAGGTTAGATAATAAGTTTTCATAAATTCCACATCTTTTGCCACTCCTGTAACCATGTTATTTAGAGTTCTGTCATATATAATCTCCACATAAATGACACTGTTGAGAGCAGAGATTTTATACTTTTTTACTCGTATGCTATTAGTTCTCTTTGCAATGTAGTTGGAATTCCAGGATGGTAACGAATATTAAGAAAGCGTAATACATTAATGCCAGGAATAAATTTAGGAATTATAAAATGATGACGTAAAAGGCCCTACATAGAATTCGCTGGTCTGTCAGGTGTAATAATAAAAGTAGCTTGTAATTTTTTAAAGTTCAAAGAACACTAATCAAGCCGTTGTTCAGAGACGTAAACGAGGCAGTGAGCAGTAATCGTATTTTATATCGTATGCATTTCCATTTATTCAGATCCGAGATAAACAATAAATGGAATTAACATTTGTTAATTTCCACTACTTTATTACAATATTTATGGTGTTAGAGCTTTGCCAATACATTATTGTTCAATTACATTAAAATTGTCACCAAATGAATATACTGAAAGTAATCTCTGCAATAAAAAGATTCTTGTATTATTACAGACAAATTAATCAAGAAACAATTTCTAGCATTTTTTCAACAGTTTTTTGTAAGGATTTATTCGGAGTTATCATTAGATATTTAAATATATTTTTGAAATGTAAAGGCATGAAAATTGAAACTAGTAACAAGTAACTTAAATAGATATAACAATTTATTTCATATTCTCTGTCATATAGTAAATTGCCTGTAATTAAAAGATTATATTGGAATAACGGTGTGTTACATTCCTGAAGGGGCGGATCCAATGGGTCATTTTGGAGGGGGGCATCACATATTTTTTTTAAAATAATAAACATATTTGTTATTATTTTGTTATTATATTTGTAGGGTATATATGAAACTATACAATATTTTTTGAATAATTACATAATTCTAACATAAATATTTAAATCGATTTTGCCAAATACAGGAAGGTAACAAACAAAAACTCTAGGCCATTTTGGGGGAGGCATGCCCTCCATGCCCGCCACTGCATTCGTGCAGTTTCAAATTGATTTATTTTGGAACAGCCTGTTGATATACAGTCCGTGTCGTAAGGTTGCCGAGAAGGGGACTTGCTGCGACGGCGTTATAGTTTCACTCCTTGCGTGACGCTCAGAAGCAGTTCCAAGGCTACTGGCCCTGCATGCTTTCTCGTCCCAATGTGCGTGTGGCAGCGGTATATGGAATGAGAGTGACTTCAGAAAAGACATATCGAATTAGCATCGTGGAGTTTGCCTTATTATGGACTTGTCGAGAAACTTCGATTAAAGAGATAAGCAATTGTAACACTTGCTGAGAACATAATTCTCAGTGCTTTCTTTGGATTGTTGTGTCGGTGATGTCTTGATAATTAGTTTGCGCAACAATTCCTGGCGTGACAAAAAGCAATTTGAACTTGTTCTTAGAACGCACCCAGGAAAAAGAAAGTAACGAGAAGTGATTTAAAATAAAAAACGCGAAATTTGAATAGAATGAGAGAAAAATGAAGGGTGTGCAAATTATACAGCACCCAAAGATTTTTGATTCGTTAATCGAATTTTTATGAAATGCATATCGTTTACAGACATCGCCATTAATACACAGTACATCAGGCATCTTACAGAATTTACTGGTATGCTTGAGGAAGGGATCTAATAATTAAAGTACTTCCCCGAAAGCTTCCCTTCAAATAAAAATGCGAATTTCTGGTTTACATTATCCAAGATTTTTATAATTAAAACGACCTTCGTTTCTTTAAAAGTGTTATTAATGTCTTGTCTGGTGTTAAAATAAAATGCAATGTGTAATACTAAATAATAGTCATTGATGTTACGAGTGGTAAAAGTGAATTTAATTTGGGAGTGTGAAATGTTACGAGACCTGCCTGATAGACCAAGGAAAATAGGATCACTTTTCCCACGTGGGCAATATCCAATTTTTGGACCTTCTTAAATACATTTATTTTATTTTAATTCAAGAATAAGTATATTATCAATATGTATTTTATTTCAAGAATATCTTAATGCACTATGTTACATTAAGATCAGCAGTGCCTGATTCGATCAGAAGAATGTATTGTTTCATATGTTGTATTCACAGATTTTTCTGGACATTTGGCAACCGTCTCACTTTTAGCACTAGTACTATATTTGCTAACATAATATTTCCCCTCCTTCCAGATAATTTCCTCATTTCCGCAATTTACATGCTTCAACTAACATGATAATCTCCGTCGAGACCAAAAACATTGAAACGGAATCTGTTGACGTGTGTCGTTGTGTCTATTTACCTACTACCCTGTTCAAATTCCGGTTACAAAGATGCGCGGGGCATTCCAGCAAAGTGGTCGAGTGCGTGGCGTTCACCAAGTCTCCGGGGACGACGACCCGTGTCGGTAGCGTACAACCACGGAGAAACAAACAGGCTTCCGCTCTCTGAGAAAACAGTGGGAGTCTGGGAGAGGCCGGGACGAAATCGGGAGATAAAACAAACACTCATGAGCTGACCACCCGGGCCCGCGCAACATAACGGCCACGAACTGAGCGCTCCGGTGCTCGTTGCCATTCACATGTTCACGTCCATGTGGAGAGTTTCTCGATCAGTTCATTCCGAATTAGTGAAGACTTCCCGAAAAGAGAGTGAAATGTTTATTTTTTGTGATTTTTTTCCCTTTGTTTCTTCCTGAAGTTTGTATTTTTCGGCTTCTTTTCAATTGGTTAATTTTAATCGTTTCATTTTCTTTTTATATCTTATTTACTTTCTCTTCATCTTATTTGTCCCCCTCTTTTTCTTCTGTTTCCTTCTCTTATTTTATCTTTCAATTTTTTTCCTTTCCTTTTCCGTTTGTTTTTCTCTTTTATTCTCAGATTGATCATTTTTGCTATCTTTGTCTTGTTTCATTCGCTTTTTGATGCTTTGCTTTACATTCATCAGTTTTTTGTTGTTTTTTCAAATTTTTTTTTTTCAAAGAGAATCGATGTCTACTGGCTCCTCATATGATTCTTTTAATTTATAGTACAAATAAATTATCATTTCTTCATGATGTTTATTGCACGTTTCCCATTAAAATGAAGTTCATTTCGCTGGGCGTCACACACTTTTTTTAAGGCCTATAATACGACTTCCTAGGACTTTTGATCTGTGATTTCTGGATTCAGTTCATTGAATGTTTTTGATTCGGATATCTTGCCGTGATGTAGAATGGAACTGTGCCAATGACAACAACAAAGCATTACTGTGTGTGAAAAAATTCTAAAAGTATATTCTTGAATCAACGTATTGATTGAACGTAATTTTAATTCTAATTGTTCCGCTTTAAAACTGACTTGTATTTGAAGATCTTTGCGATCATAACTTCTTGGTGTTCAGTACTTTAACTTTTTTTCGTCTGTAGAATTTATTAATATGTATTCCTTTTTAATAAAGTTAATATTTATGTTTTTTGTGTAAGAAAAGCTTGCCATTTGAAAGTAGTATTAATGTAAATAATTGCTTTTCATACTATTACATATTTACACTAAAAACAATCGTAATACTTCAGATATGATGTTAACACAGAAGCAATTCATTTACAAACTACTTAATCACATTAAATGAATTTAACGAGTCAGTGAGAATCGTGAACCGTGTAAATGTGTATAATCTTGTGTATCTTCTAATAAATTAATATTTGTGACTTTGCTTGGAGTGTTCTGCGTATTTACCGTTCACCATAGAATGTTCGTTCCGCGAATGTTCATTCCAGGCGAATGTTTCCGCTGGCAAGTGCCATCGAATCCGGGACACTGGCCTGCGAGGTCCGAGAATCCGTCGTGTGGAGTGCGGAAAGTGCAACGCAAACGGACCGCAGGGTCGGAGTTCCTTGCAGGTGCTCCGCCCCGCACGGAGCGGCACCCTCCCGCCTCCCGCAATGCGGCTTCGACGAAGCATTGAAAGGAAGGCAGCGCCGCGCATGTGCGGAATGTTGACTTAAATTACTGGCCGTTTCGGCCTTGTAGCTGCACGGCGACGAACTGTGTTCTGGTCTTCTGATTCATGGAAGTTCGGAGTTGAATCCCGATTTTAATGGTATATGTTGACAACTGACATATAAATGAAATGTTGGGTTAACTGACATTCTTTATTAAAAGACAGTTGATTTCAACAGATGATTACATGAATTTTCTATCCAGAAGTTTTGTTCAATTAGAAAATCTGAAAATTTCAAAATTGTTACAAACAAGACAGTTTAATAAGAAATTAATAATAATAATAATAATAATAATAATAATAATAATAAAAAGACAGTTTAATTAGAATTCGTTAAGAGCACAATTCACTCTTCCAGTTCATACGTTTAGAGACCTATGTATGACACAAATTGATCATATACATACAATGCGTGACTCTTTCTTGTGACTTATTAAGAAATCTGTTATTAACATAGCATCTAGATCATTTACTAATAAATTGAAAAACTAGTGGTGCTACAAAACACATACTTTCTCGCGTTATTGGGAACCAGCTACATAGTATTGAAATATTGCATTTTCTGCGCTACTAATATCTTAGCTATTATTTAAAAACGTCCCATCACAACAGAAGCGAACAAGCACTGTTTACATCGCAGTGTTGTCAGAACTATGTAACTTCTACAACTGCCATAAAAATAATAACACCACATTTTTTGTAAACTTGTGTTTGGAAAAAGAAGCCTGATACCCCGGACAATATAAAAATACGTTTCATATGGCCATGATTAGAGAAGAATATTCTAAACACCATGCAAAAATACTCTATTCACTAAAAGTGGTGCAGCATTTGATGCGAAAACTAAATATTTTCATGCAAGTATCAATATAAATTTGACAATTATAAACTACTTTCCATACTCTTACATCAAGTCACAACAATGACACATAATTCACACAAAATTTGCGAGCGCGGAAACGGAATTCCATTGTGCCATTCCTGCATTGTCGATATTCTCTGAGAGCTAGTATTTTTTATTTCAAAAATTAATAATTCTAAAAGATAAATGTCTAACAAAAAGGTCGAATGTTAAGAAACGAATACAGAAATAATATACAAAATTGCAAATTCCAATTTTACGACGCATCCAGCAGTCTGAAGCGCAAATGTAAATTTGCAGCGGGCTATTATGTTTGTCACAAAATTATGGAAAACTACTCGTATTTGAAAATTAAGCATGATCTTATTGAAGATGTAGTTTTGATAAATACATTTCATTGAGAAAAAAAAACTGTATTTTTAAGAAAAAAATTATTTGTAAAGAAAACTAAGTGTCATGACACAAATTTTCGCAAATTGCAGAAAAATACTGATGTTTTTGAAAAATATTTGTAAGATCCTGTTTTGTGTTAAGAAACACATTTAATTAAGAAAAATTTTATTCTTCACATAATTGTAGAAGAAGTAGGAAGATGCCGAACAAAAATTTTGAAAATTTTCAATTTTCGAAAAATCAGAGTTTTTTCGGGCTCTGCTTCCGCATTCGCCTGGTGTTTGAACAGAGAAACCATGGAAAACTACCGATCAGAGCAGCCAGCCGCTAGAATTCTCGGCCTACCTGACAAGATAGTGTCGAAAATTCTGCCGGCTTCTGAACTCGAACCTAGGATTTTCAGGGCAGAAGCACTGCAGAGACGTCAGTTGTTGTACTGGTATAGACCTAGAAGTCTTACGTACGAGCCTCGACGGCCGAACAACAGATAGTAAGAAAGAATGATTTGAATAGCGCCACTATCTGGAAGGGAACTCTGAATGCCGGCTGTCATTTCTATGGATTCTTATGTATGTAGGAGCAGCACCTTCGACAACATATTGGGTATCTTTTGGTTATATTAGAATTCTGTTAGATTAGTATGTTCGGTTTTAGTAAATCAAAAATCCTTTCATATCACAAGTTGCTTCAGTAAGTTGTAATTTCATAATCACCGAATCAGTGTAATCACATACGAGTACTATTCTATTTGCTTCACTATTACATTCCCATTCACTTGTCATATACTATTACATTTGCATTCAATCTTTAGCTCGTGTTGGGTTTTGGTGAATGTTACAAGAAACAGAAAGATTGATGAACACATGTAAATTAATTAGAGAGAAGTGATCTGTTCTTAATTTATATCAGTTATGACTTATTTTATTTTGATGAGAATTAGTATTAAAACATACTCAGAGATGGGCATACCAACATAACAGATATTGCACTAGAAAATATTCCATTGCGTGTGAATTCAGCTCCACCCAAGGTACTGACCTATGCAAGCTCGCGGCATGAAATGTCACTTCTGAAGTATTTATCTGTCCCTGAGGTGCAACCGGTTGAAGACCTGAAAGAGTTTTTCTCTGTACGCTCTGCATAATTACACTTTGCGAGGCTACGCCCATGAGAAGTAAGTTTCTTGTCATTCAAGGTTTGAAGAGCATATAATGATGACTCCACATATCCTTTTTATAATAATTGTTAATAAACATAAACTAATTATGACTCGTGAATTGTTGTGACAGTCCCCGTCATTTTATATTTAATGTAAATAAAAACTTTTCTTGTTGTATTTAATAGTTTGAAATTATTAATATTTATTTTCTTAATATAACTCTTGCTAATATCGTCCTCTAATAGAGAAATTGTGATAGATAATAAATTAAGATTAATTTATGACAAACGTAAAGAAACAATGTCTTTCATATTGCATCTATTGTTCTTATTTCGTTCGTATATCATACACTTTCTTGTATGGTTTACATTAGCTGAATCATATTTCTTAAACCTAATGCCGTTTTTCATATTACTACAACAATATTTGTTTGAGGACATGTTCTACGGTTTTTGTATTTTATGATTATTTCTTTACTGCTTGTTCAGAAGGCCTTTCAAGAGCTTGAATACAATTTTATTACTATTCACAATAAGGTTCTGGCACCATTGCAAATTATTAACTCATTTACACCAACACTAATATTGGGAGTTTAAGATAGTTGTTTAATTTTATAGAATTTTCATTTTTATTAAATTATTTCTTTGGGTATCAATAATAATTCCGCTAATAATTATGGTAGACGCAATTTATCTTTAAAAAAGTTGGATTTGATTTCCGCCAGAGATCACAACATTACGGCCTAAATTAAATTTTTGTGTATTGAAGAGTAGAACTTCTTTCCTGGGATAAAAATGAATGTGTGTTCATCTCGTGCTGGAGTTAATTAATTCTAGCACTATTAAGCCAATTTCAGCGCCAGGAGTATTCTCGGCCTTGAATGTATGTCATTCGCTAAAACGTATTTTTTGTGCATTATCACTGCAAAAAACAGAATTAGAAATTAATTAAATAAATATCCCGGAAAGTAAATTACGAACTTTTGCAAATTTCTGCCATTCATCCAACAACTGCTCTCTATTCTATTTAATGAAATTGTTTGCCGAGGTTTTTCTCATGGAGCTGTTAATTTTGTAGAGTCACAACTTTTCCTTAGTAAAAATTTGCTAATTTCTTTGTTTGTTTTTGTCTTGTAACACAGTGACATCATGCTCCCAAACAATCTTCCCAATCACAAGGCGGGAGATGCGACACTATTTAATAAGAGAGCAAACTGATTCTAGAGTCCATTTGATGCCATTGGTATCACGATTGGAAGACGTAGCTGTGAAATTTTGGTAACTAATTTAGGAGGCACGAATTTCTTCAGTTTGAAATAATAAATACTCATTTCCATTACTTGTGAAGGTAATGGAAATACTCATTTCCATTATCTCCCACGGAGTCACTTTTACTTCAGGCAAAAACACTTGATGTCACTCGTGTGTGAGTTTTTCTCCCAGACATTCGTACATGACAGCACACCATATTTTTTTTCTAACACAATCGCGCACGAGCTAAGCATGACTATATTTCACTAAAATTCTCTTAATTTATGAACGGGCGTTTAAAGTCCAAGAACTGAAAATTGTCATTATCAGGACCGGAAAAATAAAAAAAATCGGGACTGGATTATTTTTGTCTTGAGATGTAATTTGTGTTAAATATAATTTTGTTTCACTCAGTTTCGGGTATTGTGAGGTGAAAACACAGCAATTCTAAATTTGACAGACTTTTTGCAGCGGAAACGACATATAGTAAACAGACAAGGAGACAGTGCCGAAAACTGAGTAGAACAGAATCGCGAGAGCATAGGCTCCCGCGGTCGGGGTCAGCATCTCAGACGACTCTGTTCAGAAGAAGAGAATCGTGCTTATAAACTTATTGGACGTTGTGATATTTTGAATTAGACCTACTGGGAGAGATGGCTCAGTGCATCAACCTGATGTCACTGCAGTCCCTCTGACCGGGAGGTCCTAGGTTCGAGTCCCGACGGCGACAGGATTTGCGACACTAGCTTGTCAGCTAGGTCGAATTCAGCCGCTGTCTGGAGGAGAATTCTAGCGGCCGGCTGCTCTGATTGGTAGTTGTCCGTGGTTTCTCCGATCAACACCAGGCGAATGCCGGAGCAGTACCCTAACAAACGGGCCACGGATCGCGCGCGATCTTTCCTTCCTCTTCCTTGTCCTATCCTCTTCTCTTACACACACACTTACACTAACATGCACTACACTATCATACATGCCGGGAGACCGGCCGGGAGCTTACAGCTTGTCCCGGCTGGGGCGGTGCCCCGCTGGTGGGAGATACTTGGTTGAGGGGAATCCCCGCTAGTCGACGGTAAGTCGACGCCAGATCTCGCCACCCAGCGGGGAAAAGTTCATCGCCACCTCCCGACGAAAAACACGCACTACCCTGACGGGACTAATGACCAAACTAGTTGACGCGCCCGGAAACACGAATCAATCAATTAGACCTACTTTTTTTTTAAATATTAAGATAGTCCGTTTCTTCTTCTTTCTTCTCTACTTTTTAGTGCGGTGTATTAGAGTCGATTTTGTGGTGTCTTATTTACTTTCCAAGTGTCCGCGAGAGAAGGCGGCGTCGCGGGTGGGCGGGCGGCGTGGCCCACTTCCCAGGCGGAAGCGCTGCGGGCCCCGCCCCTTCGCTGTTCGCGCCTCCGACCGCCCACCGCCGCTCCACTCCTCGTCCCTCACCGCTCTGCGCCGCGAGGATTCGGGGAGAACTCCACCGACATTCCATCGTCTGTTACTTCCTTTAGAATTTTGAGGACAACAATGACAAATACATTCACTTAAATTACAAAAAATAATTAAATAAACAAAAGATGTTGTCTGGTTTTAAATATGTATATTTAAACTTATGATATTTTCCATCGCGCAACGATCGTCATCGAATCTATCTGAAAAAGTTACAGGAATACTTGAAATAAAAATGAATATAAATTATACAAATTATGTACAAAATGTTGACGTGGTATGCCCGAATGCGTAAGCAAACTGGGTCGTACGTACCTTGCAGCGACTGTATGAAAACGAATTCTGAGTTTTTTTGAGTGTGCGACTCGACTAGCAGAAGAAGAGAGAGAGGGGGTCAGGGAGGTGTGGCTTCGGGTGCAGGCGTGCGGGGGGGGGCGAAGGCGGGTGGAGTTAGGGGTGTTCTTAATTACAAATACATACACTCTGAACCCTTTGCACTTGTAGGGCATGTGTGACATGCCATCCATGAATGCACTCTGCGGTCAGAGGTTTCGGAGCACTGCGAGGTCCTACAACTCGTGTGACATGTCTCAGATGACAATGGAAAAAGGCTGCACAGCTCGCATCCGATATTCGGCACTCCCCCCGTTCCAGCTCGTTTTCGCATTATTGTGTCAACATTGTTTGAAAATAGATGAGTAGCTCTGATCGATTCAGAATGAAAACATTATTTTACATACAAGGAAAATTCGTGGGCATCTGTGGCATGCCCAACCAGTTAATTAGCGATATTGGGGTGTCATCTGAGACATTGCCCTACGAGTTGTAGTCCGTGTCACATTACATACTGATACGAACTAATAGCCATTATTCTCGTAGGCATCTCTGACATGCCCTATGAGCTGTAGGAGGTGTATTATGCACGTTGCTTACGAAGTGCGCAGGGTTAAACCTCGTATGAATCTCTGAAATACGTTACAGGTACTTAAAATATACGAGTTTAATTACAATACTTACGAAGGTCATTGGGATGGTAAAGAGTTTTCCCACGGAAATTTTTATTTGATGTAATTAAACGAAACTGTATTTTTGGTGACAATTTGATACCCAAGATATTTCTTCCCGTAGTCGCCGTCCAAATGAAAAACTTCCACAGTGTTTACAGCTTTTCTATGCCTTCTGCGTACTCAATTGCCGCCAAGTTGTTATACCCAAGTTCGCGTGTTCAAACCCGATCAAAGCCATGGATTTTTAGGGGCGAAAAAATCCTTCTTACGCCTTCCTTCGGAGGGGAAGTAAAGCCGGCTATTCCATGTTAGTAGATTTACTGCATGTAAAGATCCTCAAGCCTAAATGACGCATCTCAGCAAAATTCAAAATCGCCTGTTTCGTAATAATACGTGAAATACCATACTAATTCGTGTACTTCCTTTCGCCGCTCGTTTTGGTGAAAGGAGCGTAGCGTTTGCGTGGTCAGACGAAAGAGCAGGCCTCATGGCCTGAGTCTCGCCACGTAAAATAAGACAATTCAATTCAACTATCGCTGGACATAACTTACCTTAAAAACAAGATGCTGAAAGCGGTGTTCTTCGGCTCGAATGCATTTTTGACGCTTCCGGAACACACTCTGATTCTCTTTTCTGATGAATCGTGGTTTCATCTGAGTGGATACGACAGGCAAAATAAGCGCTATTAGAGTGCAGAAAACCCTCATCTCCTTCACGAAGAGTGGTGTGCGTTGAGTTTCACAAGAATTATTATAGGACCTAAGTTTTTTTCAACACCACCGTTTCCGTTTATCTTTACATAAATCTCTCATGTATTGACATTATTCTTCAAAAAACTAAAACCACAAGAACGACTCTATTGTTTCAACGACGTATTTGTGCACGTCTTCTGAATTTCAGTGGGAAATATAGTTATTCAAATTATCGTTTTTCATATTATCGCGGCAAAAAGTATTATTCTTTCATGAAGAAACATGAGGGTTCCGGGCAGAAATTTATAGCTAATTTTACCTTTGAAAATATATTTTATTATATAGGAGCGAATATTTTGTCAACAAAACTCGAAAAAACTCTCTTTTCTGTATTCAAAATTCGACTAGAATATGGTTTAGGATAGAGACCACAGAATTATGAAAACGTGCACAAAATTCACTTCTCCCCATAGCTCGTCATACGCAGTTTTTAACTGTTTTTGACCGTAAATAAATAAATAAATAAATAAACAGGATTCGGCAACTACTCACACTGCTGTTCGAACCACGGACTTTTTTAAACCACTGTTTATAGTGACGATAGAATAATTTGTCGTGGATTATAGTCTCTTAGATCACCTGATCTGATCCCTTGTGACTTTTTTCTTTGGGGTAGTTGAAAGATTAGATGTATGCAGAAAAACCGTCAATCGAAGGAAGGCGCACTAAGGAAGAGAAATTCGCAGCAATTCTTCGAGATTTACTTCAAAGATAAATAATATTTTTGCGGATGTGCTAAGAATGCATTCGAGCCGAAGAACACTGCTTTCAGCATCTTCTTTAAGGTAGGTTACGCGCAGAGATCAGAGGCGTAACCACGGTATGGCAGACATGGCACGTGCCATGGGCGCTACTCACAAGGGGGCGCTATTTAGAATATATACGCTAAAGCTAATAACAAAAACCCTAGTTTCAAGTATTCTGACAGGGGTGCTAATTATATGTTTGCCGTGAGCGCCTGTATACCTAGATACGCCTCTGGCAGAGATAGTTCCTGTGTGTAATCACGGGAGTTGAGTAAGCGGGTCGCTGGGCGCCTTCCCGGGCGATACGGCCCGAATCTTCGTATGAACGATTAAATGAACTCCCGGTATACACGTTGACAAGTTGACAGCTTAGAGCTTGTCACGATTGAGACGAAATCCGCAGAGGGAAGATACCGGAGGGTGATATCCCTCGCACGCCGACGAGTAGGTCGGTGCTGGATCTCATCCTCCAGCGGGGGATATCCAGCCCAATTTTGCTTTCTAATCGTGTCAAACATCTACCATCACTTTTGCTGAGCATCTTGTCTGGAGTCCCACATCAGCCTCCCCTGGTCGAGTTGCAGCGAGAAAATGGTTTAATAAAATTGTTATGGAGTAAGTGTCGTGTCTCTGTCTCCCCGATGAGATAATCTCATCCTATTATTCAGTTAGAGAGTAATCATTGACTATTAACTTGTTCAGCCTAGTATCATTGGATACTAAAATCTCTTTGTGGCGTGCAAAACATAGATTGTTATCATTAGTTTGTTCGTTTGCTGTTAAGTATGAGTGCTTACCAATGTTAGGGTGCTTGTGATTTCATGCAATAGTTTTCTCCATTTTTAAACAATATTTGTCTGTATTTTGTGCAAAATTGCCTAAAAAGTGCTCACATTTTGGAACAATTGCTACCTGATCTTATTTTGAGAGCTGACATTAAGGAACAGATATTAATAAACTTACTTCTATCTTCAATATTGTAGTTGTAGATAGGCTTGGAAAAAATTTTAAACTTTTGCCATTTTCGAAAATTTAGAGATTTCAACGAAATTGAGACCTATGCTATCTTTTCCGCGTTCTTTACTCTTTTCGAGAAAAAAAGTTTAATAAAAAACATTGGAGCCAATTTGTGAAAATTTTCAAAATGTTATAGAGTATTCCCCAAATCAAAAATCCACTTGAAATTAAATCGCAGATTCTTGGGTTCGTCTATATCACTGCTTGCCAACACAATGCTCTGTGACGTCACAGAAACCTGCTCCTGAGCTGAGCGGCGGAGCCAAGGTAGAGCCCGACGCAGCACGGGCGAACAGTGTTCCAATTATGTTACGGAAGTGGGGAGAACGTTCGCTTGGAAAAGAGATAATTACGTTTTCTAACTGGCAATTATTATTTAAAATGTTTACGATTCAATAACAATATGAAGAATTATATAATAGAACGTACATCATTACATAACTCATAGCACTATCTGATTCTTTATCATAATCAGCACTGTAATTCCATTTCCATTCTTCTATTATATAACAATATATTATATATAATAACGAATTAGTTCGTTCTGAAACAATAATTAATGTTAACAAATAGGTACCAGGTAGGGGTCATGTGAGGGAATTTTGACCCCAGGTTTGATTATTTTATATGTACAGTGTTGTTTGGGAATGTCGTAAATCCTCGTGATTTTCAGTATCTTTTCCATAATCTTCAATTTGCAAATTCCTTTACTTGATCCCATGATTGCGAGCCATGTCAATTCTCATTTATTTTAATCCCGCAGATTCCTCTGAATCGCAAAGCTACGCAATGGTGTAGGATGGAATTGTTAGCATACTGCATTTCTTTCGAGTACGCTAATTACTTTGCCTTTGTTCCAGTATCTACAAAAGGAAACAGAATGGAAATTAACGGGTGTAGACGATTTCCCACTTATGTTGCCTAAATCACCGGCGAAGACCCATTGCCAAGGTTTTCGGTGCCGGCGACCACCTTCTGCCCCTCCCTCTCTCCCCCCTTTGCTCGCACGGCTACTTCGAGTGCATTTTCTCTGAGGAAAGAAAAGCTCCGACGTCACTCCTTGTCCAGTTGACAATCCCTGGTCTAGATAGAGCAGGAAAAATGAATTTTGGAGAAAACTATCTGAATGATTTAGGAAGGACAAGGGGCTACGTACGTTCTAAGGACAGTAAGTAAAAAATTGCAAAATAATCACTTGGAATTGGCTTTCTTGAATTTTAAAATTTTTCTCTAAATTTGTGAAAATGTTGCCTTCACAAAAAATCAGAATTGATTTTGAAAATGTCGACAAAGGATGGAAGAAATTCAGGTCAACAGTATCAATAAAGTTTCCAAGCAGCTTTTCACCATGACCTTTAAATTCGCTAATTTTAGAAAAATGTGCAACATAGTGTAATTTGATGCACTGGGTGTAGGATCATTGCCGGCGAGACGATGTTTACAATTAAGCTTCAATACTTCTCTCTACACGGAAATGTTTCATTTCTGATGGGATGCTTCAGAAACAGGAGGTCAAGCTGAGTTCAAATCCTGTTTGGCTTCCAGACAGAATTTTACCAGTTTTGTCCGTTAAGTGGTAAGACCCGGAGCTGGTTTTTGCCTACGGAGATTAACAGATTTAGCGTATCTCTTTATTAGATCTTCATTTGTAGAATGTCATATGAGAATAGTGTTTTGAGTCTGTATTCAATGGAACCTATTAACCTTCGAACACATCGTTTGTTTACAAGAACAATTTATTTTCCTCAAACTTTTCAATAAGTATGCTGCATGTTGGTGTGTTTAGAAAATACAAAATCAATTCAAATGACAGGAATTTGACAGGATTGATTCAAATGACAGGATTTGTGCAAGAAATCTCTAGAGAAATATCTCGCAAGGGGTTGAAAGAGAGTTCCCTACAAACTTTTCTCTGACTGCCCGTGAACGGGTTGGTAAAATTACGGAGATGGCGAACGTGTATCACAGCATTTGCAATGGTGAACTGATGTTTCACGTCCCACGCCCTACGCGTTTGGTGCAATCTTCCTCCAAGAACAGCAAGTGCCTCCGATACCGAATGCGCTATGACATACCATTAAACAATGGAGGGGAAGTTGCCAGCAATGAACTGAATTGATGCCTTGTTTTACGTGGTGAGACTCTGGCCATGAGGCCTGCTCTTCCGTCTGACCACGCAAATTTCCCTACGCTGCTTTCACATTCTATTTCACATCATTTCCATTTTCGAAGTTTCTTTTCCTATTTTTTCTATACAAAAATTATAAAACAAAACCTAATTTTGAGAACAAAGAGAAAGTAAGAGAAGAACTCGTGAAAAATTACGAGTATACAAATGATGTATTCTTCCTTTTTGTCTAAAAATTGCTTCTTCTAGAGATGCAATACTTCGTGTTTGTCTTCATTTCACCCATTAAGTTTTTACAATGGGTATCTAATTTTGTGTTAAATCATTTTCCTAAACTACATATACTAAATTTATCGATATTCAGTTACGCTAACATGTGGAAAATTAAGCGCAAAATGACGACGTCCGTAATGAACACGCCATTCTCCCACAGTGGCTTATCCGATAAGCAATGATACGTTTATTGTGTTTGAGTAACAGTAAATGTGATGAAACTACTTTTGTGAACGCATCCTACATATACAAACGACGTTTACTCTGTATTTCGGTCTCATGATTTCGTGTACTTTATTTTTCATTAAGACCATGAACATGATAAAAAACATTACCTCTCAAAAATCGATGTTGTTGCTTCTGCGCAACGGTACTCTATAGCGAATGCACATTCCGTTGACGGAGCTACAAGTTGGAAGTCCATCTACCTCCGGAAGGACTGCGGGGGGTCTCAGCTTCCGGTCTGGTGATTTGGGCGCTGCGCTGGCAGGTTCTCAAGGCCGTAAATCTCGTAATGGGCACGGCTCGACAAAAAGCGGCTGCACCTGGATTTCGCGCGAGCGACACGCCCCCACGAGCCGGGCCCAGGTCACTGCCAGGGCCTACCGATGTGCGAGTGAATCTCTGCTTTCTGTAAACGTATGTCCGGACCAGTGGCATTAATTATTTTTGTATTTTTGTGGTGGCTGTTATTGTTACTATTATTATTAATATATTTTTATATGTATTATTAACTCTGCAATTAAATGTGGAAACTTGATGACAAAATACCTTCATCGTATCTAGATTGAATAATGATGGCGTAGGACAAGTTCAATAAAAAAGATGAAATTTTGCAGTTTCTGAAAATTCCCGAGGTTATAGTCGAAAACAGATCTACGCCATATTTATAAGTGCACCTTGCAAACTTAGTTTTGGAGCAAAAAGAAAAAAATTATCGCTATTTTTCAAAAAATTTTGAAAATGTACGGGCTTCTAATAGTTTTACCAATTTACATTACCAATTTTCAACGCACGCAGAAATTGAAAGAAAACAGAGAGGTCTACTCTTCCATTTGACCATGCAAATTTTTCTAAGCTCTTTTCGCATTCCGGACTTTTATAGGTCTGTGGTTACGTTTGATATTAATAAATTCGTGGAAAAGAAAATATTTCTACTTCTGAGTGAAAAAGGCAAGTATTTGATTGTGTTCCTCCTTCTATTCCTATACTGCGCGTGCAGAATGAATTCTCATTCTTAGTAACTAACTGGACAAGGCACACTGGTGTGCAACAGCAAGGCTCCAAGGAAGAGACATGCCCTCACTAAATACTGGTTTTTTATGTTTTACATAAGGGAACAGCACCTTATTTGAAACTTTTGGTGTGTAAAAAAACTTGTACTGTGTATCTGTATGTACAATACTAGGTTTTTGCTGTGTTTGTGAAGTCTTTGTTAAAATATTTAATTTGATACGTTTTGTACGAAAGTGTTTCATTTGTTGTTCTTACGCATTGTGCGTGCTACTTTTTGGAAAACCATTTTTTGTGGTTTTGTTCAACAGCATTTTTGCTGCTGCAGGCCACTAGCAGTAAATAATCATTTAGAAAGTATTCGTAAGTTTTATTCACGATTTTGTGAGTTCCTTAACATTTCAAATTTAATTTAATAATTAATTCAATTTCCATTAATAATTAATTTATATGAATTACTACTTCAACTGAATTTTAACAGTGATCATCGAAGGAACTTTGAAAATTTATGTTTTAAGAGATATAACACTTTAACCATAACTTATTCACCAAAAATAAGTATTCAGGTACAACTGGCTCCAACTTGCAGGTCTACAAGTAGATGCATTCTTTATTCACTATGTATTCAGAAGTATATTTTTTGTTTCCGCAAATGTCTGTGTGTATATTATATTGAAATGTTTCTTCCGGCAAAACTACTTTTTTGTAAACTGAAAATTTCAAATGATTATGTTCTACCTCGTATTCCAATTACCATGAAATCATATAAAATATTAGTTATTTTATAAATTGAAGATCACAGCCAAAATAATTACACACTTCCACTTGTAAACAATCAATTTTTGTTAAATCATGTCAATATTTGATCAGTGCGATTCTTTCAAGTAAGTCTAGGCACTTAATGAAGCCACATCTAGGTAACACCATGGGGGCACATGAGACCAAGATTGCTAGAAACCTTGATCAACCTCAGGACGAATTGAAAGATTGAGAACATTGATTTATTATTTTGTATTTCCGAGTACATTCACTGCTAGGGTCCTGGCTGCTATGGCCACATAAGTGCAGAGTACATTATTTCTTGTGATGTGATGATACTTATCCCCTGCTGAAATGTAAAATTCGGCATCGACCCACCCGTCTGCTTACGTACTTTCCTCCTCTTCGCATTTTCACCAGAGGAGCACTGCCCCAGCCGGGAGAACCTCTACACTCCCGAGACGTCTCCTGATATGTGTGGTTGTATAGTGTAAGAGTGTGTATGTAAGGGAAGAGTAGTGAGCAATGGTGAGGAAGAAAATATCGTGCTGAGTTATTGGTTAATTTTTTAGGGTACTGTTCCCTCATTCGCCTGGCATCGATCGAAGTAACCACTTAAAAACAAGCGTTCAAAACACCCGCCCGCTAGAATTCTCCTCCAGCCAACGGCTAAATTCGACGTGGTTATCTAGCAAGTTTCGATAATCCCGACATCAAGACTCGAACCCTAGCACCTCCCGGTCAGCTACAGTGCCAACAGTTCTGACTCTGAACCGTCAGCCGGCTTGAAAGGGCGTCATTAGCTTTCCCCACTGTGGTCTTACTCGTCCCCAACAATACAAATCAGAAAGCAAAGTCGTTTCTGGCGCCCAACGTGGGTCGGCCGGGTGACTGGTGGCCGGCGGCGCGGCGCCCGCCCTCACTCCTAGAAAGTGCTCGCAGGCCCCCTGTTTGGCGCCGAGTGAAAGACAGCCAGCCCCTGCGGCCGCTGAGTGGCAATTGGAGTGCGCTGGCGTCGCGGAGCGAGCTCCGTTCTTCACTCGTAAGTGCAACGCCTCCTCCGCCACCGTCTCTTATCCGCGCGCCTCCTTTGTTGCATTCAAAGCCTCCGCAGGCGCGCGCGCGCCAGCGCTTCCGGAAGCTCGCCGGTGGCGCCTGCGCGCTCCTTAACGTAACTTCCGGTGCATCCCCTTCCGCATCTTTCAGTGCACAAGCAAAGTTGCTCCGGCTTTTTATTTTGGTCTGATGTGGACGCTACTTCACAGTCGAGGCACTCGTGATTTCGTGGCCTTCGATATAATAACGAATGACTCATGAGAGGTAAAATTGGATAGATTTAGAAAGCAGAGATAATTACCATGTTACAATCAATTTTATATTGCTTTGCACTCAGCACTTAATATGAGCACTTCATTATTGATGTTTTTTACCTGGATCAATCCACTAGTCTTAGAATATAAACATCAGTGAATGAAATAATAATAATTAGTGATGCTACAGAAAGGCACAAACTTTCCCGTATTATTTTTCTATTTCCTTGGGTCTTTGCTAGCTATTTGGAATTGCCACAAACTTTCTTGCCAGCTGTCATCTATCACCGCCAAAACTACATTTTTTTGTCATTTTCATAATTTTTCGGTTTCCTATTGGTAGAATGGAAATATTGAATTTTAGAATATTAAAGAATACAAAAACCTAGTGCTAAATGGCAATTTTCTTTTAAAAATTATGAGCTGTTTTAAAGAAAATTGCGTTTTAGCGCTATAAAAATGCGAAATTTGAAGATCATTTTCACAGAAAATTTTTGAGTTTTCAAAATACGTTATTTGAAGCACATACACTTACAAATATAATAATCTTTACAAATTGCTGATAATGTGCATATTAAAGATGTGAGAGATCTTTCAAAAAAATTACATTTATATAATTTTTGAAAAAACAAAAAAATAACTCAAAATAAACTTTACGTCATATTAAAGAGTGTAATTAGCACTATCCGTTACAAAAGTTTGAAGAAAAAAATTTGCAGCCACATATGAGAAAATGGCATTTGAGCGTTTCTAAAAATGCGGAATTTTGAGCTACTTTTCACAGAAAACGGCTGTGATTTCGAAAAACTTTACCGGATATTATTTAAAGCTCATGTACTCCTTAATATAATAATGTCAACAAATTAAGGCTAATATAGATATTAACAACGTGAGAGACCAAGTCAAAAAATTATATTTTTCCAATTTTTGAAAAAACAAAAGAATAGAGCAATATGGCGTTTTGTCATCTCATAAAATACATTAGGCACTATACCTATCCAAAGTTTAAAGAAACAATTTGGAGCCGTTTTTGAGAAAATCTTGTTTTTGTAATTTTTTAAAATTTCACATATTACACGCGATATTGCGCGAAAAATTCTAAAATTTTCAAAAAATGTACGTGACCTTAATGAAAGAAATCACTTTGGACAACAAATTTCATTTAAAAGAAAAATCTCCATCTACAATTTTGTAGTTCCAGAAAGACGCCGAACAAATTTTAAACTTTTGAAATTTTCGAAAATTCAGTTATCCGTGAAAATCGGACCTATGCCACCTTCATAAGTGTATTTTACTCTATTCTTCCAAGATATTTAAAAAAAATTGGAGCCGTTTTTGAGAAAATTTTTAAAATGTCGGGGGGGGGGGGGGGTCTTCATGTAAAGTACCCCCAAATTTTAGAGAATCTTTTTCAAAATCTCAAAGCTTCGACTAGAACCAGATTGGTCGGGGAATATCCATTTTGAAAGAAATCGTACGTATGGTTTAGGCACTAGCAGTGTTCACAGACGGCAGACGAACGGACGGACAGACGGACGTTTGCCTTTCAATGGGTTTTTCGGTATTAAGGACCCACAAAAGGGGGGTTCTGGCTACACCACGTGTTACGGGATTTTTTCTTAATTTAGCAACTGAATTTATCCACTTTTTCGTTATCATCCCGACAACGAACTTTTTGTGGCGAAAATTGGCTAATTTCTCGCGCAGCATTACATAACTTTCCCTATTCTACGTATATCACTCCGTGTATACGTACGTATACGGGAAAGTAATAGTAATAATAATAATAATAGTAATAATAATAATAATAATAATAATGCTAATGACAAATGCAACGCACAACAGTTTACAGTAACAAAAATAAAAGTATGTAACCTAGAAATGCATACTACGTATTAGCATATCTGGTAGTAGCTGATGTACAGTTAAGTGAAATAATTGTTTTAGTCCTGTTTTAAAATTTAATCTACAAAGTGTTCGCACAATATATGAAATGATCATAAATAACAAAGCACATACACAATTTTGAACCGATTTTAAAATAGATATTTGAAAAAATGTGCTGTTGTGGGATCTACTAAACCCCGCGCATTTTCAATTCTTAATCTGTCGCCCTTAAAATGTAGTTCGTCTATTTTCTCAGATAGCGCAGTTTTTTAACAGATACAGAAATATTTTTTCAATTAAAAAGTGAAATCATTTTCAGGCCATTTATTTTGAGCAAGTGTAAAGATGCTATAATGAAAAAAACAATACTAATGATTTCAATAAAGTATCGACAAGATCGCTGTTAGAAACGATGTAATTCACAGTTAGTACATTAAGCTCAAAACAACCAATCTGACGAACGCATCAAAAAGTCCGAGTTGAAAATCGATTTTGAATCACTTGGGTAAAAGAACAAAAAACAAACAAAAAAACAACAACAAAAGTTTTCTCCCTTCGCCGCCGCTGCCTCAGCCTCCGGTGCGAGCGAAGCTAAGTAGATTTCACGATGGCAAGGATGAATGGCACCTCGGAACGAGATAGGAAGGAACTTACACAAAATCCAAGCGCGCTTTTTTTTTTGTTTCGCTTCAATCTGCCGGCCGCCGCCGTCGTTGAGGTAATGATGATTTATGGTGCGGATTCCTCCGCGTTCACGACCGCCCCCGCCGCCCCCGCCGCTTCCGCCGCCCCCGCAGCCCCCGCCGCCCCCGCCGCTCCCGCCGCCCCCGCCGCCCCCGCCGCCCCCACCGCTCCCGCCGCCCCCGCCGCCCTCGCCGCCCCCGCCGCCCAAGCCGTCCCAACCGCCCAAGCCGTCCCAACCGCCCCCGCCGCTCCGCCGCCCCCCCGCCCCCGACGCACACCCCCGATCCCTCTACCTGATGTCCTCCCCGCCCCCGACCCTTCCGTCTTGAATCCTCCTACCACCGCCCTCGACCCCTACCCCGCCAGCAACGCCTTCGCATCTGCTTCACTCTACTCAGTCCTCAACTCCGCCAATCACTTTTCCTCCCACGCTACATTCGTCTCGAACTTCCTCTCTCGCACGCTATAATCTTCCGTAGCAGTCACCGTCGGCATATCGCCCGAGAAACGCCTGTATACGCCGGCTGCGAAAGTTCTCCCATAAAATCGTTGTCTGTAGCATCGTTGACTGTGAGGTTTTAGTTTTCGGTCTCACCGGTGGCGGATTTTCAAAGCTAGCAGAATTCAAATAAAATTGGCTAGAGAACAACTCTAGACGCTGATCAATATTGTCTTCTGTGGCTGTTACTGCCATCCCAGCGTGAGTACCAGCCGGTATGCACTTGCTGCGGTAGTTCTCTCTTGTTTCATTTTCTGCGGTAGTTCTCTCATGCGTCGTTTGAGAGGTTTTAGATTTCGAGTCTCGTAGATGCCGGATTTTCGACGCTACCCGAGTCCAATTCAATCACTGTCTGGAGAACTCTAGTGGCCGGCTGTTTTGTTCAGTAGCTTTCCGTGGTTTCTTAGTTCCAGGCGAATGTTGGAGCAGTACTGGAGCAAGACCCGCAGGCCGCGCGCAATATTGCACTACGGTACCACTTATTACATATGGTACAACACACGTTGGTAGACAAGTCGGAAGATTAGAGCTTGTCTCAGGCGGGCATTTCTCCTCTGGCGAAATATCAGGATATGGAAACCAAAAAAGGACACTAGGTCGGCGCTGGATTCTACGATCTAGCGGACGTGGAACCGCCTCCTCCTAGATACAACATGCCCTGCTCTAATGGGACCTATAACCGAAACAGTTGACTCGCCCAGAATCAATATTCACTCACAAACGGATATACTAATATACATCTTGGAAAAATCGTGATTTTTCGCGTAAAGAATTAATTTTATTTATTCTGACCAAGCTACCGTTTTTTCTGCGAATGTTAGTAAGCAGTAAAAATATTAATGAGCCAACCGATATTAGTCTGTTTAAGATAAATACCCTAATTCTTCCTGTTCATAGAGTCGTCAGTTTGTGTTTCTTATGGGAATTGTTGATGGTGCAGGTTTGTCACATTGATATCACAAATAAAATAATTCCCACCATATACTGTTAAGGATCGTGTGAAATGTTATGGGGGTCATAGTGTTACCTGGGTGTTGTTCGAAATCGACAAAACTAAACCAGAACCTAATGACAGCATGACTGAATCTGCGATACAAAACTTGATCAGACCCAAACTAACTTACAAAAACTTGTTGTAATCGCATATTCTTTCTTCTACCACTCTCTTATCTTAGTCCATCATTGCGTCTAAATACTATGTCAATGCATATGGAGCATTCTCTTTATGTTTTTATTTTTATCTATTTATTTAATTTATGGTACAATGTTTGTACTACATCAGAAGTACAGTGACTGTATACATGTCATTTTCCCAAATTAAAGCATGTGCGAACATCGAAAACTCTTCTACAAGATTTTCATTTATATCGGAGGTTATGTATACAGGAGAGTAGGTTCCCTTCTTGCAGCCCCCCCCTCTTTTGACACACACCGTCTTCATCACATACTGTCATTCTCTTCCGGTCCTGTGTGTGTGTGTGTGTGTATGTGTGTGAGAGAAAGAGAGAGATTATTGTGCCACCAATGTTGTGTTGGAGTAAGTAGGTTATGATCGAAAGTAATAAAAACATGATATAGTATCACTTGTACCTTTGCAGTTTTACTACTTCCGCGGCTTATTTTTGTAGATGAATAAAGTCATTACTCCGTTATGGATGTGGCAGGTGCCCAGAAAACATTTTTGGCGCTCCACGCCCGCGTGACGCAGAGGGAAGTAAACTGGCGCGCCGCTTTCAAAACGAAGTAGGTCGGCGTTCAGGATGAAGTAGGTGCGATCGTCGCTACGAGCGGTAGTATTCTCGGTTGACAGTAATTACTCAGCTTCAGTAGCTACATTTTAACAAAATGAAGCAGGCACTCATTAGCATTTCTCGTGCTTAAAGAGATGTATATTTTGCACAAACTGTATACTTATTCAATTACGTCGTTCCAGCATTCGATATTTAGGATTCAGGAATGAGGTGAAAAGACGCGTACAGTTAGTCAGAGATGTCAGTACTTGATCACCCTTTTGGACATGATCTTTTCCATTTCCGTCAACGGGAAGTTAATTACTAAACAGCATGAAAATCATTTAAGCAAAATTATGTAATAATTATCATTTCATTGTGTGTCGAAGCAACGTTTGAGGTGTTACCACCAGGGCGCTCGGGACCTAGCCTCTTCCCTCAACTCGCACCCCTCTTCCCCAGACTCCATCTTCCCAATCCTCTGCCAGCATTCAGCGTTTGCCTGCTACTGCCTACCCTTCTCCCTCACACCTTGGAAGAATACTTGTTCCATGCTCGCACCCATAAGGAAGGCAGAGTGAACTCCGCGGACACCCCCTCATAATCAATATGGACTGGCCTGCCGATTTATAAGCACAAGACGCGATCTCTGAAACATCGCTAGTTTCCAACTTAAAGAGAGTTCTCCTGGTGTAGGATTCGGCTGATTTGTGACACTCGTGTTCCACGCCGCTTCAAACAATGGTTCCCGGGTTTACCGAAAGGTTTGTCCTACACTAGTCTGTCTGCCTGCCGACCTGCCTGCCTCCTTGCGTGCCTGCCGGTCTACCTGCCCGCCGGTCTACCTGCCCGCCGGTCTACCTGCCCGCCGGTCTACCTGCCCGCCGGTCTACCTGCCCGCCGGTCTACCTGCCCGCCGGTCTACCTGCCCGCCGGTCTACCTGCCCGCCGGTCTACCTGCCCGCCGGTCTACCTGCCCGCCGGTCTACCTGCCCGCCGGTCTACCTGCCCGCCGGTCTACCTGCCCGCCGGTCTACCTGCCCGCCGGTCTACCTGCCCGCCGGTCTACCTGCCCGCCGGTCTACCTGCCCGCCGGTCTACCTGCCCGCCGGTCTACCTGCCCACCGGTCTACCTGCCCGCCGGTCTACCTGCCCGCCGGTCTACCTGCCCGCCGGTCTACCTGCCCGCCGGTCTACCTGCCCGCCGGTCTACCTGCCCGCCGGTCTACCTGCCCGCCGGTCTACCTGCCCGCCGGTCTACCTGCCCGCCGGTCTACCTGCCCGCCGGTCTACCTGCCCGCCGGTCTACCTGCCCGCCGGTCTACCTGCCCGCCGGCCTACCTGCCCGCCGGCCTACCTGCCCGCCGGTCTGCCTGCCCGCCGTTCTACCTGCCTGCCGGTCTACCTGCCTGCCGGTCTACCTCACTGTCTGTCCGCCTTCCTTCCTACCTACCTATCTGCCTGGCTTCCAGCCTGACTACCTTCCTGTCATTCTATTTGTCTGCCTCAACAGTTCGCCTGCCTGACAGTCTCCCTGTCTGTCTGTCTGCCTGCCTGTTTGCCTTGCTGCCAATGCTGCCGTATCCTTCTCCCTTCTCTTCTTCATCACAACGACACTCTAAGAGCCGTGCTGGGTGACCGCGGTAGAGCCAAGGAATTTACAAGAATAATAAACTGCTTTTGTTATCACGAATTGACCTCCCGTGCTACATAAGATCGCTCCCGCCTATGCCATGGATGAGGCACCTCCTAGATTGTCCCTCCCAGATACATTTGCAAGCTGTTTTGAATAAACCCTTTCGAATTGTTTTGGAATAGTTTTCAAAAGAAATAAAGCCATTATTCAAACACGCATGTCTCGCATGCGTAGACAGTCTTTTGTCAATCCACATATGGTAGGTTTCTCGCACCTGTTTTTAAGAGAGGTTTAACTACAAAGTCCATTTGACGATCGAAGCGGAAGTGGTAGCTTTTGAGAGAAATCACATTGCCAAAGTAGATACTGCAATAAATAAGAAAGCAGGAGTTCGTCAGGGGTTATAATTTTGAAAATTATCTTTTTTGTTTTTGTTTTCTGTAGGGCGCGTTTCAGAAATTTAACGGCTTTGTGCTCTCGCATTCGGCAGTTGGAATCTAGAAAGGATTTAAAGAGACTCGTGCAAGTAAAGCAGAGGGATGCAATACCATGGCTTTTGACGAGAATTTTTTTCCGTTCCGGTCAGTAAGTGGTCGCTAAATAAAATCATACATATCCGCATTTAAAGATAACATGTGTTAGACTATCAATTAAATATTTCGATCTACACCCAAATCCAACATTGTTGTTATTGTGTAAAGCAAAAAACAATAGATCGTGTGAGGATATAGCGCAGTTGTTGCAACACTTTGAAAAATTTAGTCTTGTAAGCGGCGCTGAATTCTGAGAGGGCTGAGCTCGATAGTTCGCTTGTCCTATCCACATAGCGGTTCTGTCTCGGCCATCTTGAGGCGTTTCATAGAACTCACGCAGCCTATAAAACTGAAACCAGTGGTTTTGCAAAAGTTATAATTCTTGAAAGGGTGTAATTTAATGATCACAATTGCAAGATTGCTTTGGAAGACCTGCGATAACCCATCTATGTTCATCTTCTGAGGTTTGAAATACACGAAAAACTAAAAAAGTATGTATGTACTTTCTTTTCAACCTCATATTCAAACACTCTCTAACGTTTCACATTCTCTACTAAAGATAAGTGCACGATACGGTCAATTCTAAATTTTGATATTCACACCACATCTCAAAGCATTCTTTTCCGCAATTTTCAGTGGTTGAAACGCTGGCTGCAACTGTGTCTTCGAATATCTCGTTTTTCACTAATTCTCAACCGTGAAACTACATTATCATTTAATGAGAAGTTCAACATGTAATAAGGACTTTAATAAGAGTTGAAATTTGTAACGTGGGAATGAGGGTGTATGGGAATGAGATGAGGGCCATTCTCCCTACCCCAACTCGTCATTAACACCTCTCATTTACCGTTGTAATCCTTTCGAATTCAATTCGTAATTTCAATTAGTTATAATTTGTTTCATTAGTAAGCCTGGTGTTAAAATAATTGAAATTATTTAAATAATGAAAATGTTCTCTGAGTAATACAATAAGAAAAGATAACTGTTTTGAACCACTCAGACCCCTAAGGGCCCCTCATATGATCGTTGCGGTGACGCGCGATAAGTAAAGTGCGTTAACGTAATGCTCGTATGAAAAAGGCGTAAATGTGTCATTGCTTAGTAGGTTTCTACCCCTACTTCAAAGAGATTTACGACACAAATATGGAATTTTGTCAGTTATGCTACGTAGTAATTAGCCGACGCAAATAAAATCCTTAAAACACTTCATGCGACAATTGACGATACTGCCGCTCATGACTCTGAAACGGACCATCTTTAGATCTTCAAACTCAATTTTTTTACACTTAAGAGACAGAATTATGGTTTTTAAGCTATATATAATGTATTTGAATGTAATGTATTTTTAGCAACATTATATACATTTTATTATTTTTATTACTTAATACATAAACTACGACTTACTTCGATCTTCTCTTACATTTTTGAGGGAAGAGACATTCTCACAAGATGCAAGTCGACACAAAACTCCATATATGAGCTACTGCTGAATGGCGTATTATTTATATATTCCCAAGATCACCAGGAAATAGATTTCAGACGAAAAATATATTACAATTCTTCATAATAATTACTACATTAAATTTATTTTTATTATTAAATATCATTTCTCATCGCAAATGGTCACCAAAAGGCTGTCTCTGATCGCGATGGCATGTAAACATCCAGTCTAGAATTGCATTATTTACGACAGATTCTGATCATCAGTACTGCAAATATTTCCATTGTGTTCTCTGTTATAAAAGTACTCATCTTAAATTTTTCTCAAATCCACCGCACTACACTGGTGTGATGTAACAGTTCTCAGCAGGCCGGGGCCGTTCCCAAATTGCATTTAAAACATTTTACAACGTGCGCAATGTTCACACGGGTCCAACTAGTAAATACCATAAATTTAAGTGTCCAAGATAATTTACGAGGAGATCTCTCTATCTACTTACTCATAGTTTTACCTAACGACTAATCCTGGACCAATTTAAAAGATGACAAAAGTAAATCCTTCATGACAAAAATAAAGCCTTCACAGAATGACATTGTAAAAATATCATTTTTCTTTGTCACAAATTCGTAGATAACATTTTAAATATTTTGAATATTGTCTTTTTGGTAGAATCACTTTTGGTTATCATATTTAGACCACGAAAACAAAAATAAATAATGATAATTCATTATTCGTTGTGGCACCAAGAAATATTTCATGCAGCAAGCACATAGGCGGTGAGTCATGTGTGAGTTTGTGGGTCTCTGGGCGACTGTTTTGATCAGTGGCTTCCGTGGTTTTCCTACTTATAACTTGGCAAACGCCAGAGCAACACCTTTACAATGGGCCAAGGACCGTGGTCATTCTTTCCTTCACATTCCCTTCTCTTCGTTTCTCACAGATGCGGACTGGCTCTCTGAGGGGGAATACATTCCCTCTAAATCCACGCCGGCGGCGGTCCTTGCGGACACTCCAATGCGGAGAGTCTAACGCCAAGTAAAAGGACTTAGGTAACATGTATTCTTCCAAATAAAACACAATTATTTTGAATACAAATTCTACTTTGTGCATTATATTTTGCTTTTTCAACTATCCATACTACATACTATGAAACTAGTGAATTGAACGTCTCGTCTTTTATACCTGCAAATTCAAGAATTTTAAAATGAATTTATTAATATTATTAGTAATGTGATTCGCAGACAGTTACAACAAAAACAACAGAAATGTATTCCAGCTTTAGATACACTAATTCGAATCTTTTTTAGAACGTTGCAGAGAAAATCGAATTCCTACCGTTGAAGTTCGCGGCGCTGAAGCAGAACTCTGTGATGGAATTGGGTACGCGTTGCATCACGGCTCGCGGCGCCCGTCCGACGGCGGCGGCAGCGGAAGCAACGGCGGCAGGGACGGTCGCACAGGAGGCGGAGGAGGAGGAGGCGGTGGAGGCGGGGTCGGGCGAGATGACAAACGCAGCGAAGGGGGGAGAGGCGATGGCGAAGGTGATGGGGACGATTGGTGCTCGCAGCAGGAGAGGCAGAGGCGGCAAGGATTGCGATGCAGGAGGTGGAGGAAGTGGCGGTGGAGGCGGGGACGAACGAGATGGTAAAGACAGCGGTGGAGGTTGGACAGGGCGATGTTGGGGGCGAAGGGGACCATGGTGCTGGTGAATGGTGTGGGGACGGGGTATGGTGCATGGTATAGAAATGGAGACGGGGAAGGCAGCGCGGCGGCGGGGATGGTGACGCAGGAGACGAAAGAGGAGGTGGTGGGGAGAGCGAGGTGGCAAAGGCAGGGGTGGAGGTAGAAGAGGCAATGTCTGGGAGCGGGAAGACGGTGGTGCTGGTGGCGGTGGAGTCGGCTGCGGCAGAGATGGAGTCGCAGAAGGCGGAATAAGTCGGGGTGGAGAAGGAGGAGATGGGGACGGGCAAGATAGCAAAGGCAGCGGAGGAGGTGGGAGGTGCGGAGCGAAGGAGACGATAGTGCTGATACCGGCGGTAGTAGAGATGGTAACACAGGAGGCGGCGATGTGGAAGTGGAAAAGGGATCCGGTGGAGGCTGGGACGGGCGAAGTGGTAAAGGCAGCGGAGGAGATGAAGGAGGAGAGATGGTGACGCAAGAGGCGGAGAAGTGCAGGAGGAGGGAAGGAGGGAGGGAGGCGATGGGAGTGTGGGCGAGGAGAGAAAGGCAGCGGAGGAGGTGTGAGAAGCGGTGGTGGCGGTGGCAGGGTGGCGGTGGTGGCGGCGGCATGAGAAGCGGTGATGTCGGAGGCGGAGGAATTAGAGGAGGCGGAACGGGGGGTGGCAATGGCAGTGGAGGAGGTATGAGAGGCGATGGCTGGGGCGGGTGACAATGGAGCTGGTGGCGGTAGTAGTAGGGATGGTGACGCAGCAGCTGGAGGAAATGCGATAGAGGCGGGATGGGTGAGGAGGCAAAGGTAGCGGAGGTAGGATAGGCGACGGCCGGGGCGGAGGACAGTGGCGCTGGTGGCGATGGTACGGATGGTGACGCAGCGGGCGGAGGAAGTTGAAATGGAGGTGGAGGTGGGGACGGCTGAAGAGGCAAAGGCAGCGGAGGGATAGACGAAGACCGGGGTGGACGGTGGGGCTGGTGGAGGTGGAGGCGGAGCAGCAGGAGGGATGGAGGCGGGGCAGCAGGAGGAGCAGCAGGAGGGGCGGGGACGGAGGCAGAGTAGCAGGAGGAGCGGCGGCGGAGGCGGGGAAGGGACGGGACGGGGGCGGAAGCGGAGCAGCAGGAGGAGCAGCAGTGGGGGGCGGGGCAGGGGCGGGGCGGGGCAGGGCGGTGCGGGGCGGGGCGTGGAGTCGGTGAGGGCGCGCGCCGAATCGCCCGAGTGCGCCCGGGTGCCGCCGCCGCCATTACCGCGTGCACCCAAGCGCGACTTGCGCAGCCGTGGGGGCCCTCGAAGGGCATGGCGCCCCAAGCATCGGCGGCTTTGGCGACCACTGTACGAATATGGTAGACGTATGTTAGTGTTGTTTTATTGATTATTTCATGTGACCAGGCACGTCAGCTGCTATGTTTATTGGTCCCATTAGTATTGTGTATTTTTTTGTCATGGGAGGTGACGGTGTTTCCCCGCTGGATGACGAGATTCTGCAGTAGACGCTGGCATAGTGAAACAGACGAAGAGAATTGGGTGGCGATACTGAAGTGCATACACTAAACTAGACACTTTGAGCTGAAGATGCTGTGGTTGTAATTTGGGGGTTGTCACATGACATGGTGAGGTTGGATGGAGACACAAAAATTCTTGATGGTTGCGCTGAGTGGTACATGGCTGCCTTGGGAACGACGACATAGTGGTTTCTTAGTAAAGGCAATGTTGAAGTTTCTTGGTAAAGGCAGTGTTAAAGACAATGTTGAAGACGATGATGATGGTAGTGATGGTGATGGCGGTAATGATGATGATTGTGATGATAGTGATGGAAATGTTGATGGAAACGAATGGTGACGATGAGAATGGAGACGGAGAGTGGGACGAAAGTGGCCGTCATCAATGGAGGTTGGGCAGTAGAACTGTGTGCGCAAACACCGCGGATGTGATCTCGCAGGATGCGAACCAGGGCGCTCACCCGCAGCCGTTTCGTTTATCTCAGGCGCACGCTGCCGAAGAATCTCCGAAGGCGGACGCCGATGAGGTGGTAGCTGAGCGGCACCATTGGAGATAGTGAAACAATAGAATTGGAAGTCCGAGAACGAAAATCTTGAGAAGGGAACAGAATGAGCAAGAATGCCGAAGTGAAGGATGAGGGTGAGATGAATAAGTATAGAATTGGAAGTCCAAAGAAGAAGATGCTGAGAAGAGGAACAGAAAGAGCATAAAAGTGGAAGAGATTTGAAAGAAAATACAATAATTTAGCCACTGATTATTACAAAAGTGTCACTGTTTCGGTAATACATCCTGCAATGCTTTCATATATAAGGTGAACGCTTTATCCCTCTCCTAGGCTTTGCCTAGCTGCGTTTCAGGTTACAGTAAATCAGTAGCCTGACGGCCTATTTCACAGTCTCTCTACCGTAAGTTAGGTAAAATTGAAGAACTTTACAGTTTTTAAGATTTTCATTTAAATGAAATATTCATTTTCCCACTAAATATCCCTAAATAAATTTGAAATACCAGAGGATGTATACGGTGAGGATGGGACAGGGAACCGCCAAACTTTTTCATCTCATTGCGTGACCTACTCGACTTCTACTGTAATCTATCAAGATACATGACGGTACCTCCAGAATACGAGCATTTTCACCCTTAAATTTAACACTAAACGTATTGAACAATATTTTAATTGATACTCTGAACAAATATTTTAATTGATTGGCATTTTATACTGAGCAAGGTCGCAAACATGGTGGCCGAAACACCAGCTGAGGTGGCTCAGGGTATCAATCGATTTATTGTCGTGCCTTCGACCAGGAGGACCTAGAATTCAAGTCCGGATGTCATCAGGAATTCCGACACCAGCTAGGCAGCTATGTCGAATGCAGAAGCCTAACAAATGGACCACGGACTACGCGCAATCTTTCTTTCCCTCCTCTTTGTCCTATTCTAACCCTTTACTTACACACACACACTTACATGCTCTCACTTTAACTCAAGTCGGAGGACCAATGGAAAGTTTAGGAGTTTATCCGGACTGGGGGCGATGCGCCGTTGGTGGGAGACACCTCGTTGGGGAAAACCTCACAAGCTTACGTAGGAGAGCATCGCACCTCATCATTCAGCCTGGGAAGAACGCTATCTCCCATATATACACATGCACGATAGTAACGGGACCAATGACCACAGCTGTTGACGCCCCCGAAAAACACGCAATAATCAAACGGCGAAACGCAGTCCTAAGACACAGCATCTCTCCTAGCCGTCAAGTATCTATTAACTCCGGCAGCGGAAGCCTACGCCTCTAAGTAATTTATTGGCAAACATTTACTCTGTGCCTCCTGGGAACAAGCTCACGGCGCAGCGGCTCGCTGGGCGATGGTGAGCGGGCGAGGGTGAGCGGAGGCGATCACGCGCTCCAGTGGGCCCGCTTGGCGCGGCGCGGCGCGCGTTCACGGCCGCGTGCACGCACAGGGCGCTGCAGGTGCGTCCGATTAGCGTCGGCACGCGAGGCGCCCTCCCTCCGTACGGACGCGGTCAGCGCCCCGGCGGAACCCGAAGGAATCAGATCGGAGCCGCATGCATGGCTGGCCACGCACGCACGCTTTGCTTTTGTTGACGTGAAGTGAAAATTGAATAGGAATGTTGGCGTTTTCGTCGTTGGTTTTTATTTAGAAGTACTGTTTACCGACGGATTTGTTCATCCCCAGTTCACGAGATGCATTATAAATGTTTTGAATATTTGTAAAAAAAAAATAATATTAACGCGTAACGTGAAGAACATTAACGTAGGGACAATCTACGTTTTCCAGCGCTAAGAGCGCCTTAAATACCTCGGTCAAAACGTGTCTTATGTGTGAGATACATCCTAGGTGCCTGTTCCTTCATATTTAATTATGGTGCTGTCGGTAACATCTATATTGGCGCAATCAGGTGGAGAAAAAGTGAGGCTAATTCAGGGGGAAAATATAACTTTGGTCTTCTGTCATTCTGTATGTATGTATTTGGAGTACTGAATTCGAATTTTAACTTTGCTACCTCATAAATGTTGTGTTCTAAGAAATCTGCAAGAAACTGCATAATATGACTTTTTTACAGTTTTTCGATTCAAACGAGAATACTGTATTGAGACGCGCCCACCATGTCAACTCGCCTCTCCAACTATCTAACTATAATTAACTTTAACTAACTAACTGCAACCAATCAGATGCCACAGTGCTAGCTCAGTCACTCCCTTCTGGGTTCGATTAAATGACTATTGCTTACCCCTTTAGCCAATAAGTCACTCGGTCCGCTCTCCAAAGGCGAAGAAATCTGAAAGTTCCAAATTCGTGCTAGATTGCACAATAATAACCAGTTCTATTCATTTTAAACTAAAATCAATTGAATTTGTTCAACCATTTGCATTATCGATTCAAAATGTTACCAGATTTTTTAGAACCTTTTTGTCATGACCATATACAAGTGAATAAATTAGTTTGTACGAACTATACCGTGAGCTCTCTTCCTCGACGGGGTAGATGGCGCCTCCCAGAATTCTTCCGACGTCCACTAACAACACCGTCCGTCACCTGACCACAACCACAGGCTGACCAATTAACAATTTCTAGTTCTTCTTTCTTGCTCGCTGGTACCTTCTCACTTGTAGCACATCACCATTAACACAAAGTAAATTCATTCCCTATCTACGATTACACCCTATTACGTGCGTCTCGGATGAGCACCTATTCGCGAACAATTTTATTTGCGAAATTGTACTAAGTCTACTGTCGTAGCTGTACTATTATTTCACCGACTGGGTCTCCGATAAATTAATGCTCCCATTCGGTTCAGTTGAATTATTCAGAGTCCGAACGTTACTCTATCTTCCAACTTGCCACTGATGGAAACAAACCAAGTCCGAAAGATGTCCCTCGAAATATTTTATAGGTCCAAAGTACTATCACACGCACCACTGAATCCGCGAGCGATCCGATCGCTTTGAAATGGGAGCCGTAATGACATTAAGTTCGTCCGCTCAACCCTTGAAAACTCGCCTTCATTGTTTTTCCATTGTTTCAGTCACCTTTTTTAATCATCCGGTTACGTCACACCCATCATAACAACCTGCATGAGAGAATGTTATTCTCCTTGCTATGGTGTAGTATTACTTGTTTATCGCACCTCACACCTTAGCAACCTACTCATGTTAAACAGTTTATTCACATTGCTAGGACGTGAATAACAGCTTATCTACGTTGATATTCAAGTTTCTACGTATTGGAAATAAATTAATATTTTTAAGCTTTCATTTTCCCCGCACATTTGGTATATCACAGTATTATTTTAGATAATTTTGTTTCTGTACAATAAGTTTTATTTTTTACTGATACAATTTTGCTTGTTATTGCCTTCGATACGAAGCTCAATATACGCTGAATAACGTACCCGATTCGAGAGGCAAGCCTGGATAAAAATTCAAATATAGTCAACATCTAGTGAATTAGTAATTTAGTAAATTTGAATCATTAAGATAAGGTAAAAAATAAAATCTTGTACGTATCACGGGCGTTAACTGACTCTAATGATCAAACGGTGATAAAAATCCCGAAGGCCAAAGGCCCTCGTGCTTTTAGTCGTTGCTCGACAGGGGCGTAGCGTCCATGGATGTGGATGATGTGTTACATACCCTGACAATATCATCTATTTTTATTTTAAATTAATTTAAATTCTCCGCATGTTATTTTCTTTTTACATTACATAGTTCATTCATATTTCAAATATCGCGGTCACGGTGTAAGATATGTTTTTTCATCGTGAGCTAGAGATATCTCTAACTCGATGGGTTGGCAGCATTTCACAATGAATCGTTCATCCTTGTTAAGAATCGAATCATCGACCACGTGATCACCGTGCTCTACCGTCGCGCTTATCGCCAGCGTTGTGAATCAGATGTACTGTGACTCGATACATCCAGGATGCTTTTGAAATGGCCATAGAGTTCCGATATTTCGTTGCTTTCTTCGGTGTTTGCAATGAGAACAAGTTTAATTTGTGAGCTTAGTGATTTTATTTGTGTTTATTAGCTTATTTTAATGCATTTAGGAATTATATATTTGAAACTAATTTAGGTTAGGGACTGTGCAGTTTTAATGCAGAAGGGTATGTACCCGTGCCAAACACATCTGTGACGTGAAATCGCGAGCACAACGTAATCCAAGTAAGTGACTATATACGTAATTATGGAATCGTATTGTTGTGCCGTGGACAAATTGAAAACTAGAAGTTTTCAAACTCTATCATTCTCTGAAAAGGAAAATATAATTAAGCAGGCCCTCCAAAACCAACTCTCAGTATTATTACAAACATTAAAAAATGTCAGAGACATTTTAATAACAAAATTTATGAGCAAGAATCATGGATTTGCGGATGTAAAACTCTTAACAAATTATTTTGCTGGTCTTGTCTTCTATTCTCAAATGAAAAAACGTATGGAATTTCAATGGTTATTCAGATTTAAATAACATTTACAAGGTTATAAAGACACACAAGTACTCGTATACACACATATCATGTGAGAAACAGTTAAAAATGTTTGGAAAATCTGAGAGGATAGAGTTTTCTTTAAGTAGTCAATACAGGCTTTCAGTTGAGCAACACAACAGTGATGTAAGGAAAAACAGGGAAATTCTATCTCATTTCATTCGAGCTGTATGCTTTTTGGGAAGGCAAGGGCTTGCTTTTCGTGGCCATGACGAGAGTAGCGGGTCATCCAATAGAGGAAATTTCATAGAATATATATCTGAATTAATAAAATATGATAAAACTCTCAAGGATCATATGGAAAATTCCACTGTGTTTCGAGGAACCTCCCCGGAAATTCAGAACGATTTGATTTCAAGTGTGAGCATAGTAATGACCCGTGAAATTAAAAGTGAGATTTCTAAAGCATGTTTTGTTTCCTTGATATTGGATGAAACCCCTGATATTAGCAGCAAAGAACAACTTTCCACTGTTTTTCGTTACGTGTCTGTAACAGGAGACATTGAAGAAAGATTCATTTCCTTCAAGGACGTAAGTTCTGATAGAAAAGCTGACTCTCTTCTGAATCATGCTCTCAGTTCAGTTAACGATTTTTCTTGTTCAGACAAACTAATTGCTCAGACTTATGATGGGGCAGCAGTTATGGCAGGGCAACACAGTGGGTTACAATCAAAACTACGAGAATATTGCAAATATGCAATATTCGTACACTGTTATGCCCATCAATTAAACCTTGTTTTGTTGCACTCCACTACTTGCATCAAAGAAGTTAAGATATTTTTTATTGCATTGACAGGTTTTGGAGTTTTTTTTTCGAAATCCACAAAAAGAGTTCATGCATTGGATGAACAAGTAAAAAAAAAAGAATTCCTTCCACCTCTCAAACTAGATGGAATTTTCAGAGTCGCTTAGTAGGAACTATAAAAGAGTATAAGAGAGATTTGGAACATTTATTTGAGTCAATGGTCAACAATGAAAACTCTGAATGGGATGATGAAACCGTTATGTGCGCTGGTGGTTTACTAACCAGATTAAAAGACCCAATGTTTAATTTCCTTTTGACAATCTTTGACAATGTATTTCAGTATTCTGACGTTCTTTTCCAAGTACTCCAGAAAAAACTTTCAGATATAGCATACTGCAATAAAATGTTAGAGAACTTCAAGCTGTATCTTCAGAAGTACAGAGATGAATTTGATAAATTGTGGACTGAAATAACTGATAGTGGCATTGAAATGCGATCACTTAAAAGAATACGCCTTGAGACTATCACCGGAGAAAGTGTCAAATCAGCATACAGGCGAGTGTATATTGAAATTGTGGATACAGTTAAACAAAGTGTATCGCAAAGATTTAGCGAAATTGGTAGATTACAATTTGTCTCCATTCTTGATCACACACAGTTCTCAAACTTTAAAAAAAAATTCCCAGAAGAAACATTTACAAATCTGAAACAAAATTATGGGGCTTTTTTTGATTTCATTGCACTAAAAAGTGAACTGTGTGTGATTTACAACGATCCCGATATGAAAAAAGATAGTGTTGGTGAACTGCACCGGTATATGAGAACAATGGATCTTTCCACAGTGTTCCCCGAAACTTTCAAACTGACTACTCTGATTATGACAATACCAGCAACAAGTTCTTCTGTAGAAAGGTCTTTTTCATACTTGAGAAGAATAAAAACCTATTTTAGAAACACTCAACAACAAGAAAGATTGTCAGCACTGGCGCTGATAAGCATTGAGAATAAATTACTGCAAGATCTACGCTCTCGGCCTACTTTTGAAGATGATGTTATTGATGTCTTTGCGCAAAAGAATAGGAGGATCCCGTTGATTTACAAGACCTAACTGCAAACAAGTAAGCTCATGCCACTTTGTACGTACTTTAATTGCATGGAAACACATTAAACATAACATAAATACATACTTATATTCCTTTCTTTTTACAGCTACAATAAACAGAATTGGATTATCATGTATGAAATGAAGTGGGGAAGTCCGTCAGCGGTGCAGCTATTGTTGTCCGTTTGAGCATTATATTTGTTTGTAGATTATTCATAATTCTTAGTTTTTATTGAGTTTATGTCATGTTTATTGAGTTTATGTCATGTTTATTGAGTTTATGTCATTTTTTATTGAGTTTATGTCATTATGTATATACGATATTTTATTATGCACTATTTTTTTCTGCTGTACAAAATTTCGGATACATGTCCATTCTCTTAATTTAATTCATTTCCTCTTTTCTACTGTTTTTTTTAAATTAAAAATCAGTGCTTTCATTTTACAAATTCTGTCAATTCTAATAGGTATGTAATGACTCGCTTTGGACAATTTTGATAAGATATGAGTACGAGACTGCTCTTATTATTATAGTTTGAGGGTACACATTTATATTTTGCAAGGTCATGGAGAACTGCAGTCAACTTTTTCTAACCTTCAATCAGTATGTGAAACATTACTTTTACTCAATCTGTTTTTATTTTAAAGATGCAAATTACTTGTGTGCTCTAACTTATTAAAGTTACAGAAATGGTATTTGTGAAAATAAGTAATATTTATTATTTTAAATAATTTTCTCGGGTTACATACCCTAAGCTAAAAACCAGGCTACGCCACTGTTGCTCGATCATTAGAAATTTTAGAGATCATTAGAAATTTTTTCACCGGTCAAATTGTAGAGACGCTAGAGCTCACTAAAATTGGGCAAAATTTGGTGGAATTATTTTTTAAATCCTATTTTCCTGCGAAAAGAATGGCGTAAGCGCGGATATCGTGTGACGAGTTCTGCTAAGAACTATACTAAAATCTACTAAATACTAAAATCTGTCAGTGTAAGGTGACGGATTTGTTCCAGAACGATGATGTGGAGTTGTACGTGAATGTATAATTGAACGTGGTCACTTAGCGTAGCGTTTCCCGCGATTATTTTCTTGCTAAAAATGTTTTATTTGTGAAATGTAAATTCATAATAAAAATAATTTTTAAACATAAATATGGTTCTCTGACTCTACTACCCGCCAATCGGGTGATGTTCTAATGATTCACATAATGACGGAAGCGTTGTAATTCAGAACATTTCACCGCTGTAGGGACTTTTAAAACCCCGCAAAACTCATTGTTTTAGGTTTTGACTCCCCCCCCCAACGCATTATTTCATAATATTCTTTAAGGATCCCAGCTAATGTAGAGCCAATAGATTCGTCTTGTCCAGAGTATTGAAATGTTCTTTTAATCACTTTTGCACGTGCACTAAACTTCCCCAAATGCCTTTCAGACGCATAACCCCTCCCTTGAAAACAATGTTATTTTTCAAAATTTTCTTAAAATGTGCTGGAAGGAACTGGGGGGAAATTGTGAGTTTGGCACCACTATGAATGACTAAATGGATTCAAATGGTGTCCGAATCACTTGCTTCCAATGGTGGGGGCACGGAGAATCGTACGGACTCACAGACACACGAACCCGTACAGATTACTCCGTAACTATAATTACGTAGAACTAGTAGGATTTCTGCGTTGAACGAGTATTTTTCAATAAACAATCGGTTATTACGAGGAAAAATAAATGTTGTTCTATTTATACTTCATCTCCCGCCTTGTACCGCACTGCCACCATGCACAAACCCTTCTTGCTCCGACGTACCCTCTTCGTTCTACCCTACTTCGACTATAGTGCGATTTTTCTAACTCTGCCCCTCAAGCCGCTATGGCCACCATGGAATATCACATGGCATTTCACGTCTTTTTTCCTCGTGCCGCTAGAAGTCGCATGATCGCAAGCACTGGTTGATACAAGGCCCCACAATCCTATGGTAATGGACACCCTTCCCAGTTGCAAATTGAAGCTTGCGCTGGCTGCCATGTTGAGGGCAAATTTACCGCGCCTAATTCAAATACGTCCAAATTTTTCTGACTTTTTTCGCATTTTCAAGGCTTTGAATACGTAGAATGGAAGACTTATTGAAATACTAACTCATTATTTAAAGAAATATATGCAAAACTAACATACATAAAAGTCAAAACGATTATGTATATCTGGCATAATAGCATACGTCCTTATCATACATATTTGCCCTAAAGCTGTATAAAGCACAAATAACACTTGTTTAATGCACGTGGCCCTCATAGTTTTTGGAAGTTGTAACAGCCCTTTTGAAAGCAAAATGTAAGCATTTAAACATTTACTCTAAAAATGGGACTAAAAATACTCTACGAGGTAGTTCAGTTCGTAATAAGTTCATATTATATTAAACACACTAAAGGTGTTATCATGAAAATATTTAATTTTGATAGGTTAGGGATATTGTCCCTCACATTACATCATATTGTTGTAATGTCGGGACATTTCTTTTGGAAACATTTTTTATCATTTTTAAAGAGTACTCGTCTAATCCAAACTCAATTAAAAATTGTATATCTTGACTAATTCTACATCTTTTTTCAATGAAAGGGTAAATCATATTACTCTAAATTTTTAAAATTACTAAATTATAACTTAAAATAAGTAATGTTTGTACATTTTCGATACATAAAATTTCGTATAGAGCGCGCAAATACCTGTATTAAATGATCATGTGAATCGGTATTAAAATATACGCATTCTTGAAGTTTCCATCAGCTTCTAGGCAAATTTCGATATTCCTGTATTATGTTCCTCCAAAATAGTAGGGTCATTCCATGCAAAATTTCAGGTTTACTGACAGTGAGTCTCAGATTTTTTTCATATTTTATTTCATTGATCTACTAATGATGAACAGTTAAAAGACAATTTATGGAATTAATATCTTCAGCAGTTTAGCAACAATTACGGGTTAAACATGGACGATGACACAATGTACTCAATAATGATAATTATTATGACGTTCATAAAATGAATAAAACTTTAAAAATGGGCTCACTATTTTGAAGATAAATGATCATATTTTAAGCAGTTGATAATATATTAACGATTGAGATATTTGTTTATAATAAAAAATGCTAATAAATTAAACAAATACATTTTTCTTCAAAAGTAATATTTTTCTTTTCTTTCATATTTTACACACTGCAAGAAGAACCAATAAATAACCATTCTGCAAACTGTCGCGATGGAATCTTAAAAAATGCGTAAGTTATTAAATAAACAGTTTACGCGCATTTTGCTCTTAAGGTTGAAAGTCGTGTGCCTTTGCCCAGCGAGGGGTGACGCAAGGTCGTAGGCAGGCACCGCCAAGTTCATTCCCTAGGGATATCCATCGATGCCTTCGAAGGGATCCTGACACCAGTTTACAGGCTTAGTTTTCGCGTGTTACTGTTCAGTGATACATCGTGATAGAAAATGCCAAAGATTGTGAATACGTTTAACAGGCTTTGATGCTGCAATCCATTCTGACTTGAGAAGCACAAAAGTCGGGCGGGTAAGAGAAAGATTAACAGGCGATGCGGAAGAAAATATCGAATTTAGTGGTAGGTGAAGCAATATGCGATCGGTGTCGTCACAAAATATCCAAAATACCCAATGCAGATTTTAGTGACTCAACTGAAACAGTGAAGTGAAAACGTCAAGTGAAGAGGAGTACGTAGCCCCAGGAGTTGCAGAGGAAGCCACTATCAGTAATGTAAACATTTTGTATCCTCTGGGTCAATCACCATTCTCATTGCAAAAACAAACCCGAGAGAAATCGTACGCAAGGAGAAAGGTGAGTGCCGTAAATAAAGCAATTTCTGAATTATTTCATGTGAATACAGAAAGCAATTATGGAGAAGAAATGTTGACACAATTCAAAGAAACATTTTCAAATGTGAAAACAGCTAATGAGAAATATATGATTTGAAGGTGTTTACCAAAAGATGGAATGAACAAAAAATAATGGTCGAATTTGGCGTATCTCTTCATGTAGCTCGTATGGCAAAATTAACACATAGAGAAGTAGTTTTGCCGAAATCCACCATCGCGCCGCGGAGGAAAAATGTAACGCCGAGTGCTGATGAAGAGCGCTGGGGCGCGGCAGCTCTAGCAGCTGAGTTGAGTTCGTTTATGGAGCGCCAGTAAGATACTTTTATTCATAACTTTAAAACCATTCAAGATTCCATGATGAAACTTACAGAGTAGCTTGAAAGTAGTTTCAGCAATTTTTCTTCCAAAATTCAAGAATTTAAAAATATTACATTTCCATTTATTGCATTTTTTAGAATTTGTTTACTTTCTAATTGTTGAAGACTCACTGTAAAAAATCTTTAGCGTAAAATTATCCTTTACATTTCTTCTACAAATAGTGTCACTTTCATATTTTTTTTCTTGTCTGCATATATCGGAAAAAAATCATAACGGAATGTCTACAGACTGCTAACCTAATATTTCAAGTGCCCATTGTTGCTAAACAATGGATGATGTATATATATATAAATAAATAATAATATATATATAATAAATTATAATAATAAAAATATTGTACCTGGTTCATGCAGGTATCATGATAAGTAAGGTGGCGAAATATTTCTAAATTCTGAGATGTAGTGTCAGATTTCCTACTTTTTTGCATGGAATGACCCAGTAGTTATTTTCAAAGTTAAACTAATGTTTATTTAAGTGTAATTACAAATTCATCAATTTATTGTTATTCACGAACATCGTATTAATTAGTAAAAGTAACCAGCAAATTCAATTGGTTACATCACAGAGTTAAACGATGCAATAGTGAAATTACACCACGCAGGCTTTCGTCGCACGATTTGTACACTCGTAAGTCACGTGCTGCTTCACCATTTTACTTTTTTCTCTTATAGAATCCTCCTTCCGCAAAAGGCACAAAAATGATTATATATGGCATCAGTACGGCTTGGTGTCCACATGGTTGCCCCCATCATGGCTGCCAGGAAACGATTCAATTTGCAACGATACACTAGCGTTGTGCGTGGGTCTAGTATACTATTATAATATCTTTGGCTTGATACGGTCACTATCATGAGATATCTGGCGGCACGACTGAGAACGTCGCGAAATACCGTGACATATTCCATCGTGAAAACTAGCCTTGAGGGGCAAAGTTAGGGAAATCGCAGTATAGTCTCAACTACCGGCTTGCCCACCAACCCTGTAAATATATTGGTGCAGATGTAAATAGATACATTGTGGCGTGCTCCCGACACACATCCAGTGAAAATTTTGACGTGCAATTATTCAATGCGTTTATAGCTATTGGAACAAATAATAATTATTCAATTTTAAGGATTATAAAAATGTTTAGTGTATGTGGTCGATTTTTTTTCACCTTTTTTGAAAAATTCCCAAAAACCTAAAGAAATCACTTTAATTTTGCTCTCTGAGGTAGGAAAGCAAGACTTCGGCAATTTTTACGTAGTCGGGCGTTTAGAGTATATATTTTCTTGTTTTGAAGGTCACATGCAAACTATTGCATCTAAATAATCATGAGATTATAAAAAGCTACATATTTTGAAAGCACAGACAGATCTTCCAATTTTATTTGTATAGATAAATTGTATTGAAAACCTTAATTTAGAGAAACTATTGTTTCTGTTTTCATAAAAAAAGGATTACAAAATGTCGTAATAGAAACTGTGAAAATCTGTTAATAGGTGGGATCGTACAGTCTTGCTACATGCGTCACATAAAAGCTAATAAAAGCGATGAAAACATTTTTATTGTCTATGGTTCCCATTGTAAATGTTACGAAAGGGATTACTACACTCACCACGCTTGCATTCGGTAAACGTAAATAGTCGAGATTTGAAGAGGCGAAAATGTTTACTTCTTTGTAAAATTAATCAGTTTCCTTCACATTGAAATAATTCCAAGCTGCAAACTTTTAAAATACGTGACTCGAGCAAATTTTCAACATACGCACATCGTAGGATACCAATGAGTGTTTTAATATGGTTCAAACAATGACATGAAATCTTTATATTTTGTGACCCACAAATTGATTTAAAAACGAAAGATTTTGAAACAAAATAGAATGTATTAAATAAATTCCTCAACTTTTGATGCCTGAAGTGTTAGTGATTCTTTTCAAGTACAAATTAAACACCGTTCTTCATTTTAAAGTTCGATTGATTGGTTAAAGATGGATTGATTCTGGGTGCATTAAATACTAAGATAATTAGTCCCGTAATTTTAGTGCATTTTTTATTGCGGGAGTTATCAGTTATCTTCCCCCATTGGCTCGCGGAATCCGACGCCAATCTACGTCGGTTTATGAAGATCTTCCTCAACCAGGTATAGTTTGCTGACAAGCTCCATGCTCCCGACTGGTCTCAAGACAGGAATTGTAGTATAGTGTATATGATTGTAAAAGTGTATAAGTAGTGAGCGAGGAAAGGACAAGGAAGAGGAAGGAAAGATCGTGGCCAGTGTGTTAGGGTATTGCTCCGGCATTCGCCTGTTGTTGATCGGTGAAATCACGGAAACTACTGATCAGAGCTGCCGGCCGCCCCGCCAGAACTCTCAGCCAGACAGCGGCTGAATTCGACCTAGCTGACAAGCGAAAATCCTGCCACTATCGAGTCTCAAACCCTAGGACCTCCCGGTCAGTGACACTGTAGTGTCAATGTCAATATTAGTATCATGTTTACAGTATCTTCAACATTTTTCAGAGATGTTATCTGTTCTGAACCAGGAAAGATGAATGTTTTATATTAGGAAAACTAGTTCTAGGTTTAAGAAGGAAAATTGTCAAAGAAAAGAAAAGTCGAGTTGTCAGAGGAAAGTTGTCGAAAAATGTCGAAGAAAGGATCTGAATTGTGAAGATACGATTCTTCTTTCGTGACCTTGAACGGGAATGGTTAACACAGTATGAGCAGCAGGTTTTTTGAGTTATCTTCCAATTTTTCTTACACACAGCACTTTAGTTGGTGTTTTTCTTTTCGACCATCACCATAATCCAACTTCCCACATTAGGTTGTAAATTTAGAGTATTAGTAGCAGACGACACACAACCACATGCGTTACATGAGTTCATGTTTAAATGAGTAAGCTGAATGTGTACTAAAAATCCTGAAACATGCACACGGTTAACAGATTGCCCAACAGGAAATTTCCCGTAATGCATCGTGTACTGCTTAGGACATAATGGAACTCCGCCACAATGTTAGGCAGCCTCTTCAGAGGTGAAAGGATCTGAAAGCTTCGGGTTGTGGATGATGACGTGCTCGTTCTTAGCCCTGAACACGTGGCCTCGGCAATGGCCGAAACCTTCAGGAGTGTTCCGCCACCGGCTGTAAACTGAAGAATTCTACAGAATCACTGTATGTAGTAACCACGGATATAGTTTTCTCATGCTACAGGCGTTTAAAAATATACATAAGTTTGAGTTGGCGCAACAAGCAATTCATATTGAAAAGAATGATTGGTTCATGCTCATTTGTAAATAAAAGAAACAAATGTAACAAAATATTTAAACGTATGTTCAAATAAAATTGCAAAAGCTATTGAAAGTTTCTTTATAAAAAAAGAAAACTTTATCTAGTATTCACAATAGTAGTGTTGCATAACATCATCAGTCCAAACTATTCATTTTGATGAAATAGAAACAAAGACGTTAAAGAGAATATGTTTATCTTATTGAAAACCACCCAAAGTATTGTAGCGCCGTGCAACTTTCTATTTCGTTTACGTGATAATTTTACAAATGTAGGCTAATCTTAAAAAACAACTATCAGCTTTGAAGAGCATTTCTTTACATTACTATATTTATGAATACGATAGCTTCTATCAATTTTGTGATGTGCAACTACATAACGAAATTAAAATTGTTCTGAGAATAAATGCAAGACATGTTTTTACTGATCTCACGCTGGTGAGAAGGAAGCAATTGCGGAAGTTCTCAAACGAGTGACTGCACTCTCAACATCGACACACTTACATCATGTGCAACACTTGACTGCTCACAAACGCTTACAGCAAACGTACGGAAGCGCACACAGGCTTTTCATTCCCATTCACTCCCCCATACCTCTCTCATAGGTTCTCCTCAAGAGCTATTTTGTTCGAACAAAGACGAGTGGGTAATACGCGCGTAAAACGGGACTATGAAGAGTCGGAGGCCGCACTGAGCAGATTTTACACATCATGTCGATGCTGGAGTTCCTCCCCCGTATTGCTTTATGTTGGCGGAAGAGGATCGTCATACCCGAAACTCCACTCAACGGCTCTTTCACTTCGAGAGAAACGATCGGATCGTAAAACGCGACTGAAAATTGCTTTTTATACGCGTGCTGGCTCAGGCGAAGGGTACCGGAAACGGGAGTTGCTTCTTGCGGATGGATTAGCGAGCCGCGCGTGCTTTGATGGCGCCCCTGTCCCCCACCGCCTTCAGCCCCACCCCCGCTTTCATCCCGCTCTCACCTCCTCCCAGCCATAGTCATCGCCTCTATCTCCGCCTCCGTCTCTGCCTCCACCTCCGCTCCACATCCTCCTCGCCACCACCATCGTCCTCGCCCCCGCCACCTTCCCGCCCCCGCACCCGTCCCCGCACCCGTCCTCGTACCCGTCCTCGCCACCGACCCCGCTACCGTCCCCACCACCGTCCCTGCCACCGTCCCCCGCCATCGTACCCCGCCACGGTTCCCCGTCACCGTCCCCCGTCACCGTCCCCCGTCACCGTCCCCCGTCACCGTCCCCCGTCACCGTCCCCCGTCACCGTCCCCCGTCACCGTCCCCCGTCACCGTCCCCCGTCACCGTCCCCCGTCACCGTCCCCCGTCACCGTCCCCCGTCACCGTCCCCCGTCACCGTCCCCCGTCACCGTCCCCCGTCACCGTCCCCCGTCACCGTCCCCCGTCACCGTCTCCCGCCACTGCCCCTGCCACCGACCCCGCCACCGTCCCCTGCCATCGTCCTCCGCCACCTTCCCCCGTCACCGTCCCTCGCCACTGTCCCCCGCCACCGCTCCCGCTACCGTCCCCGCCACCGGCCCCACCACCGCCATCGCCACCGTCACCGCCAGCGTCATCATTCGCATCCCGCTTCCGCCCCCCCTTTCCCACCACCGCCAGGCGTCCGCCTATGTCTCCACCTCCACCACCGTCCACCGCTACAGTCCCCCGCTAGTCTCCCGCCACCGTCCCGCCTCCGCCGCCCCCTGCACCCAGCGCCCGCATCTGTGTTGCCGCTTCTGATTTCTTAAGTGCATCATAATCACCACCGCCATCACCCTCACTTGGCTCCAACCGGCTTCTTAATCCAGCCGTCAGTCCCGCCACCCACTCTCCGTTTCACAACCTCGTCATCACTGCCCACTCCACCCTCTGTGCTCGCCTTCGTTCTTGCTCTATCCTATGCCAACTTCGTCGTTAGCATCTCGCCACCGCCGCTATTATCGCTCCTGCTTCCGGAGTTGGAGCTCCTATACTGCGATTTATTCAACTCTGCCTCTGACGTTGACAGCTGTTGACGGTTTATCCAATCGGGAGCTTGAGCGTCACAATAGTGACGTTACTGTAACGACATATAAGCTCCCGATTGGATCAAACCGTCAACAGCAGTTATTCAACTGCCTCCACCTCCGTCTCTATTCTGCCAGGAGCAGAGCTGAATAAATCACAGTATAGCGCTGGTGTCCCGCCGCCCCGACCAACCCCGCCCATGCCCCTGGCCACTCACTTCATCATTACTCTCTCCCACGTCCATGCCGTCCCCCTCCCCTGCACGTTGTCCCTCACCCTCCCCTCCAAGACACTGCAGTCACCACTCGCCCGCGACGTCTCTGACCGACTGCTTTTCTTGTGTTTTGTCGCCAGCTAAACCAACGTTGGTTGTTACCATTCCAGATCTTTCTGCTCAAATAGTTGGACTGTGTTCCTGACATCGTTAATCCAATTCATTTACTTTATTATTGACGTGCTCACCACATTATTGGAAAGACAGTTAATATATGTGCTTTATATTTAATTAACATTATATTCATAACTACAGTAATGGAATGTAAAATGAACTTCCCTAGCTCGATTTTTCAGATATGTATAATTTTCTTTCTTTTTTTATTTTCTTTACACATTATATAATTCAAAATGTTTTATATCTTCCCTGCGTGAAAGTTCTAATGTATATGTTCCAACAAAATTTGTCTAATCAACGTAGTATATTTGAAAAAACAACAACGTTAGAAAGTAAACTTGCATGAAATGAGAGTTCATTAAATTAAATACAAACTGCTTACTTATTTTTATTTTTTACTTAGAAATGTTATTACTTTAACATAGCTGCAGATTTTATAGCGAGACGATTTTTCGCAAGGATTTAAAGTAAAACCTTGTAGCGTTGCTACGTGGCCGATACATTCTCGTATTTGTGACTAATGTCTGAAGATCTGACGTATTAACATTACTACTTTAATTTCAATCATTAATTCATTTTGTCCATCGCCTGCATCAATTTTTAACCACATCAAAAGAAAACCTTACTTTGTTGGAGAACCCTTAGACAACAATATTTATCAAAGCTTCATCTATCAATAGCGCTACAATTTCCAGGTGGTTGCAGTTCGCATAAATCCATAAAATGTATGCCCTGAAATAGAACCCCTGTGCAAAAACAGATGGAACACCAACATACATCTTAAATACTGTCTCTTTCTTGCAAATAACTGGATATATGTTAAAATAAGTTGACGAACTGGTGAGTACATGAATGAATTATTCAAATATTGATAGATAATTAATCCTCTATTCATTCATTTTGGCATAGTTTATTACTACAAACCGCGCTTACAGAGCTTACAACATTTTTCTCACAAGCAAAATACATAGGGGTTCTGAGAAAGTTCATGAGTGACAAATTTAAATGTCGCACGTCTATAAGTGGATGAAATCCCCTTAAAATAAATATTGATAGCTAGAGTTTCGAAAAATGTTGCATATATTTGATTATTGAAAATGTATAACTTCAAATGTAAGTGCCATTTATGCTACAGAATTGCCATATATTGTGGTATGTTTTTGGCGCCATTCATTTTCACATTTTGTGGATTTTTGTTTCATTTAAATTTGTTTCAAGACGCACTGACTGCTAAGTGTATCAATGACTGACTCTTTAGGGTATTGCAACTATATGTCGTTAAAAATTAATAATCTTACAGAATTTATTACTTTTTCTTGTAAAAATTGAAAAATAAAAATTAAACGTGAGCTCCTCTTCCTCTAAATAATGAAATCTTGGTTTGTAATTGGTGCAGTCACAAACGATACAGGCTATCGCGTTGTTGTTTGTGGGTTGTGGTTTTGGGTTGTGGTTTTGTTCAACAGGTGTCTTTGTGAAAGTAACCTTTTGGTTTGTTCTAGTTCTGCAGATTACAGTTCTCTACCAGTGAATTTCAAATATATCAATATTACGCAAAGAAGTGTATTACTTTCGAATAAACTGAACATTAAAATTTTAAATCTAATATTGAAAAAATAAATTGTATTAAGAAATAATATCTAGCTTCAGTAATATAAGACAGGTTCGTAAACAACTTGAACTTTTGCAATTTTCAAAAATGCAGAGCTGTTAAGTAAACTCTGAATGTTACCACAATACCCCATTGCCTCCCAGGCTTCCTATATCTTCCTTTCTCCTTTTGGAAATTCAATTGGTACCCGTAATACGAGAATAGGCGAAATAACACAATCACATATTTTCGTTTTTTCAATTAAAATCGAAACTCATTGTTTTTGGATTTTCGCGGAGTTCTTGGCTATCAAATGAGCGCCTAGATAAATATCACATGACCGAATTCTGCATAGTTTTTCTGTCAATTTCTGCGCACATTGGAAATTAGAAACGTAGATTCTTATGTGCAAGTACGCGAGGTAGCAGTAATAATGTTTAAGGAAATCTCCTCTTGCCATTCGTGTCAGTTCCCGCCCACTGCAACGGGGCCTCTTCCTCTCTCAGGCCTCCGTCGGTCGCGCCTTTCACCCTTGGCTCTGACGAAGCACTGCCAGCGACTCAAGCACATCCGCATTGCAGTTTTTCGCCGGGGGTTGGGCCTTACGAAAAGCGTTTCTGTCCGCCCCATGGGTTTGCAGTGAAGCTTAGAGGCCGACCGACTTGAGACGATCCGTAGTGTAGCAACCAGACTCGTGCATGCTCGCTCTTGCACTACGGTTGTGCTGAAGGAGTGACGTAGCAGAGGAAGGAAGCTTTTGTCTTTATATAACTGTATATTGTCTCTGGTCAATTTCTAAAGATAATTAAACTTTTTCTTTTTCTTCTTTCTTACAAATTTTTTATTACAAAAAGTTTGTTAAAAGATAACAGTGTTTTGGGATGTTACACCATCCCATCATCAGTTTCCATAATGTAAAAAAATAAAAAACAATTCACTACTACTTGAAATGACTTCAAAATTTTACATTCTAAAACAAATAAATTCGTACACATTATAAACCTCGCAAAGAAGTTTATTACAAAAATGTTTATTTAACCAAACTTTTGTAATAAAAACTTTATAAGAAAGAAGAATAAGAAAAAATAATAGTTTTAGAAATTGACCGGAGACAATATAAGTTCAAATAAATTACAAGACAAATATAATTTTTTAACTATATAAATTGTCAAGGTAACTCCCAGGCCTGTAGCACAGGCACGGCAGAAAGTTTGAATTGCACGTCCGAAAGTGAAATTTAAACACAATTTTCTTGAGGGTATTTTTTCGGAAAACTGATCATGCCATTCTTCGTGAAATTCAACATGAATTGAGGGATGTCTTCCTCATGATAACTGTCAGACATCCTTCTCTTTCCGAATCAGGCGATGAGTTCATCGCAAGTGAGTTTGCAAGAGATTCTGCATTCTTTGATGGCTATCTACCTGGAGGTAATGAAATGAAGCACAGTTTGTTATAGATTAGTTTATTGAATGTCTTGTATACATTGTGGTATGGTTTTTGTGTTGTAGAAACGAATGTATCCATCATTGGGAGTAACTATGTACAAGGACTTTCACTTTTTTCTGGAGTTCCTAACCAGATGAATAAATGCCATGTGTTGAATTGGACGTCTGCGTATTATTCAAATATTATCCGTAATTGGTACGAATACCTAAGACAACGAGTAAGAATCTGGTAGCAGAGCGTGGTTGCCTCTTCGTTTGACAAAATTATCGCAAGAATCATGACTGATGTAATGGCTTCATCGTTTGCAAAGATCGAGTTGCTGACGGATCAAAACTACGACTTGTGGAAAATAAAGGTCAGTGCTTTAATTAAGTCTAGACATCTGTTCGATAAAGTAATAGTTCGAGACGAACCACGAAAGGTTGAAGGTAACGAAGAAAGTGTTAAAATTGGGAAACTTGGTCGAAGAAAAATGATGAAGTAATGGGCATTATAATTTTGACTCTCTCTAATGAACAAATTTTGGCTAGTAGAGGAGTCAATAATGCAAAAGAACTGTGGGATTTGTTAAAAACGTCGTCATGAAGGAATTAATAAAAACAGATTAGTTAATTTAAAAATTAAATTAGCTAAATTGGAACTAATGAACAAAGAGTCAATAGACGATTTTTTAACAAGAGCGAGAGGTATAATATGTGAATTACATGAATTGGGTGCTAAAATAGAAGAAGAAGAATTGATTCAATATGTTCTTAATGGGTTACCAAGAAATTATAATGAGGTAGCAACGGCATTATTGGCGAATCAACATCTCACGTATGAACACATGCGCGAGAATCTTCTGCGTTTCGAAAGGAGGCAAACTTATTTAATAGCGAAAAGAAAATAACGCCTATAAAGTTAGGGAAACGAAAAAGTTGGCGTGCTACTTCTGCGGCAATTAGGTCATATAGCTCGAAACTGCTGGCATAAAAAGGGAAATAGAGACAATGTTACTTACCGCAAGAATGATTCAAAAAACGAATTTAATAAGACAGATAAAAACTTACAGATGTCGATAACTGTAATGATTTAAAATCTCGAAAATTGAATTCTAAAAGGTATTGGGAAAAAGAACGGGTGTTAGTGGCCAATGAAACAAGAATTGAAGATGATGATAGACGAAAGAAAGTGTGGTATCTTGATTCGGGTTGCACGACACACATGACGTCAGAAATTGATTTACTTCGGGATCCGATACGTGCGAAGATCCGAAATTGAAACGGCAGAATCTGGGAGAAAAATATATTCAGATTTTGTTGAAAAGTTAAGGGATATTGTGATAATGAATTGGGGAATATATCTGAAATCGTCATGGAAAGGGTTTTGCATGTTCCACATTTGAATACTAATCTACTGTCGGCGGCAAGTATGGTAAAAAGAAACAAGAAAATCGTACTTGACAATAAGGGTGTGAGAATATATGATACTTACAATGATCTCGTAGCGAATGGAACGTTTGATGGGAACAATTTATAATTTGAGATGACTGTAGAAACTGGAAATAACATTAATGAAAATAACATAGGAGATAATGGTTCGAAATCTGCTGATGTATTATGTTTCAAATGTGAAAATGTCGTAAATCTGTGGCACAGGCGGTTTTGCCATATGAATCGCAGTTATCTGGAAGAATTATGGAAGAAACAAATGGTTAGGGGCTTGAGTGACTTTGATGTCGAAAAAGATGATTGTGAAGCTTGTATACTTGGTAAATTTACTCGCGCTTCACATAAGAGTATTCATGGGGAAACCACGAAACAAATATTAGAGAGATTGCATATAGACTTGCTTGGCCCAATGCCTGTTAAGACAATTGGAGGGAACAGATATATTTTGACTATTGTGGATGAGTACAGCAGACGATATTTTATTGAATTATTGAAGCATAAATCTGATTGTACTGCAAAAATTAAAGAATTTGTGACAAGAAGGGAAACTGAAACAGGTCCTCAAAGTGAAAAACATAAGATCTGACAACGGGGGCGAATTCACAGGATCGGAATTAATTGATTTCTACGCAAAAAAGGGTATAAAGCACGAAAGAACAACACCCTACAGTCCTCAAAGCAACGGGATTGCTGAAAGAGCAAATCGCACTATTTTAGATATGACCAGAACGATTTTGATCGATTCGGGGCTACCAGCTAATTTTTGGGGAGAAGCGGCACAAACAGCAGTATACGTTCGTAATATTACGCCGAATTCACAAGACAAAGAGAAAGTTCCAATGGAAATTTGGTCAGAACGAAAACCAAAACGTACAACATTTGCGAATATTTGGGTGCAAAGGCTTTTACGGAAACGTTGATGTGGAAAAAAATAAACTGAGTCCAAGAAGTAAGCCCGGTATCTTCGTGGGATACGCAAAAAACAGAAGAGCCTATAGGATTTTCGACCCAAAGCAAAGTTGTATTATTGAAACGAGAGATGTTCACTTCTTGGAACATGTTATGGGTAGTAAAGACATGCAACGGATAAATAAAGATAAATTGCGTGAATTCGATTATGATCGCATAACAAGTTATCAAATAAATGAAGATGAAGTTGATTCCAATAGCGATGCTTTTGTACACGTGGAAATTGGAAAAACATCTATAAATTCCGTTGGAAATGAAATAGGCGAAAGAGAACAATTGTACAATCATTTGACAGTTGAACCTGAAATTCAAAATTTACGAAATGAAGTGAATACTAATGAATTACGAAGGTCTTCCAGGTTGAGAACTCCCGTCATCAGATATCAAGCGGCTGCCAGAATTGCTGGTGGTGAATTGGAGGAAAATTTACCTAAAACGTTCTATGAAGCTATGAATTGCATGGACAATTCTAATTGGAAGAGAGCAATCGAAAAGGAACTCGAATGTTTACAACGTTACGAAACGTGGGATTTAGTAGATCGTGATCAGATAGGAAACATGAAGATATTGAGAAGCAAATGGATTTTCAAGAAAAAAATCGACCAAGAGAATATTAAATACAAAGCGCGTTTAGTAGTTGATGGATCAAATCAAGAATGTGGTGTTGACTATGAAAGTGCTTACAGTCCAGTCATGAAATATGAAACGCTGAGAGTACTTTTATCTATTGCGGCTACTAATAACTTTGTAATAAAATACGTAGATGTCGAAACGGCGTACCTCAACGGAACGTTGGAAAGAGATGTATATATGCAATTACCACAAGGATTACAGAATGCGAAAATAAAGTACTAAAATTGAAGAAAAGTTTGTATGGGCTCCCGGAGGCAGGCAGATGCTGGTATATTAAGTTGTGTAATATATTGAAAGATTGCGGTATGATGCCGTGTAAGTGCGATCCATGTGTTTTTAAAAGGGGAAGAGATGAAGATTTCTTGATAATTACCTTTTACGTCGACGACTGTTTAATTATTGGCAAGAATGTGAATCTGGTCAACGAATTAATTAATCAGTTGAAACATTATATCACCATTAAAGAAATAAGTGATCAGGATAAAGTGACATTTCTAGGGATTCGAATAATAAAAGACGAGGAGGGTTTTACACTCGATCAAGAAGATTTCGTAAAGGAAGTGTTAAATAAATTCAAAATGATTGATTGTCATCCTGTGGGCACTCCAGGAGTTGCAAGTGTGAATCTCTATGATTTTGAAAATATAGAAAAGACCAACCCGAAAATTTATCAAGAAATGTTAGGCAATGTAGGGTACTTGGTCACTGCGACCAGACCGGATCTTGCGTTCACATATAGTAAACTTTCTCAATTTTCAACCGACCCACGAATCAATCACTTCCAAGCACTTAAGCGCGTTTTTAGATATCTACAAGGTACGAAAAATGTCAAACTGAGGATTAATAAGGACAATGGTTATTTAAGAATATTCACAGACGCAAGTTGGTGTGTGACCAAAGACAGCAGGTCTTTCGCAGGGTATAATGTTAAAATCGGAAACAATCTGATAAGTTGGAAAAGCAAGAAAGAAAAATTGGTAGCGCTCTCATCGATGGAAGCAGAATTTATAGCATTATGTGAATCTGTTTGTGAAGGAAAGTGGTTAAAGGAGCTAATTAGAGAAATTGGTTTCGATAGGATTATCAAAAAGCCGACTATAGTATACACTGACAGCAAGTCAATTATTGATTGGAGCAAAGAATTTAAGATAACAGCGAGAAATAAACATATGATGCGAAAAATTAATTTTATAAGAGAGGATATAGAATCTCAAGAAACAGAGTTGGTTTATTGCAAATCACAAAACTTAGACGCTGATATGTTGACGAAGGATGTGGATAAGAGTACGTTAATTAAACATATGATGTCTATGGGAATAACGTGATTAGAAATTTCGTGTTCACAGGGTACTCCCGTGTCACACGAAAGGGGGGAATTGTTATAGATTAGTTTATTGAATGTCTTGTATACATTGTGGTATGGTTTTTGTGTTGTAGAAACGAATGTATCCATCATTGGGAGTAACTATGTACAAGGACTTTCACTTTTTTCTGGAGTTCCTAACCAGATGAATAAATGCCATGTGTTGAATTGGACGTCTGCGTATTATTCAAATATTATCCGTAATTGGTACGAATACCTAAGACAACGAGTAAGACAGTTTCATCTTAATTTTTTATCAACAGTTAATATTTAATTCCACTCTTTGAAAAAAGTTAAAACGGACTATTTTTAGGCAAATTTGTTTCTAGCATTCCCTCAGCACAAGGAATATACATTATGTCGGCGCATTTGCCTCTCAGAAGCATTATTTCTCAAAAGAAATTTTTTATCTGGGAAAACTTTTGTAATACAAATTTTTTGCTTTCTCATCGGTATTGTTCGCCTTTCTGCTCTGACATTGGACTTCCCCGCTTCTTTTTGCAACACGTTTCTTTATTCTCCGTCATCTCCGGTTTACCTTCCTTTTGCTTCTCGATCAAGGTCTGTTCGACAGGCCAACATGAGAAGATGCTTAGCAATCTCCGGAGGTCCTACTAAAAGTGCTTTCCTCTGAAAAAGGAACGTCGTAAAACTTGCAAGAACATAGCTAACGATACGCTGGTTTACAAAAAAAGTTTTTTTAATGATCTAGAGATTGTTGTTTGACGACATCCTGACGGGTGAGAAATTCCATTAAACGCTTAAACAATTGTTACATTAGTCGATTGTATTATTCCTTTATGATGTTTGTATAATAAGCCATCTTTTGACATAAATATTACACGTGAGAAATCACTTTCAATTCTGGGTTATTCAGGATAATACAAACATTTAGGAAGTCGGGTCATTCCATATTAAATCAACACAGCCATTTTACATCACCATCTCAGATTCAAATGAAATTTGACACACATGTATGAATGGAGAATAAGAAAACTACAAATTTTGAGTAAAATATTTCCACCCGTTTCTGAAATACAGCCATGTAAAATTTTGCAAAATTGGCTTCCCGAAAATTTTTAAATTGATGTAGAATCTCACCAAATTAAGATAGACAGCTGGAACAGATGTCATTTTGCAGCTTTCTTTATGGCCTTTTATATGATATACAACTCAATAGGGGTTGCGTTCAAAAAGGTTTTCAAATTTGAATTTAAAATTTTGATTTTGAGTTTTTTCAAAATGCTCATCTTCAAAAAAATTGAAAAAATTCTATAATAATCCTTGTATATATCCAAACAGATGGTGCAAGTTTAAAAATGGGACTGCAATGGGTTCATATGGTAATCTTTATTTAAAATGCACAATATTTACTTACTCTAGATTTTACTGATTTAAAATGCATTTTATTTCAAATTATAAGACCTAATATATACGAATTATTATTTTGTGTTTTTTGTTGGTGAGTGTGTTGTGTTTTATTGTTGTTATTATTATTATACCGCGGAACTTCATGCAATTGCAAATGTTTTGACTGTGCATGTCGAAAGGAAATGTATGTAACTTTATCTGTCACCAAAAATAAAACAAATCTACCCTATTTTTATTTTGCATGTGTGCAATTTTTTAGTTTAAATGCGTATTTTAATGTATGCTGTATATTTTAGTGCATGTATTCCAGGTTTTTGTGGAGAAGAGGATCGAGGTCCGATCTTTTCGGGTATTTCTCTTTCAACTTAGAAGTGGCTTTCTTCTGACAACGCGGCTATGCAAATTGAACCTCCTTTGTAACCTTTGCACGATTTCGGGATTTACTTTCATGCTATTGCCAATTCATAACTGTGGAGTAATTTTTGGTGAATTAATACGGGGGTCCTTCTTTATTATTTTCCCTACGAGATTCCCTTCTCGATCAGAAAATGTCTTCGGGCGTTCTCCTCCGGGTTGCAGTTCAATCGCCTATTCATTGATGGACCATGAGATTTTCACTCACTGTGCTTTTTTCATTAATGGCATTTTGCAAAATTTTGGGCATCATTAACCCTTTGCATGATGGTAAATAACCAGCTGACGCTGCTCAAAGTTGGTGTTCATTTCTCAACGATTCATTTCGCTTAAATGTTTAGGTTCCCACGTATCTGGTTCATCAACTGAAAGGTGACCTTGGTTTGTTTTATTTTTGGTGATAGGTAAAGTTATATACATTTCCTTTCGATATGTACAGTCAGTAAAAATATGTAATTGCATGACATTACGCGGTATAATAATAATAATAATAAGAAGAAGAAGAAGAAGAAGAAGAAGAAGAAGAAGAAGAAGAAAATTCATAACAATAAAACAACACACTCGCCAATAAAAACACTAAATAATAATTTGTATATATTAGGTCTTATAATTTGAAATAAAATGCATTTTAAATCAGTAAAATCTAGAGTAAGTAAATATTGTGCATTTTAAATAAAGATTACCATATGAACCCATTGCAGTCCCATTTTTAAACTTGCACCATCTGTTTGGATATATACAAGGATTATTATAGAGTTTTTTCAATTTTTTTGAAGATGAGCATTTTGAAAAACTCAAAATCAAAATTTTAAATTCAAATTTGAAAAACGTTTTGAACGCAACCCCTATTGAGTTGTATATGTTATAAAAGGCCATAAAGAAAGCTGAAAAATGACACCTGTTCCACCTCTCTATCTTAATTTGGTGAGGTTCTACATCCATTTCAAAATTTTCGGGAAGCCAATTTTGCAAAATTTTACATGGCTGTATTTCAGAAACGGGTGGAAATATTGTAGTCAAAATTTGTAGTTTTCTTATTCTTCATTCATACTACCTATGTGTCAAATTTCATCTGAATCTAAAATGGTGAGGTAAAATTTTAATTAAAACTGTTGATTTAATATGGAATGACCCAGTCGACCTACTAATAGCATTTTTAATTTCCCGTATACGTACGTATACACGGAGTAATATACGTAGTATAGGGAAAGTTATGTAATGCTGCGCGAAAAAATGGCGAATTTTCGGCGGAAAAAAATTAATTGCCGGGCCGTGAAAACAAAAAAGTGGATAAAACCAGTTGCTAAATTAAGAAAAAATCCCCTAACACGTGGTAGCCAGAAACCCTGTTTTCTAGGTCCTTGATCTTGGAAAACCAATTGAAAGGAAAACGTCCGTCTGTCTGTCGGTCCGTCCGTCCGTCTGTGAATACGGCTAACGCCTAAACAATACGTACGATTTCTTCCAATATGGATATTCTCCGGCCGATCTGGGTCAAGTCACAGCTTTGAGATTTTGAAAAAGATTCTTCAAAATTTGGGGGTAACTCCCAGGCCTGTATAAGCACCTCGGACTTCTTCAAAATTATCTCAAAAACGGCTCCAAATTTTTTCTTTACTTATTACAGTTTGGTCATCGGCCCGATTTTCACGGAAATTCGAATTTTCGAAAATTGTGAAGGAAACTGAACGGAACGAAACTGGGCGAGACAAAACTTCACAGGACGAAACTGGACGGGACGAAACTGGACGGGACGAAATATGACGGGACGAAACTGGACGGGACGAACCTTGACCGGATGAAACTTGATAGGGCGAAAGTGGGCGGGACGGAACTGTTCGGGACGAAACAGGACGGAACGAAACTGGACGGAATGAAACCGGACAGGAGGAAACTGAACGGGACAAGCTGGACAAGAGATTACTGGACAGGACGAAGCATGGCGGTACAAAACTCGACGGGACGAAACTTGACGGGACGAAACTTGACGGGACGAAACTTGACGGGACGAAACTTGACGGGACGAAACTTGACGGGACGAAACTTGACGGGACGAAACTTGACGGGACGAAACTTGACGGGACGAAACTTGACGGGACGAAACTTGACGGGACGAAACTTGACGGGACGAAACTTGACGGGACGAAACTTGACGGGACGAAACTTGACGGGACGAAACTTGACGGGACGAAACTTGACGGGACGAAACTTGACGGGACGAAACTTGACGGGACGAAACTTGACGGGACGAAACTTGACGGGACGAAACTTGACGGGACGAAACTTGACGGGACGAAACTTGACGGGACGAATCTTGACGGGACGAAACTTGACGGGACGAAACTTGACGGGACGAAACTTGACGGGACGAAACTTGACGGAACGAAACGGGATGGAACGAAACTGGACAGGACGAAAATGGATGGGGCGAAATTTGACGGGAGGAAACTGGACGGGACGAAATTCCCCGGTCGATCTGGTTTTAGTCAAAGCTTTGAGATTTTGAAAAAGATTCTTCAAAATTTGGGGGTACTTTATATGAAGCCCCCGTGAATTTTCAAAATTTTCTCAAAAACAGATCCAATTTTTTTGAACTTTTGGTAGGGATAGGGCTAAATGTACCCTAGGAGATGACATAAACGCCATATTGCTGTTTTTTTATTTTTACAAAAATTGCCAAAATGTAATTATTTTGTCTTGTCTCTCACGTCGTTAATATTTACACTAGCGGCGAATTGTTCACATTATTATATTTTAGTACATGTGCTTTAAATAATGTCAAGTAAAGTTTCTTAAAAACACAACCGTTTTCTGTGTGAACTAGCTCAAATTTCCGCATTTTCAGAAACGCTCAAACGCCATTTTCTTGTAAATGGATAAAAAAATTCTTCAAACATTTCGATCGGATTGTGCTAATTACATACTTTAATATGACATAAAGCTTATTTTGAGGATTTTTTTTTCAAAAATTACACATATGTAATTTTTTAGTGGATCTCTCACATCTTTAATATTTACATTACCAGCAATTTGTAAACATTATTATATTTGTGAGTGTAAGTGCTTCAAATAACTTCTGTGAAAATGAGCTTCAAATTTCGCATTTTTAGTAGCGCCAAAACGCAATTTTCTTTAAAACAGCACATAATTTTTAGAAGAAAATTGCCTTTTAGGGTTAGGATTTTGTGTTCTTTCATATTTTAAAATTAATATTTTCGTTTGGAAACCTAAAAATTAAGAAAATGTGAAAAAAATATACTTGTGGCAGTGATGGATGGTAGCTGGCAAAAAAGAGTATGTGGCAATTCCGAATAGCTAGCGAAGACCCAAGGAAATAGAAAACTAATACGAGAAAGTCTGTGCTATTCTGTAGCACCACTAGTTTGTATTAAGCTAGTTTTATAATTAATTGACTTTACATTTCATGTTTCGTGTGTAAAGTATATAACACAAAGAATTATACTTAAGAATTAATGACACAATGTACTGATAAAACATAGAGTACTTTGAATTTTATCACTATCATTTACTCACTATCCATTTTTATTTGATTGTAAATACGTAAATACTTTAATTTAGATATGATCAGAATACGAAAACCTGTTTGACCGATGCATAAACGATTCTTTTGGCATACGTAAAGTTGGCCCGTTTCCAATATCCATAAAACAATGTGGTTTTATTCGTTTGGAAAAATTAGGTCATGTACAATCGAGTTCGACTTAGGAGTACCCTCGGCACCAATAGTGAAACAGGTTAACTGGTCGAGAAGGCCTTTAGCCAACCTCTAACAGCCGAGAAGACGCAGAGTCCCATTCCCGGAAGTTACTGTAAAAATGTGTAAGAGCTCCGGGATGATGTGTCTCGGGAATCCACATTAAAGGAGGAAAAAAGCCAGAACTCAAGATTCGCTAGACTGTGAGGTTACAGCGAAACAAAGAATAAACGTAAAAAAGATGGTTTCCCAGAAGACTCATATTCTCGATAGAAATTACCGCATGCCTCTGGAAGTCCTATTTTTTTACGGAATATCTAGTAGTTTGGGTAAGTGTAAGTATTTAGCAACTGTGTTATGTAGATTAACTGGATTGACAATATTACGTGAAGGAAGACTCTGATCTAGACCAGTGGTGTCAATATCTCCTACTGGTGGCAGTGGCACGTCTCGCCGCACCATGCCATGCCATGAGTTTCTATACGCCACTAGCGTCGGGAGAGGAAACTATTTGTAACCCCTCCGTTTTACAATAGGGATGGCGTTGTCTCTGGTGGCGGGGTAATGAACTGAGTGGAGATGCGATTTCGTCGTGGCACTCGTGCCAGCGACTCCCGCTCGTGGCATCGACCTTGACAACACTGATCTAGACGAAGCCAACACGGAGCACCAGGTTGAGAACTGAAGTCTCGTGGATAAACAAAATTCGTATCCATGTGCGTCTCGCGTGAACCTGCCCGACAACTCAATCTGCTACACACACACACACACACACACACACAGAGAGAGAGAGAGAAAAGAATTACGTTTCAATTCAATCCATTGACAAAGTGCCAAGTTTCAAGTCGTTCGTTTGAGAGCTGAAAAGAAAGGGAGATTCATGTCGTGATTCTTTTGTGACTGCTCATTTGTGGTTGTTTCCATTTCTTAAAACGTCTGGATGATATGTTTCATCCTTTTTAGTCAATGAACGACAATGACAGTATTTATTCCGATTCAGAACAACGAAATTGAAAACATTTCTCAGAGGACGCTTCGTCCTTTTGGCTAAAGCAAATGGTTGATCATGAATTCGGTGGCAACGATTAAAATAATATTATTTATTTATATCTCTGTAGGAGGTCAACGATTGCACCTCTAACGATGCTGATAAATATGAAGTGATGCTAAACATTGGTACATTTCACTCGAACCGTGCGTCATTTCAACTTCGGAACAGAAATCGAACAGAAACACTTTGTGATGAGTTTTGACAAAAAACATTCTTTTTAGTAGAAAGAGGATTAGTACTGAATAGAGAAGAGTTATTAGAAAGTTTATAGAACATTAGATATGCCAAAATGAAATACTTATACATTTTTAGACATGCAGTGTCTATTGAACACTGTATCACACTACGGCTTGCCCAGAGAAGGGCTAATTTGGACAACTTTTTTGTTGGTTTTCACATCTTACAAACGAAATGGTAGATTACTTGTGGATTACACTACAGTCGTTTATCAATACGTACATAATTTTTGTCAATTTTTACGACACGACGTAGAAGTCATTGACATATGTTTGAAGAACATCTCGTTGCAAATGTCAGAATGAATATAATTTCGTCTCATTAGACCTTAGATGTATAATTGTAGTTTAGAAGTATATGATATTCTCTCTCTCTTTCTTTCTTTCTTTCTCTCTCTTTCTTTCTCTCTCTTTCTTTCTTTCTTTCTCTCTCTCTTTCTTTCTTTCTCTCTCTCATTCTCTCTGTTTCTCTCTGTCTTTCTCTCTTTCCTTCTCTCTCTCTCCCCCTCTCCCTCTCTCTCTGTCTCGCAAAATAAGTAATTTTGAAAGCAGGGATATACATGGAAATTTGATGATTTGTTGATTAGAATATAATTTCGGCAATGATTTTGTAAACACTTTGTATGTTGGATGAGCGTCGCTGTCATTGACGTCCGAGGAAATGTCGCGATTGCGAACGATTCTGTGATTTTCCTCTTGCGCCATTTCCCGCTGCTATTCTACTAACATCTCACGTGTCACGTATGTTAATGCTCTCGCCCAATGTTATATTAATGTAATTTCATCTCACAAGGAAACTTTAATTTGTACATATTGAGTCGTACATAGTTATCGATATCATTGTGAATTATTTCCTGCTTTACGAGGAAATGAAACACGCATGCTGATTAAAAATATTCAACTACGTCGAATAGCTGATCGGTTAGAGACCTTTTGAAGTCACTGACCGCGGCCGTTGTTGAAATGAGGATTCTTGTTCTCGGAGATTTCCACACCAGGATTGAAAGAGGACCTGCCACTCGTTCTGATAGAAGTGATTGATGTTTGTTAAAAACGTGTCAACTTGTCACTTAAAACATCAATAACTACACCTCACCATTGCTAGTGCCAACATGATTCAACTGAAGAATTTGAACATAGGAACATAATTATCGCATTAAAGTAGTGTTGTGGCACTTTATTTACAAAAATATTAGATAACTTACAATCTTGAAAATCGCGTTTCGTAGAGTTACATTTTATCTACTAACTAAGAATTTGATGAAAGTGCGCTGTCTATTAGTATAATAGCCTTCCACTTTTCTAGTAAATTTTAATCGTTATATTTGTAAAAGTTATGATTTTCATCCTGATAAATAAAAAATCTTCTCACGAAAATGTCATTTGTTTTATTTTGTCATGTTTCGAAGATGTCTAGGATTTGAGTGTTCCATTTCTACCATCAAGGAACACTTCTCAGAAGAAAATTGATTCATAGAATGTCTAATTTTATTCTACTGTAATTCGACAAAGATACTTCTCTCTTACACGTTTTTCAGCAACCATCGTAATATCTTCCTTCAGTTTTGAGTAACCAGGTAGATCAAGATTTTTAAAATGTTTAATTTTCCACGAAATTTTAAACCAACAAAAAAACCTATGAACAAACAAGTTTTAGTTCGTTTCTTAAGATTCGAATAATTCTGGGATTTTGTTACAAAATTTCTTCTATGAATTTATGTTTACGAATAAACACGGTAAGTCATTTTATTACAATATGACATTGCAAAAGCCGAAATTGATTTCAAATCAAATATTGTAATGAGATGTTACGATTCAAATATTGCACAACATTTATCCAATTCGTAAAAATGTTATGTAAAATAGCGTTCCAATAAAGTTGAGTATTCATCATTCAAAATGTGACAGACTAGAAAATCTCGACAGTATTCCAAAGTATACTACATTGGAGTAATCATTTATATTCTAATAATCTTTAGGAAATCGAACTCAATTACTTAAAGTTTGACTTCAAAAAATCAAATTCTTTTTTTTATGAGATTAATTAATTTTCCTCCTTCTGATGACCTTTATTCCATGTTCTCGGAATGCACCCAATTCTTAGCTTAATCTCCTGATCGGCTCTCCGGCAGGGTCGTTCTGCCTCCGCAACTTTGCTCTTCCCACCCCCACATCGGGCGCTCTGGACAGCGGCGACGCACGGTCGTGACTCGCTAACAAGCCTCTGCCGCCGCTCAAGCGCGCCCCCGCTCAACCTCTACCCTCAATTAACTTCTGTCTGAACTGGCTGGATTTGCTGGAGAGCGTTCCGCTGCCGGGAACATGTAGGCCTCTTTATACCGCGAGCGACGTACAAACAGCAGTTCTATCACTAAAAAGAATTGAGGACTTCCCAGACGAATATTTCGTGTGTTGTATATCAGATATATTTTATCTGTGAACAAAATGGGTTTCTGCTTGAGGAAAAATGACCTAATTTTTCTTGATTTCGAATGTTTCGTTTTCTTGAAAGATAGTCGAAATTAATTTATATCCTATTCTTTGAATATTTGCAAGAATTAGTGATGTAGCGTCAGAGGGTGCTAAGAATATTCCTGCATATAATATTAATCAAATCCTATTTATTGTATTGATAATCTTACAAGTAAATCGTTAAGCAAGCTACTGTAAGTTATCAGCAGTACTGCGTTTCTTGGGAATCGAGGACACTAGTTTAACAATTTGAATGCACAAAATAAACTAGTGGTGCTACCAATGCTCATACTTTCTAGCACTGTTTCTAAATGCTCGTAAATGCTATTACACTACTTCATAAACCAATAAAAGTGTTTTCAAACGTAAAATTTTTCCTCTCCGCGACCCGAACTCAGATCACCAGAGTCAACGTGCCGGCACTCGCATCACTACGACACACAAGCGCCGCATAGGTCGAACTCGGGCAGAGGGATAAAAAGGTAAATGTCCGATTCATGTAAAAAAAATGGGGACATGGTATAAAAAATTCCATTGATATATTATCCAGCATTTTTGCGTTCTGATTGAAATTAAAATTCGACTAGTGACGCTACCAAAGCACATACTTTATTGCATTGTTTCTAAATGCTCCACAATATTATACTTCTACATAAACCAGGAAAATTGTTTTCAAACAGCAATTTTTTTCCACTCCGAAATCCGAACTCAGATCCTCAAAGTTAACGTGGCGGTACTTACAACACTACGCCACACAAGCGCCGTATGGGTGGGAATCGAACAGAGCCATTAAATAGTAAGTGCCTGATAGGAAACCAATTGGTATGATGATACACACGTTTTACAAATCCATTAGCCGCCATTTAGCGATCGTGATCACCTTGACAATACATGGCCTTTACACCTATATAATAGTAATAAGTGTATGGGGGTTTCATTTCTAGCATCAGGAAGCCGAAAACTCTAGAGAATGTGAAAAAAAATATCCTTTGCGCGCCCAAAGAAGGTATCTGAGTAGATAATCATTCATGCCAGAAGAAATAGTTCAGACAAGAGAGATTAGAAAACTAAGTTCTGCGTGAAAGTCTGTGCCATTCTATAGCACCACTTGTTTATTTATTTGCCGTTCCTTATTACTAGGGCCCGGATAATTATGTAATTACATATTTCTGTATGTTAACTCTATCAAGTCGAAACCACAATATATTTACGTTTCATGTCGATTAGGGCCTAAAACCGATGACTTTTTAGTACATATATTTACATATTTTACCCGAAAATACATATATTTACATATTTTCCACAAAAGTACATATTTTTAAATATTTCTTAATATTTTCGTTTGTCTGCATTCTTTTTATGTAATTCTTTATTTATCCTACACGTTTTTGATAAGTAATAACCAAGGCAAACAATTCAGCATTGTCACACAATTTTTCGGCAGCCTCCTCTCCAAATTGGCAATGTTGCACTGCGTACAAATGTTGATATTGCAGCACACAGAATCCTACAAAAGGGCAAGGCATTGTTGCACTCCAAAGCTTCCGATGTGTAGATTTCAGCGCGAGTAAAGTAGAGAACAAAATACTACTCAGAAATAAATTTGGTGTATGAAAATGGTACGTCTAGCAAGCGATAACTCGCGCCCACAACGTATTTTTCAGAGGTCTCTCTTGACCTTAATGCCCTTCGCCAAAAATTACACGCACCAACGCAGCTCAGAAAGCGCCATTGACAGTTTTCTTTCCCCGTTTGTTGCACTGGAGCCTAAACCCTTGTTTGTTAAGTATCTCTGTGTGGTGAAAATCTAAAGTAAAATCATGATGTAGCACTACAGCTTTTGGATAAGAAAAGGACAGAAAATAATTCACGGCGATTGGCTTAAACCTTGTGATAACGCACACTGGGAATTTGCCATAGGCAAAGTTTGGTTTATCTTCTCAAAGAAGTCAAGCAATAGCGACTTGGGTGGGAAAAATTTCATTCCTATAGAGTATTTGAGTAAACTCCTCGTATGCCATGCTTGCGAATGAGCCGTTCCGTCTCTCACGGGTAGACTACTTCTCATGCACTAGTGGAGACAAACGAGGTGTCATTCGACGCGTCTCGGCGTCCTAATGGGGAACTGATAATTTGTTTCCAGAAATGGCTATAAAATTCTAAGAAATTTCCAAAAACGTGTTTTTTCGTGTTTTGGCGCTGTGATCTTGGTAAGTATGCCGGGAACTAAATCAACGCCATCTAACTAGATGTAGGTGGTGTTGATTAAACTCCAGTACAATACCGACGAAGAGAAAGACTGAGAAACGAGGACAACGAAGAAGAAGAAAACGACGACGACGAAGAAAACGACGACGAAGAAGGAGACGACGTAGAAAAAGGGGACGACATAGAAGGATGAGACGAGGAAGAAGGAGGAGACGACGACGAAGAAGGAGGAGACGACGACGAAAAAGGTGGAGGAGGAGGAGACGACGAAGAAGAAGAAGGAGGAGTAGACGACGACGAAGAAGAAGAAGGAGGAGGAGACGACGAAGAAGAAGAAGGAGGAGGAGACGACGAAAAAGAAGACGACAAAGAAAATGAATACGAGGAAGACGAAAAAAGACGAAGAAAAAAAATAAACCACCGAAAGTAATTTAAATCATCGGTGACGTCACATTCAGCTATTTTCTAAGTATTTGAAACAAATATTTGTTTCTCATTTTTTACGGGAGACCATTGTAAATAACAGAATTGTGAGTAGAATTATGTTTTAATTTTGTTCTTTACGAGTATATTAAGTCTACACAGATCAAAATTTAAGCAAAAGTATTTTATTAAAACGAATTGATATAATAATTAAAGTGTTACATATTTCTTACTTTTTAGTACATATTTCTATACATTTTAATACATATATATGTACATATTTTCCTAATTTTTAGCACATAATTATCCGGGCCCTACTTATTACACATGTGGAAAAAATTTGAAGAAAAAAATTTGCAGCGGTTGTTGAGAAATTTTTTTCATAAATTTCAAACGCAATTTACGCAAAAACTACTTGCTTTTTCAGAAAATTGTTCATTGTACAGAACTAGCTCAAAATTTTGCATTTCAGAAACGCTCAAACATCATTTTCTCAAAAATGGCTCTATATTTTTCTTCAAACTTTTCTAAAGTATAGTGCTAATTGCGCTCTTTAATATGATGCAAAGTTTATTTTGAGTTTTTTTGTTCTTTCATAAATTACACAAATGTAATTTTTTTTGTAAGTTCTCTCAGACCGTTACTATGCACGTTTCTCACAATCCGGGGTAAATACTATACGATTTGTGAGTTAATGTTCTTTAAATTATTTCAAATAAAGGTTTTCGAAAACACAAATGATTCCTGTTAAAAAGAGCTTCAAATTTTGCATTTATAATAGCGTTTTAAACGCCATTCTCTTAAAAAACGGCTCCAAATTTTTCAAATAAAATTTGCCATTTAGGACGATTTTTTCTGTTCTTTGTTATTCTTAAAATAATACTTCCGTTCTGCTATTAAGAAAGTGAAAAATTAAGAAAATAATAAAAAAGTAATTTGGGCGACAATAGATGGCAGCTGGCAAGAGTATATGGCAAGTCCAAATAGCTATCCGAGACCAAAGGAAATAGAAAACTAATGCGGGAAAGTCTGTACCATTCTGTAGTGCCATTCTCTAGTTAATTATAAATTTCTGTGTCCCTCTAATGACCCATCACACTTATGTATACATTTACATTGAAACTTAAACACTTAGAATTTTTTAACATAATGTCCTAAGATTTGTAATATTAAGTTAATTAATAGTAAGTTAAACAGTGAGAAGGAATTCTCAAAATATCCAACTACCTCCAAACACTTCTCAAAAAACGTTCACAGTTAGCGGGGAATTCTAAACGGGCGGGTGTTTCACGCAAAAGTATGCAAACAATATTCATATTTTCGAAAAATTGAACATGAAATTATTGAAGATGTTTTTGATGAAAACCTTTGATTAAGAAAAATAAATTATTTTCATAATTGTAGTTGTAGGAAAACTCCGAAACAATTTTGAACGTTTGCAATTTTCGATAAATCAGGATTTCAACGAAACGGAGACCTGTTAAGCGTCTGTTATGATATCCAACAACTAAATTTCTTCTATTCTTTGTTAGTTCTTGAAGAAAAGTTTCAATTTTTCTTCGTAACTAACACTCTAGTGATCAGTGGAATGATTTTTGTTACTTAGTTGTTTTTTTTTCAATCACCCTATTTGTATAACTTAGCTCGCCAACATGTGCTTCACTCCGTGTTTTTTCACAAGCGTGATTTTTATTTTTTTTTATGGTTACAATATAAAAAATCATTTTACTTCATTATTTATGGAGACTCATTTTACTATCTTACCTGGCTAAACCCTTTCTTGTAAAGTGCTGGCTTTCTTCTTAGGCAAACATTTTTGGGTATTCTTAGAGCAACCAAATGTTTCGTAACCACAACTTTTTTAGGCAATATTATATGCGGTATTCCAGCATCATTTCAAGAGAGCTTTCCAACAACCACATTATGCGTAGTCTAGTACTAATAATGTTGTAATGTTTGTGAAACCAAAACATTTTTTATGTATAATTGAATTCTGATCCTTCTATTCACCATGCGTGACAAACTTTTTGTAGATGATGTAATGCGGACGGAAACGGAAACGAATTTGCGTCATTCAAGCAGCTCGGATGTTGAAAATGTGAAAATATTTTTTAAATTCTGGACACAAATATAATTGACTTCCGGAAAAGTTTTACAAATTAATTAATAAATTAGTACTCATAATGCTACTGATAATAAAGTCACATAAATATTTAATGATCACGTGAAAGATTCATCGATATGAAAAATATTTACTTTTGTTATTTCAAGGAGCTAGTCATATTTTAAAATTGTTAGTGTAAGAAGTAAATAAAAATAAGTTTAATTTACTTGTTTAACTAATCAGCTTTAACAACATATTTGTATTCTAATACGTTACATTTTAACAAATTTTCAGTCACAGTTTACTTTCGAAAGCAAATAATGAATGTTTCTGGGGATGCATGATACGACAAAGTTAGAAAATACTTTCTGGACAAAAATTATTTGTAACATATTGATTTTTTCTAATATACATTAATAATTTAAATAAAATTCGAATTATTTTGTTATCTACAACAGACTATTCGTCAAATTCATTACCTGAAAACGCGGAAATGTCGCACTGGATATAGGAACGGAAATCAGAACAACTCTTTATTGTACGATTCTACTGTGTATTGAAACGTATTTTGAAATTTCATTTCAGTCGTAAGTGTTCAAATAAATATTTAGATTTTACTTCATCATAATGAGTACTCAGCAGGGTACACAATATTCATTGATTGATTGATTGATGTTTTCTGACACGTCTGTGGTCGTTCGACCCGTTAGTGTAGTAAATGTTTTAACCCGAGAAGTGGTGGTTATCCTCCCCCTGATGAATGGTAAAGTCTGTCGCCGACCTGCATGTCGGCTTGCGAGGGGTTTCACTCTCATCTCTTTCCAGCGGTATCTCTTTCCAGCGGTATCTCTTTCCAGCGGTATCTCTTTCCAGCGGAAAACCGCCCCAGCCGGGACAAACGAAGCTCAGGATTTGTCTCCCGACTTATGTGATAGGACAGTGCATGTAAGAATAAGTATGTGCAAGTAAAGGATGAGGAAATGACGAGGAAGAGGAAGGAAAAATTTGGGCGCAGGCGGTGGGCCGTTTGTGGATACTGCTCCGGCTTGCGACTGGTGCTGATTAAAGAAGCCAGGGAAAGCAATCAATCAGAGAAGCCGGCCTCCAGAAGATAGCTGAAAATTCCTAGCTGTATAACTACAATCAAAAATCCGCCACCGTGGAACTCAAGGATCTCCCAGTCAGAGACAGTGGCAATGTAATTTGTTTTATAGGCTTTGACCTCAGTTATACGCCAGGATACTTTTATGAAAATAACGAACAATAGTCAAATCAGTGAGAATACAGTTACTCAAAAAGCAAAAACATAATTACAAAAGAAAAAACTTACAACTCACAATTATTTAACATATTTATATTACACTAATATTAACAAGGTTCACAGGCAACAAATCTTCTTAAAAACATTCTTAAGTTTAATTCAACAAACTTCTATATTACGTTGTAATTTAATTATCAAATTGACAATACTTTTAAGAAAAACCTACATTAGTTGCCTTTGTAAAATGCAAACTAAGGATCAAAACCATCTTGATCGGTATATCAGAAGAAATGACATGCTTCCTGTAACCTACATGAATTATACATTCTACTGGTTTAATAATTGCTTTACGTTCTGCAGTAAAAATACAAATACAAATACGAGTATAAAATGTAGATGTTGTAGGAGAATTTAGAGACAGTGACAATGCTGGCTCTAAGTTAGAATAGCCGGAAGTAAAGAATAATAAAATTGTGCTAGTAGTACAGAATATTAATGCTGCGAGGAGTGTTGTAGGACATATGTAGGTGTGGTAACTGATAATGTTACGGACATTTCAAAGACCGAGATGTCACAGCTTACTGCGCCTGTCGTGCCGGGTTTTCGAAAGCGAGATCGCATAATCCTAATATCTACAATTCCTAATTCTTCAAAGACTCGGCACAAATACTGCAAATTTCTAAGGCGTATAGGGTCTTGAAAATTATCATTTTTGCCATTAAACATGTGGGAAATTTCATATCGGCCACACATGGCATTTGCCCTGCATAAATATGATTCATTATTTTCAATACTTTCAATTTCTCTATGGCCCCGAATGGATCATGCCTGTCTGTAAAGGAAAATTATTGTATGAAAAGCCGTCCCAATAGTCGTTTGTTTATCGATAATTGTTCGTTAAATTTTATTTTCTAAAGACGAGCCACTTCCGAAAATTCAAGATCAATTCCTGAGTTGCCGGAACGGTGAAATTTTTGTTTGTAAAACAAATCCTGCTGTGAAGACTGGTGTTTTACAGTTTTTTTAATGAAGCTCCCTAAATTATTATACTAGTGCACAATGACGGTTCACAAGTGATTTAATAAACAAAATTGCATTTGCAAATGTGAATGAATTTTGGAATGTTAAGTGTGTGTGTGTATGTGAGAGATAAATATTTTGTTGTTGTAATAAGTGTTTTTTTTTTTTTCGTGTATAAGATATTTCATTGTATATGTTGCTGATGGCGTTATTCCGCAAAGACGAAGAATTCCCGAAATAGTATATGAATAGATCCATACGCCATTATTGGTGGCTTTAAGATTAACATTTCGTGTTTCATTATTACGAAGTAGTATCCTGCAATACAGATAAGCACCGTATTCTGTATATGCGGCTTCGTACCCCACGATCCTACAAATTTTCTACCACGATTCAGGGTGGTTGGTCACATGCTCGTGCATTCAGAATAATTAACAGTAGATTTAGTATTGAAACGGTAGGAGCCATATTGTTTATCTTTATAGTATGATTGTGTTGAAGTAAGAAAACCGTTTCAGTGACACACCGACGCACGGCGCATAGATTTGTTTGTTAATTAAATAAATATACTAATTACATTTAAAGAAATTCACCCCACCCACACCGTTTACAGCACCAAGGATGGAACAGTTTACAGCAGCAAGTAATATCTTTCCCTCTATTACTATGTACAAAAACGGTACATTTCGTGTGTTCAAGAACGTCAAATTTTCTGAATTGTTTTACCACAAAGGAAATATTCAAAATGTTCTTTAATGAGCAACATTTTTCATATGCTAACTCAGTAACTGAAGCCGAATATTGGAAATCTAATGTAATGAAATACATACTACAAATTTACGATTCTTCAGTTTATTACAGAATTCATTTCTTCAGTTTATTGCCACAAGTCACTATACACAAATTGAAATCACAACCGCAACACAATACAAACCCACCATTTCGACCGAGACATTCAGTACTTCCTACTTCCACTAATAAATTCGTGCAACAGCAAATAGCTAATCCTCACACAAAAATGAAAAAAAGATATTATCTGTAAATGCCTTTGAATATAGATTTCAGATCAAAGCTATGTTTGGCAGAGAATTCAATGTTTTAAATATTTATTAGTTAGTACAGAAGCAGTATTTCTACTAGCTGATCGCTGAGATTCATATCAGCAGTGAATCCCGAGCGAGAGCAACACACTGATTACCTCAAGCGTGCTGCACTCCCATGATCACGCGTGTTGCTCGCTCAATGTGGCGTGTGACCTTTTCACGGTAGTGAACAAAACGCAGAAGTCACTGTGGCCGGAGCGGAAAAGAGGGAGGGGAGGATGCGAATGTGTCATCGACCGCCGCTCTCGACCAGCGGTCACCACATCGTTTCCGTATCTAAGCAAAGCGAGATCAGCTTAAAAGCGCGTCAAATTCAATAATAGAAAATCATTTACAACCAGAGCTGATTTTCTGCAAAAAATACTGGTGATACTCTGTGACCAACCATTTACCAGCATTTAAAAAGTACAAAACATAACTCTAAGGACGATAACATATTTTAATTTTATTATTTAATATTAAAGAACAATCTGATAGTTGAAATACCTCATATATAAACTAAATATAGTTTTTATCTCTCTTGCAAATAATGTCATAAATATCTTAATTTTCTGCCTTTTGAAATTGTTAAAATTTCCTTTTTACTTTCTCGCCTTACGATGATTATGTTTTGTTGCGTTTGACGATGGGGCAATGGACTAATGAAACCTCGTGGAAACCCCGAGCAAACTCGCCGAGAAATCGCGTTGAACGCCACAAAGCTACAAAAATCGACCGGGATTTGACCCCATTACGTACACGGGTAAGTCAAACAACCTGACCGATAACATACGGTTCGCTTCTAACATATAGAGTACAGTCAATGCAGGTCTTATTTGAACGTGAAACTAATTGAAAGTATAGAACGTTTGGTTTTTTACGGGACTTCAATTTCTCACCTACTCTAGTAGGTATGCTAGAACATTTTGAATATTTCCTTTGTGGTAAAACAAATCAGAAAATTTGAAGTTCTTGAACATACGAAATGTACATAGTAAATGTTCATGTTTTTGTACATAGTAATAAAGGGAAAGATATTACTTGGTGCTGTAAACGGTTCCCTCCTTGGTGCTGTAAACGGTACACTAGTTGCCTCTTTTTTCTTGCAAGAAAGAGCGGCGTATTTCGCAATATGTTTCCCGCGGTCAACGTTCAGTTGCAAGACGATAGCCTGACTAGTGCGTGGGTAGCTATATAATCCATCTCGTGGTCCGAGCGAAGTGCAAACCAGCCTGGGCGGCAGGCGAGAGCGACGATGGCGAGCCGTCCGCTGGTGCTGCTGCTGGTGTGGTTGGGCACGTGGGCGCCGCTGGCCGCGCAGCCGGAGTGCGCGTCCGGCGAAGAAGTGGACGTGGCCGTGGGCGCCTCCGCCAACGCGACGGGCCATCGGCGAGTGCGCGCGCGCCTGGAGCAGCCGCTGCTGGGCGCGGGCGGGTGGCAGGTGCGCCTGCAGGTGGGAACGACGCAGGCGCGTGAGGACGGCGGAGGGGGCGACAGGCAGTGGCTCGTCCTCACACTCGACGGACCCCCGTCCCCTTCACCCACCTCAGCCGTGACGCCCTCTTCCGGGCCCGCGCCTTCCGACTACCTGACGCTGCCTGGCTTGGGCCGCTTCCGCCAGCCGTCGGAGGCGAAGGACTGGTACAGCGCCGGCAGGCTCTGCCGGGCGGAGGGCGCGGGCTTGTGGGTGCCCGCTTCCAGACACGAGGTGGCGCGGCTGTTCCTGCACTTCTTCCCGCCCAACGCCACCGGCGCCGCTCTGCTGGACCGCATGTGGGTCGGCGCCGGGGACTTCGAGCAGGAGGGCAAGTTCGTCACCGAGGACGGCGTGCCGATAGAGGACGTTGGGTATGCGGAGTTCCACCAAGGACAACCGGACGGAAAAAAAGCCGAGAATTGCGTGGCAGTGTATAAAAGTGGACTACTACTTGACAATTCCTGTGAGAGCTCGCTATCTTTTATCTGCAAAATGTCTCTCTAAATTCCATACCAATACTTATAGAATAATTTCTAGTCTTTCTCAAAATAGAAAAAAGAGTGATGATAACATTCCGATCATAATTACCCAGAGAATGAAGTAAAACCAGTTTCATATTGTACTTTTAAAATATTTATTTTAAAGAACAAATAAAGTAAACACAAATGTTCTCTACTAAACCTGGTAGTTTCTGTGACCAAAATGTCCATCTTCCTTTATTCTGCTTTGGGAAATCTGCCTTAGATAAATCTCTTTAAATAATTAGTAGAATGTAATTCAAAATAATAACAACTTAACTAGCCTTTGTAAGACAATTTGAAATCTTTATGAGAATCCCAGTGATTTCTTTTTGGTCTCTGAAACAATTTAAAAATACTTGAAATCATAAAGCGGTTATATGTACTCATTTTTCTTAAAAATAACAAAAAAATCGCCCAATATTATTCTCCTCTGAATATTGTCTTTAAAAAATTAGATTGAGAGCATTTAAATAATACAATAACTACCCTCAGAATCATCTATTTTACAGAACCAATGTATCCTAATGACTGTACCACATACTTCGTTATCGCTTATACAAATCGTCATTTTAAAAAAAATTTCTAAGGGATTTATTACTATTAATTTACCACTTATGCTGCGGAATTGCACAGACATTCTCTTACTACTTTTCTATTCTTCTTAGTCTGGGCTAGCTTTCTGAATTTGTCCCGCCCTCGTCTGTGAATGCCTAGTGAATATCGTCACGATGCAGCTACAGTACGCCAGGAAAATATCTCCGCAGTGACACCTTCATGTTGAGAGTACTGTTAACAGAAATTATGTTGATAACTCGAGATTTAGCTTATAGCAAAACAAAACGTAAATTACATTCAACACTCATAAGAGATGCTGGGAGTTTTGTCTCCGTCACTTGTTTCCCAGTGATCTCGTTGCTATCAACATAAATGCAATTTTTAATAGGAGGCCCTGATTCGCTTCGGTGTGAAGAGACACTACAATTCTGGACAATGTAGTTCATCAGACACCTCCTGGCACACTGTAGTTCTCCGAAAGACGCCGAATAAAATACAAAACTTTTGAAATTTTCGAAAATTCAGAGTTAACCGTGAAAATTGGACCTATGTCACTTTTATAAGTGTATTTTACTCAATTTTTACTAGAAAGTTTTAAAAATGGAGACATTTTGGAGAAAATTTCGATAATGTCCGGGAGACTTCTTATAATTCTTAAAATAACCCCCAAAATTAATGAATGTTTTTCAAAATCTCAGAGCTTTGTCTCAGGCCAGATAGACAGGGGTTTCTTTAATTTGGAAAAAATCGAACGCGTGGTTTAGGCGCTACTGTTGTTCACGTACACCGGACGTACGGACGTTTAGCTTTCAATTTGGTTTTCAGTATCAAGGACCCACAAGACAGGGGTTCTGACTACACCACGTGTTAGGGGATTTTTCCCTTAATTTATCAACTGGATTTATTAACATTTTCGTAATCACGGCCCAACAACGAAATTTTCTCTGTTGAAAGTGTGCCATTTTGTCGCGCAGCATTACAAAACTTTCCCTATTCTACGTACGTATTTCCGTATTCCCTCTGTATATACGTACATATACGGGAAAGTAAAAATGAGCATATGCCATTTACTCGCCTTTTCCGAGCAGGTGCTTGGTAGCTTTTGAATAAAAGTTTTGAGAATATTCTCAAAAAATGAGTAAATTCCCAAACTTGAGAAAATATTAACTTTACGAGGCTCGGTAGAGCATACGCTCACATCCACAGAAATAAAAACCGAGAATTTACTCCTTTCGAGAGCAAATCCTCAGATTGTTTTGAGTCTGGTCTTGAGGTGCCGGTGCCTCCTTTTAAAAGTGAGGTTAGCGTACCGTTCTTGTACGAAGGAATCTCTCAAGAAATGACTTTGTTCATGAGAATAAGAAACTGAAGAAGTACGGGACGGTGTCGTGATAGAACTTGCAGCGTTGTTACGACTTTCGGAGAGAAATGTTAAATTCGTCGCAACCCTTGTTTTCAGTCAAGGAAAGAAGGAAACTGGATATGGCACTCGTTCATATGAAACGAAAATGAAAGTTTTTTTGTGAGTATGTGATCTTGATCTTTTCAGTGAGGTGTTGGTGGAGATCTGCGCATTTCCGAGACAGACATTTTGAAAAACCGTTCTAGAGGTTATGGGACGTGTAATAAACATTGCCCCAAATGAGCGAAATTTACATAATCTGAAGAGGAAATTAACAAATAAAAAATTAAGACCCAGAAAAAATAAACGTTTATTTTATCCATCTGCACCTTGTATTATACGCACATTTGTATTAAAAAATAACGACATTTAGGGATGAATAGATTAATGCAAAAGGATATTCCAGCAAAAATGTATGCAGATAAAAGTAAATAGGGCTGCTGGCTTGAATGTTATCCGGGCTCAATCTTCGTAAGATTCCAGAATCTGAAATAGTTAAGATATTTACGAAATAATGAAAATTCATCATTCCAGTGTCTTGCTTATTTGAAATGTAGATTATGATTTTGTCCGTGTTTAATTTCTCAATGCACAATTAGGAAGGGGTTATAACATACTACATATTAGTAATAGTTCTTCCTGGGGAGCATGTTATAGAAAGATGCTTTACGCAATTGAAACAATGCTTCCGCATTTTATTTGCTACACTACGCATGAAATTGACGTTTTAGATTGAAAAATACAAATCAAAATGCGACAACGGTATTTCATATACAACGGCACCGGCAGCACGCAAAGTTAAAACAATTTGTAAAATCGGCTGCATAGACAAATAAGAATATTCTCAATGAAAATATACTCATCGCTCGGAGAATATTTTTATTCCTACAAAATTGAGCAAATGCTGATTGGTCGAAGAATATTCTCAGAACAAATGCTCATGCTCGTGAAAGATACTCTTAGCGAATGCTTCTTTATTATTCATACCACCAATTATTTTCACAAGCGAAATTTTGGTGATATTAAATAGTTGAGGCCGATGATACAATGAGACCTAAACTTCTTCCTTGTTTTTGAGAGAGCTTAAATGAGGCTTCAAAGGGCGAGAACGCAGCGGGAGTGCTCGCGGTAGCGACCGGGTCCACGCCGCCGCGATCCGTAAAGGAGGCGGCGCGGCGGGGCGAGCCGCAATGACTGCATTCGCACGACACAGTGTCACATGTTGACGATCCAAGTGGCATAGGGGCTTGCGGCTTTTGAGCCAAGTGCCCATTATACCTAGTCTCTGGGTTCGAATAGTGCGTAAAACATTGATATGTTATCATTTGATTATTCATGTTTCTGGGTGCGACAACTGCTATGATCATTAGTCCCGTAAATTTGCTGCATGTCTCATCGCGTGAGTAGGTGGTATTTTTCCCTCGCTAGATGGCGAGATCCGATGCTGACCTGCAAGTTGGCTCGCAAGGTTTATTCATCTAAATGTCTCCCAGCAACGAGGCACTGCACCAGCCGGGACATGCTCTAAAACTCCGGACTGGTCTTCCGGCATGTGTGATAGTGCACTGCATCTAAATGAAGTAGAGGATAAGAATAGGACAAGGAAGGAGAAGGAAAGATCACGCGCAATTCTTGGCCCGTTTGTTATTATGCGAATTTTATAACTTTGCCCCTCAAGCTCCTATGGCCACGATGGAATATCACACGTCATTTCGCGTCTTTCTCGCTGTTGCTGCTAGATGTCCGATGATCGCAAACACTGCTTTATACGGTCATGATCACGTGATATCTAGCGGTGAAGAACTGAGAATGATTCGAAATACCGTGACATATTCTAACGTGAAGATGGGCCTTGAGGGGCAAAGTTAAAAAAATCGCACTATAGGATACTGGTCCGTCTAGTGTTAGTCGAAAAAAGCGCGGAAAACTACCGAGGAGACTAACAGGCCGCTCTATGTCTGTGGCAGAGAATGGCTGTTTTCAACCTAGCTAGTGTCGAAAGTCCTGCCGTCGCCGTCGGGACTCGAACCCCGGACCACCCCGTGATTGGCACCGCAGTAACATCACTTGATTCCCTGAGCCATCTGAGCTGGTGATGAGTGACTGTATGGTGGCATAGAACATTACAAGAACAACATGTATGAATCCATTCCTTGAACCCATTTTCTTCTTTTAATCCGTTTATCTTCATTGGTAACTTCTGCTATCGCGAAATAGAACAATGTGGGCGACGAACCGACGTAAGGGTCGCCGCGTCAACGGCATGTAGTGTGACGATACCGAATAGTTGATAGAAGAAAAAATTGATTTTAAAACACACGACATAGTAGCCTGTCGCGGGCCTACGCAGCGCCCCCTTTGTGTGCGCGAGGGTCGGGCCAATTCGCGCCGCACACGTGCGAGGAGAGGTCCCCTCGCGCTTCTTTGTCCGGCGGGGGGGCAGTGGATACAAGAATTACGACCCGATCGTCGCCTCTCTGGCGCCGCCACATCCCCAGGCGACCTGCGGCCCCCCCCCCCGACGTTAGAGAGAGAGGGTTGAGTGTAATTTTTCCATCGACTTCGGCCAGAAAACGCTTCCGGACATTGGCCGAAATTAAACTGAGACGCAGTTGCCTTTTGCCAATAGAGAAGAACCTTTCAAAATTCAAACAGAAATCTTTCCAGAACTTTCGGCAAATAAGTAAGGAGAGGGGGTTACAGAGGCTTCGCGAGATGTGACCAAGTGAAAATCAGAGAGAAGTGAGGAGACGGTCTTGAGAGTAGGTTCGGGGAGGAGCGAGGAACGCGCACCTCGGCGGTGCGTCGTTCGGGAGCAAACGCCGCTGGCGTGGACACCTCCGAATTGTGAGGGACAGTATTGTTCTAATTTTTTGGTGCGCTGTGTGTGATGCGGAACGCGGAATTGCTCCTGACGGACGTTCGCTATCACGCATGTGGTTTTTTCTGAATTGGTAAAGGACTTTAATTGTGGCCAGTGCGCCGGTACTTTTGTTAGGCTCAGAGCAATCTCGTCTGGTCGCCTGAAAAAGACTATCGCTGATTGTGCGGTGCAATCTTGTGCCGCGCGCGAGTCAAAATTATTCAATTCGGCTTACGTCATTACGCCCGCGACCGCTGCAGAGCTGTATTTCGTGCTGAAGTCTCCGCCTACCTCTCTTCGCCGGCTTAGAGCACGAGTACCTGCCTCCCGCCCCCCCCCGGCGAGGAGCCTACCGCCAGCTGTGACCTACTGCCGGCCTTTCACCGCCGAAGACGGAGCCCTGATGACATCACCCGAAGGTCGGGCATCGACCCTGCGGAGTCTTCTGAAAACACGATCTGTTGTCCCCTAGACTCTGGTGAATGGCCCGGATCACAGACCTGTGCCTCATCATAAGCGAGCCGCGCTGTGGCTGTTTTTTGAGGATAAACTTCCTAAATTGTATGTTGCTTCTTCCTCGGTAAATTGTACTTTAATTTGTATTGTCTTCTAGTAAGTAAGAAAGTTATTTGAGTGAACTGGGAATCTGGGGAAAAAGGGGGGGTAAATTCAAGCTGTTCTTTGGGAGTTGCGGGATAAATAAGAAAAAGGGGAGGGATGTCTTTGGGTTTAAGAGGGAAAGGGTATTAGTAATAGGATTTTTTTGTATATTTCTTGTTTTTAGTTAATTAAATTTTAATTGTTCCTCAAAACCTCAATGAATTTTATTGGTAACAAGTAGCGTCCGTCCATGGGCTCCCATTTCTTGTAGAGAGTCTCTGCGCCTGAGTTAGCCGGCAACTGAATCAGGTGAGTGAGAGAAGGGGGGGATCTCTATCGCCCGATCGATCCCCGACGTCGCACGCGCGAGGGCCCGCGCGGTAGTGACAGTAGGTGCGGCCTGGCTCCCTTCCTCTACACCGGACCAAGCGTTGATACAGTCAAGAACTCTCCATAGCCCAGGAATAGTACGTTTTTACCGAAATGGACTCGTGATCCAGATTGGTGCGGTGAATGGGGAAAGGGTAGGTACCGTGGTTGTCATACCTGAGAGAAAAAGTCATAGCTGGGAATGGGGACCACTGGGAGCACCGGAGAAATAGAAATACTTACACACAGTGGGCCCGCGACTACAAAATGTCAACAGCCTGCGGTGTGGGCTGATTTTCTGTTGTTCTCTTCCTAATGCAAACTAGTGGTGCTAAAACAGACGTACTTTCTCCCCTGTATTTTCACGCAAAAGTTTCGAAAACTTGTACAAGACCTTATTTCAAAATCTGTCTTTAAGGAACAAATTTAATTAATAGGAAAATCTATATCTTGAATATTTTATTTGTACGAAGGCCCCGAAAATATTTTGAATTTTTGAAATTATCAAAAAATCAGAGTTTATGAGGAATTAGGGACCTGCAACATTCTCTTAAACGTTCTTCACACCATCCAACAACAAAATTTTATAAAAAACAATGGAGCCATTTTTTGAAAATTAGGAAAATGTTCCAGTGGCTTCATGGAAGGTACCCCAAAATTAAAATATCGGTTTCAAATTCAAGGGGCAGTGACAATAGTCAGATCGGTTGAGAAATACCAATTTTGGAGAAAATCACGAAATGAATGGTTTCGTGGCTAGCTGTTTACAGACGGACAGACAGGTGGTTGGACGGACGGACGGAAGGATGGTCAGACAGTCTTTTTGCAGTCATTAGTTTTTTTTTGGTATCAAGGACCCATACAACATGGATTCTGGCTACACCACATGTTAGTGGATTTTTTTTTCTTAATTTATCAACTCCAGGGTACTCGAACTCGAACCTACCAGGGCTATGTAATACGTTTTCTGTCGAATATTTGCCATTTTTTCGCGCAGCATTCTCTACTCCGTAGCGAGAAAGTAAAAACTGTACGACCTATTTTTAGAGAATTGGGACCGCGCGTCGCGTTCTCTCCCCCACTGCAAACTGCTTGCCGTTGGGGCGCGCCGTACACATTTGCGTTGCAAATGGCCGAAGCGGCGACGCGGGCGACGCGGACGACCGATTCGCGTCGCCGCGGAGTGCAGGCGCCCTTATCGAGGGGGCGGGGCTGCTGATGGAAGCGGGAATGGGGGAGGGTGGGGAAGAGATGGAGAGCACTCCCGAGCGATGGGCGAAAGGTCGCGTGAATGCGAATTCGCCTGTGATGCGAACGCTCCACATTGAGGAAGCTGAGTAGCGCGTCTGTACGATTATTTTTGTCCATGACTTGTTAATATTTGCTTTTGGAGTCGTTTAGTATTGTTGGTTGTGGTCGTTTTTCGTTTCTCGTGTGTAAGAGAATTTATTAATTCCGAGTGCGACAACTTCTTAGATAATTAAACCAGTGTGTTTAGTACGTGTTACATCCTTGGGTGTGGCGGTGTTCCTCTTCCGCTGGAAAGTTAAGCCTGTGTCGCACGAGCGATAAGTAACGCGCGTCGTAGATTAACACTGTATCTTATGCGGAACGGTGAAAGCGCTCGTGTGCCGTTTCGTTTAAGATACAGTGTTATTCTACGACGCGCATTACTTATCGCGCGTCAAAGCGATGTTCGTGTGCATGGTTTTTAATTTCCGGTGCTAACCTACACGTCAGCTAGCAGGTTTGCTTCCTCTAGGTATTTCTCCCATAGTGACAAGCTCTTAAGAGTCCCATTGGTCTCCCAGCTAGTGAGGTAGTGTAAGATTGTGTGTGTGTGTGTGTGTGTGTGTGTGTAAAGAGCGTGGAGGGGGGGAATAGAAAATATTGTGTGCGGGTCATGGCTTTTTTTGAAAGGTACTGATCCGCCATTCGCCCTTAATGATCCGATTAAGCTCGTAAAACTACGGATCACAAAAGCCAGTCCTAGAACTCTCCTCCAAACAATTGTTAAATTCGAGTCAGTACGTGCTAGTGCGAAAAATTCACCATAATGGGGCGTCCACACTCGACCCGTGGGACCTCCCAGCAACCGTCTTGAGCAGTCAACTTGTTTGGGGTTATCACTTCTCTATCGAACTCTGTATTGAAGTCGATACTTGGCACAGACATTTTATAAACCTAAAGCGATATTAAGTAAAACCGACGCGATGATTCTATGAACATATTTCGTACACCATAACCCCGACTAATGATACTATACATCGTTTCGTGAACAGTGACTATGAATGGTGTTTTGTGAATTTGTGTTCTTACAAACTATATTAGCTTCTTCTAAGGAAAACATGAGCGACTCGGAGGTAAACTATGTGAAAGAAAATATACGAAGATTCGTTGGAGAACCCGTGACGCAAATATCCGTCGGGAATGACATCATTGAACACACTCAGAGGGCCATCAGATTGACCGTCGTGCCTACACAGACTTCAAGTTTCGACTTACAAGAGCAATAGGTGTCAAGAGCTTGTTGAAAATGGTGCTTGCAGATATGCAAATGTGCTGGTCACGTATTCTTGCAAATACACTGTAATATCCTGCTGTTCAACAATATATGTGTTGCAAGCAAATATGTTGATACAAAAGCAAAAACTATTAAAGGGATGAATCTCTTATTTTTTTGAACACCTTTTTGTGGAACGTGACGTAAAATACACTAAACGATCTGTATTTGTATGATATCAAAAGGCCCATAACTTATGGGCCTTTTTTGTGCATTTGTAATGTAGGATCACGATTCCCACAATCTCATTTATAAGTAGCAGAATTTAAGCTTTCAAGTTGCTGAATAATGATTTTATTTTTACTTAATGTCCATGAACAATCTGCAAAACCCCTTGTTGCGGGTTCTTCGCAAGATCTTTACAATATTTAATGAACAACGATTATCTACTCCCACGTCCATGTACCAGAGCATAATAGATTTGAAGCTGTCATGTAAACATTATAATAAATCTTCATGCGAATGAAACATCAGAGGCAATTTCCTAAGTTGAGTTTCAAAATGGACTTCCTGCAGAGCATGCTTGTACAGGAGATTAAGATTTCGTGAAAAACCAGCTTGTAATAATCCGGTAACAGGAAACGTTTATAGGTAATTTGAAGAGTGGTCACGAGAAATGGGAAATTAAGAGCTTTGTGAAAGTCACAAAGGAAATGTACATACGCAATTCGAGAAAAATACCCAAACATCAAAGAAAGACGTCTAATTTGAGATAAGTACCGCAGTATTTCATTTTGTCAAAGAAAATTTACAATCTCGTATTTTCCACAAAACTCAACATTAATGTGGTTTCGAGTTGTTATTAAGACCATGAAATATGTTTTGAATTAGAAGGAAAATAAAACCTTTGAAATTTGTTTCTACCAAATACATTTCAAACTCTGGAATTGCCAAGAATGAAATGTTTGATTGTGTTCAAAATCTTAATTAACGAAAACTAATAAAACAACGCCACTTTTAAAGAAACGATACTTTTAAAGTATAGTATCTTTGAAACTTATATATTTTTCTTCTTTATTCAGGAAACATAGTGATGTAAGGAATTGATGCAGGTTGCTCAAGTAAGCAGACACCAGTGTTGTGGGTTCAAGTCTCATATAAGGGATGGATGTTTTTCTGTTGTGTTTGTGGCCTGGGGGGTATTTACTGGTGGCTTATATTAGGTGGCTCAGGGCATCAATTGCTGTCAATGCAGTGCCTCTGACCGGAAGGTAGTTTCCTGGTAGATCCACGGTAGTTTTCTGAGATTTCTCCAATCAACACTAGGAGAATGACTAGGCAGTACCTTAACAAACGGACCACGGACCGTGCGCAAACATTTCTTTCTATTGTAACTCCTTACACACACTGACACTCACATGCCCTACACTATCACGATTATGCGGAACCAAGTCGGGAGCTTAAAGCTTCTCCCAGCTGGGGTGGTGCCACGCTGGTTGGAGATACCTCGTAGATAAAATCTTCGCTAGATAAAATGTAGGTCGGCGCGGGATCTCTGAATTCGGCGGGGGGGGGGAACCACCGGCACCTCCCGCGATAAAAGCATGCACTACACTTACATGATCAATGACCTTAGCATTTGACGCGCTCGGAATCACCAATCAATTGAATGGTTCGGAAAGGCGTAGTGTTTGTAAAAACACTGGAAAATTATTTGAACGCGTTCCAGTGTATGAATTTAATACCAGTTTGTAGAAATGTTAACTCGGATAGTAAACTAATAAATAGCCAATTGCCAATTGCGGATAATAATCTGGTTCAAATCTAATCTGACATTATTTTTCTTCTTGTAGATTTCTGTTATGAAATGAGATATTATTGTAAAATAGACTGTTGTAACATAATGTAACCACGCAAGTCCTCTTCCTCATTAAGTTCGTTTTGTACCATTCTGCCGGCTTCAAACGGTCGTCGTGTTCGCCAAGAGTTTTGGAACAGCAACGTTGATTGATTGATTGATTCGTGTTTCCGGGCGCGTCAACTACTTAGGTCATGAGTCCCGTAAGTGTAGTGCGTGTTTTTCTTGAGCGGTGGCGATGATCTTCCCCCCGCTGGATGGCGAGATCTGGCGCCGACCTACCGTCGACTAGCGGTGTTTTCCCCTCAACCAGGTATCTCCCACCAGCGGGGCACCGCCCCAGCCGGGACAAGCTGTATGCTCCCGACCGGTCTCCCGGCATGTGTGGTAGTGTAGTGCATGTTAGTGTAATAGAAAAGGATAGGACAAGGAAGAGGAAGGGAAAATTGCACGCGGTCCGTGGCCCGTTTGTTAGGGTACTGCACCGGCATTCGCCTCTTGTTGATCGGAGAAACCATGGAAAACTACCGATCAGAGCAGCCGGCATTCTCCAGACAGCGACTGAATTCGACCTAGCTGACAAGGTAGTGTCAAAAATCCTGCCGTCGGGACTCGAACCTAGGACCTCCCGGTCACAGGGACTGCAGAGACATCAGGCTGATGCACTGAGCCATCTCTCCCGGTGGAACGCAACGTAAATGTGTCTGCGCTCTGTGTTTGAAATATTCGGCCCTAATATATTCGAGCTTGAATTCTATAGAATACTGATCGAATTTGGCCGTACCCTTAACTAGTAATTTGTCGTGTGGAATGAATGAACATCCCCAGGCAGTTTCTAATAAGTTAATGAGTATACAATAAAATATATTGAATTTACTCTTCGGGAATTCTCAGCAATAACGTTTGTACGGAAAGCTGACCTCTCTTGTAAGTAAATCACATGTGATTTAATGGATACAATGATTTAGATATTGGTTTACATGACTTCCCATATCCCATCTATTGAAGAATAAATAGAACCATTCGTAAATGCATTGGTAAAATGTCAGTGACCAATACTAAATATGGTGACTGTCTCACTGATTTGTAGAGTAATTTAAGAATGAACATGTAAACTCTTAAAATAAGCCTACACATTTTTAACATACTGAAATTTAAACTCAAGTTCCACTTGTTCATTTACTAATCACTTTAAATTCAAAACTCCACTTGTGGGTAATTTAAAAAATCTAAAATTCTAGATTTTTTTAAATGCAAATCGTAAGAGCTACTCAAAATTGGTTTTATATTAAAACTATTCAAACAACTGTAATCAGTGTATTACATGAAATTCTCATTTTTCACATTTTGTAACAACCCAAACAATTCTGTCTTGAAATGTTATGAAATAATGTGGTTTATGTGAGCGAAAGTGAAGAAACTTTGCTTTACCAAACTCAATCACAATATATTTGTAGTATGTATGAAACATTTGCTGATACCCGAGATGTTTGGGAGCTAGAACGGACGAATAAAAAGCAGTCGGGTTGGGAGTTCATTTTAAAAATCATAATAAATATTACGGAGCACCCTACAAATAAATAAAGATGATTACCGCAGTCACAGTGAGATTACTAAAACAGAGTGGCAAAGGTAAACGACTGACACACAGTTTGACAAGAAAATGAAATAATCCGACACTAGAAGAAAAGCTGTGTTTAAAGTAAAATTTTTATGAGGTTGACAGGTGAAATTCATGTTGTCGATTGTTTAATGCATATTATCCATAATTCTAGAAACTTTTTATGCACATTATTCCTAATTCAAAAGTAGAGATTCTACTTCTATGAAAAAAGCTCAAAAATGAAATGAGGCAAAACACTTCTGTTAGAGTATATGGGTTATTTCGTGTCCTGAATTAACAGCGGGAGTAGTAATACCCATGATAATTTTTTTAGGAGTTATCATCCTAAAATCTGTGACAATATCACCGAGCGCACTCGCCAGTTCGCTACAACTTTACTAATTAATGTAAACACTCATTTTTTAGTTATTAAAGGTCGCTTTTCAAGTACTGAGGTCATACAGCGACCACTGTAAAGTATCACTCGTTTTGAAACTTTGGGAGTAACGGTAGCAAATCTAGCTTACTGACACCCACAAACATCCATGTCTCGGGCGGGATTCAAACCCGCGACCCTTCAGCTTCAGTAAACTCGGCTATCCAGGCCTGCTAAACACTTGTGTTTCAGTTTTCAATTGAATATTATGTTTGTGCTTTCCCATTACTGCCTCGGTTATCCAGCATTGAATAATCGTTTCTATTCTGAATTCGAACCCGTGATCCTTCAGCTTTAGTGACCTCGGCTATTCTGGCCGGATAAACACTTTTCAATTGAATATTATGTTTGTGCTTTCCCAGTACTGCCTCGGATATCCAGGTTTCGAATAATCGCGGCTATACCGTATTCGCAACCGGTCTCGAGGGCGGCATGAGGTTCTGGCTTGGAGCTGACCGCGGGCGACCTCAACTTGCGGCGCGCACGAAGCAACACGAGGGCGCGCTGCTGTCGAAATTTAATGAGGGAAGACGCTTGACGTATGGCCCGGCCGCACCGCACATCGCCGCCGCCGCCGCCGGCATCGCCGCGGGACAATTTAGCCCCGGGTGCCAGGAGTGCACCCAGAAGGCGCTAAGGTCGTGCGAAGCGGGAAAATTCGTCAGGAAACGCGCGCGGCGATGTGAGGGGAGAGGCTAATTCCTTTACGAACTTCCTGTTGTGGACGGTGGCCGCAATGATGGTTTGGCGTTGCTTCCCACTGAGTTGATGATGGTAGAGACGATCGGAAGGAAACGTGTTAATGATGAATACTATTACTCTTTTGGATTTGGTAGATAAACTAATTCCCCTTCAGGGGCTAGCTTCAATGAAGCTGCACCCTCGCCTAGCCTGGCATTCCATCCACTCCTTATCATCCGTTTGCAGGGACTGAAGAGTCCGTCCCTTCTCTCCCTAGTTCGCCAGGCCAGGATCCTACTTATCGATAATTCACTAAAGTAGCCGCGGTCGGTCTCAGCGAATTCCTTAGACGACGCTGTGATCCTTGGATTCTTAGTGGAACAGTTGTTTATGATTGATTGATTTATTGATTGGTTGAAGCATACTGGTGGAATGCATATTGGCATGGAAAACGGAAGTACTCTCCGAAATCCTTTCCTGTTCGGTAATTATGAATATTCACTACCTACGAATATTTGTCTTCAATTAGAAAATAAGTTTTACAAAAACGGATAATTCCTAGATGAAAAGACAGTTTTTTTCCAAAACTAATGATGGATAAGATAACCTGTCAGAATTTTGATTTAACTAAATATTTCCACCCTAATATTTTTAGATAATTAATGTTAAGTTTCGCAGTCGTATGCTTGCTTCATCGTGCACTGCATCATCGCTTTTCTTTTAGTCCAAGTCTCTGCGCCTCCACCTCCCTGCCGCGTCATGTCTTCTTCTCAGCGTTTATTCTTTTTTCAAAATATACCATCACCCATTTACGTTTACTCGGCAGTCCTTGCAATTACTTCTGCCTGACCCACGGATTAGAGCTCTGAGGTCTGTGAGACAAACTAATGTCTTGTGTACGCTCGGGATCTGTGTGAGAAAATACATTTTAAGACCCCTTTTCTTATTCTTTGCCCTTCTTCCCTCTTATCTTCCTCATGCCACTTTTTTAATACCCAAAAGTCTCTATTTCTGCTCTCCTTTAAGTCATCGTTCTCTTCTTTCTATTTGTACTCATCTTCTCTCCTTACTTTTGTTTTCTCTCTTCATTTTTTAACTCTCCTTTTCTTCACATTCGCTGAATCTGCCTCATTTTAATTTTTTGTCTTAGGCTTTCATCACGTCAGCTGCCGTCCCTACTCTCACAATTTTCTCGTCCCTTCTCTCTCTCTTTCTCTTTCTTGCAGTTTCTCTCTTCTTCTCCCGCCTCTTGCCCTCTCAGTTTGAACACGTCTCTTACTTCGCAACCGATTTTTAAGTGTAGGCCCCCCAAAACCCACAGCCGCTGTCTCTGCAGTAATGGAGGAAGGCAGCCGTTCGTCTCGGCTGAAACCCCTTTGTTTGTTCCGTGCAACCTGCGCCCATCGGACCAGCCACGCTGTTCTTTGCGATTTTCTGCTCGTTTCCCGTATCCGGGAGATTGTCTCACAGTCCTTCCGTAGAAATTGCCCTGGCAATGCTCTGCCTTTCCTTTAATCTCTCGATAAATTTAAAGAATTGCATTATTTAGGACATTCATCCTTTAAAACAAACGTATGGAACGAAGGGCATGTTGTGGAGCGAAGGGCATGTTATCTTCAAGACAGTAATACTTTTACCTAAAAATAATAAGCTTTAGTGGGTTTTAATTTTTGAATTGCTAAATTCTGATGGACTAATACGAAATGCATATATTTTGGTATTATGACCGGTTTCAGAAAAATTTACGAGGTAGATTACGTGGAAACTAATAAATCAAGTAAATTGTTTCAAAAATGACAAAAATTATTGTTACAAAAATTATTACAAAATTATTGAAACAAAATTGTATAACAACATTGTAAATGACTTTTTCTGTTGCAAGAAATCGTTCATAAAAGACATTTTACGGCACAAATAATGGCGCATTAGCATTTTGCAGCACGAATGATTGTGTCATCACACATTCAGCCAATCGCAGCGAGAGAATCGGAGGAAGGTGGCGGTAAACGAAAGAGCCGATCACCATTTTGTGGCATAGATGTCAAATACCCCAGACATCACAAGAAAATTGTTTCGCAAAATTAAGTTTGATTCTCTTATAAATGTATAATGCTGTTATACAAACAACTGCTGCTGCAACTTGTTTATAATGTTTTTTTGCATTCGTACAAATTTCAAAAGTCGCTGCTAGCGTCTGTCGTTTTCAAAACATTGTACTCATGCAATAAAGATTAATATTATAAACTAATTGCATCAACTACTATTTTAAATCGGAATATATGTCACTTTATAGAACAGACTGGCAACAGAACTGCTGAGAAGGCAATATACTGAGGAAACATTACTTATTCCAATGAGATACCTTAAAATACATACTTTTTAACATTCCTCTACTTTTTACCAACCAAAGAAGATCATACTGCAAGTACAAGAGCGACTTTATACTTATGGCGAGATAGAAACGAAACGATATTTGGGTTTCCGCTCCGCGTAACTGTGTCTGGTATAGAATTCTGGCGACCAGCTTCATTGACCGTTAGTTTCCAGGGTTCTCCAGGATTGCGCGCAGTCTTTCTTTCCTTACCCTTGTGTTTCCCCTCCCCTTAAACACACCTATCCCTTATATGCACTGACACTACCTCTCATCTTGGGAGCATAGAGCATGTACTGGCTGGGACAGGGAATTTTGAGAGAGAAAACTCCTCCAGGCCGTAGTGTTACTAAGAGAGGTGGCTCAAGGCATCAACTGAAGTCATTGCAGTGCATCCTGCCCGAGAGGTCATAGAGTTCTACTCCCGACGATCCGCAGGATTTTTGACGCTCGCTAGATAGCTAAGCTGAGAATAATTCTAGCGGCCGAAGATTTGATCGGTACTTTTCTGTGGTTTCTCCGATGATCACCAGGCGAAGGCCGGAGCAGTATCCATACAAAACGGGTCACGGACAGTGCGCGATCTCTCCTTCTCATTCCTTGTCCTACCCTCACCCTTTACAGACACTACACCTCCACACATGACAGGAGATCGGTCGGGAGCATAGAGCTTGTCCCGGATTGGGCGATAACCCGCTGGTGGGCGATATTTGGTTGGGGAAAACCCCGCAAAGCGACGGTAGGTGGGCGGCAGATCTCACCATCCAGCGGGGGAAGAACACTGACACTTACCGAGGAGAAACATGCACTACACTCACGGGAATAATATCCTTAGGAGTTGACGCGCCCGGAATCACTAATCAATAAAAAAAACGTCGCGATTGTCAGCGCCCAATCTTGCGCCGGAGCGGGGAGCGAATACTACAACCTTCCTGGATACTCCACACATAACCCCCATGGGAGGCTAAGTATTCCTACGTACATCAGTAGAGGGAATAACATGCACAAAATAAATTTATGACCGCAGAGAACTGCTGTCGGAAAATTTTCTTTCACAAATCGAACGATAGCAATGGAATATACTGCCTCCAAAAATCTTTGAACCCTTTCCTGGAAGAGTTCAACAGTTTAGGAGATTAATGTAGGGTATTGATGAGTAAATGAGAGCCTTAACTAAGAATAGTGGGTTATTTATATCGATGTATAAGTGTTGTATTGTGAAGTGAGGTTTCGTCCAGCGTAGAGCAGAGAAGGAAGTGTTTTAAGGTGTCTTAAGTGATGTAGTGAAGTGAAGTGCTGTAAATGCAATGAAGTGCGGTCATAATTGTACAAACCATCAGTGCGGGCTTAGATTATAAGACGTTTATTTTCTTTTTCTTCGTGTAATTTAATGTTTTATGAACCGTCACTTTTGATTTGATTATTATTTTACCATTATTATCGATATTTTCCCGTATACACGCGTCTCTCTCTCTCTCTCTCTCTCTCTCTATATATATATATATATATATATATATATATATATATATATATATATGTGTGTGTGTGTGTGTGTGTGTATGTGTGTGTGTGTGTAGTAATATCAGTAGTATAGTTATGTAATGCTGCGCGAAAAAACTGCGAATTTTCGGCAGAAAAAAATTCGTTGCCGGGCCCTGATAACGAAAGAGTGGATAAAACCAGTTGCTAAAATAAGAAAGAAACATCCCCTAATGCGTGGTGTAGCCAGTATCTCTGCTTTGTGCGTCCTTGATACCGAAAAACTAATTGAAAGCTTAATGACTGTCTGTTTGTCCGTCCGTCTGTCCGTCTGTGAACACCACAAGCGCCTAAACCATACGTAGGATTTTTATCAATTTGAAGAAACTCCTGTAGATCTGGCTCCAGTCGAAGCTGTGAGATTTTGAAAAACATTCTTCAAAATATAGGGGTACTTCACACGAAGCCCTCCAGGAATTTTCTCAAAAACGCCTCCAATTTTTTTCTTTAAACTTGCAAGAATCGAGTAAAATACACTTATTAAGGTGGCACATGTCCGATTTAGAGGGATAACTCTAAATTTTAGAAAATTGCAAAATTTTCAATTTTGTTTGGCCTCTTCCTACAACTACAAAATTAAAAATAGATATTTTTCTTCAAATAAAATTTGTTGTCCGTAGTGAGATCTCTCCTTAAGGCCATGTACATTTTTTTAATTATAGTAGTTTTCGCGCAATATTGCGTGCAATTTGTGCTTTTTCAAATAATTCCAAAAAGAAGATTTTATGAAAACCGGCTCCAATTTTGTCTTTAAGTGCCTAACGTACTCTACAAGATGCCATGAACATCATGGCGCTCTATTCTTTTGTTTTTTCAAAAATTACAAAAACATTTTTTACTTGTCTCTCACGTCGTTAATATTTACATTAGCGTCGATTCGTTCATATTGTAATGATTTCATGTATGGAATATTCCCCATAAACAGTTTGAAGTAAATGTAAACATTTATTAGACTATAGTTAAGCAGCCAACTTGTACGTGAATCGATAGTGGCAAGACAAAGGAATGACGCGCCGCGGAAAGTCATATTTGATGATTTTGAAAACGCGTCTGATTTGGTAATTTTGAAATAAAGTCTGACGAAATAGTAAATTAGAAATGAAATAAATAAACATTTTGGTCTTTGTTGGGACGCGATCGGACGACGGGTTCACTTAAATTGGAATGTGTAGATATGGAGAAAAGTTCACGTGACGTGTCAAAATACAATTACACAAATGGCAAGATTTTTATGAAGAAACCTTAATGTGGGCGGCGAGAGGCGTTGCAGATCATCATTATTTAAAATGAACAAAATTATGGAAGACCTAAAAGACTTATAGAACGCGGAATTAATTATTTGAAGAAATATTATATGTTAATAATGTCAAAAACAATTGACGAAGCGGTGCATAATTTCAACCTAGAAATTCAGTATTTTCGGCATGTTAAGCATTAGAAAAGTATGATTTGGCAATAAAACTCCGACATTAAGCATAAGCACCAATAAAGAAACGTAGAGGCATGTTAAGACAACTAATATTTTGAATTTTAGAAAAATTCCATGAAGCAACAATGGAGATGCAAGAATGGAATTCGCCGGCATGTAGTGGCACGAAGTTACATGGTAAATCGCCGCAGATTTCATGACACTTTTGAGTCAGAGCTTGTGATGGCAACATCGAGTTCACGTTAGGCGGTTTTGAGATTTTTTTGAAAATTGAACTTAGAACATTTTATCCAATATTGCAGTGCAAATGGGCACAGGACTGTATCGTAAGAATAGATACTGACGCGGCGAACAGTTGAAAAAAGAAGTTTATTTGATTTGTGCTTTAAAAAAATCGCAGTCGCGAGCAATTATAAATTTCGTGGAGGATATGATTTTCTGGTGGGAGTTGGCGGACGCAGAACTGGTGTATGCTGATATATCGGCGCGTGCAATTGGGCACGCAAACTGGTGATCGAGTTGGGCAACGACGCCGAACCGGCTGAAGTCGACAAAGGGAAGTGTCCGCAGTTTTTGTTTGCGTAATATTCAAAGTTAAAAAAATTCTGTACAAGATCAAAAATGTTTATGCAAATTAGTGTAAACTTCTGCAAATCCATTGAGAGAGATACTGAGAAGTATTTTAAGGTATAATGCATGCGAGTTATTGCTGAGCAAAGTGGTATAAAAAATGTTTCTTTTTATTATTAGAGTTGGCTAACGTACGTACGAAAGAAATTTAAATAAATATTTTGCAAAAGAAAGGAATTCCTGCATGAGTAAATAGAAGTCAGTTGGTTGTTATTTATATTTGAAATGTTGTTGTAGCCTATGTATTGTCGACGTTGCCGAGCGTATGTGTATTTATGAAATGTTGCATTGTTGTGTTTGCATGGTGTATCGTGATCGGGTAAGGGATTCACAAAACGAGAGAATTTCATATTTTGAAAAGAAATAAATTAAAGGAGAACGGAATTTCGAAAGTTCTCCCTTTTCTTACAAAAAGATGTGTCATTATTTTAATTAATAGAAACCTGGGTATGCTGTAGTATTACATGTAGTTTACAGGTAATTCCCGTACGGGGCCAGCCACGACCTACGACCAACATAAATTTCTGTAACCACGTGACAATAAATTGTAGTGATTTTGGCAGGGAGTAAGGAGTTAGTGTTACAGTGGCACCATAACGTAGGGCCAATTGGTGATATAAATTAGATAAATATTATTAGTAAAACGGTTGCATTGGCGCCCATGAAATTGGGGCGTGGCATCCGTACCGGTAACATTGGCACTACAACGTGGGGCCAGCTTAAAGGAAAGATCAAATAAATATAGTTGTTACGGTTACGGTCGTATTGCATCGCCCATTACGGTTACAATATTATTATGTTTATGAGTAGTGTGCTTTAAATAATGCCAAGTTAAGTTCCTAGAAAACACGTTTTCTGTGTACGAAACATCGTTTTCTGTGAAAACTAGCTTAAAATTCTGCATTTGGAGAAACGCCCAAAGGCCATTTTCTCATAAATGTCTCCAATTTTATTCTTCAAACTTTTCGAACAGATAACTAATTGAACTCTTTAAAATGATGTTAAGTTTATTTTGGGGTATTTGTTTGTTTTTTCAAAAATTACACAAATGTACTTCTTTTGAAAGATCGCTCACACCCTCAATACGCCAATTTGCAGCAATTGCAAACACTTTTTTATTTGTGAGTTGATGTACTTCAAATTACTTCTAATGATGTTTTTCGAAAACTCAAAAATTTCCTGTGGAAAAGAACTTCAAATTTCTAATTTACAGTAGCGCTTAAACGCTATTTTCTTAAAAATGGCTCTAAATTTTTCAAAGAAAGTTGCCATTGAGGACTCGGTTTTACTGATCTTTAATATTATTAAAATAATATTTTTGTTCTACTATTACGTTACCGAAAAATTAAGAAAATCTCAAAAATGTGTAGTTCTCATCAGCGGCGATATATGGCAGCTGGCAAGAGTAGTGGCAAGTCTGAATATCTATCCGAGACCAAAATAAATAAAAAAACTAATACGGAGAAAGTCTGTGCCATTCTGTTGCACCACTAGTTATAATAATAATAATAATATTATTAATTAATTATTATTATTATTATTATTATTATTATTATTAATTGCATGTTATTAAATTACCTTATTTATGAAATTAATTGTTGCAGGGTTTTATCCAATTGCAGTTTAAATAAATTTATCTTTTATATAGATGTAACATATTCAACACCCACGGGACTAACGACTTCAGCAGTTAACGCGCCGACATCAATACTTGCAACATTACGGCGAACCTACGTCCTCCGCACTGCTGACAAGATTGCGCTGTCGCCCATACGTGCGTGAAAGATGAATAAGAGATTCCAAAAATGCGCTCTCGTTTCATGAAAAATGCGCGCAGGACCTCCACACCCACGAGGTAGTACTTCTGGGAATAACGGAGCGCCACCACCAGATGCATTACGCGGCGTCGTATGAAATGGAAAGCTTGGAACGCGTTCAGAAATCCCATTAACGCGCCTTCATCCCTTTATTTTTCACCGTTTTCCTAGTTAGCTCTTTCGCATGCGGTCTTATTCGCGGAAAATACTACAGCTGACTTCGGGGACGCGTTTAGAACAGTTTACTCTGTATTTATGAGAACTATTCGGTGGTTAACGATGTTTGTTCGCTCGTTTGATTCGTGTGATCAGTCCAATGTTTTTCTCGTTGATGTTCCAATGTTTTTCTCTCGCGAATCGGAAACAATTTTTTCTGTACAGTTTATTTCGCTTTTTCTCGTATAAAAATAGGAAAAAGATATTTTTACAGATTTTTCCAAGTGCAAAATCTGTTCCTTAGTTCCTCCAGCCAACCATGCAGTTAGTTATACATTTATTAATACTTCTCAGGCTTATGAGTTATAAATTTCCTAGGAAACGGTTTTTATACTAAATCATCTGAAATGAATTCTTGGTCGTTGAATGGGGTAGTATGTGTATCCGGGATGTGAATCGTAGTAGGAAGCACAGGAGTTCATTGATAATTTGCAACATTGACTTCAGTAGCAATATATTCTGATGAAATGTGATGTGAATGTGATTAATGAACTTTGAAATGAATTGAGGCTCTAATTTAGACACTTTTACGGTATTTGTAATTAGATTAATTTTTGAGTGTGATTGAAAGAGTAGTAAAATTGAAAAGAACAGGCCAAATGTAATGTTCAAATAACAGGTCAAACATTCATATGACCAGAATGTACATGATGATAATAGGGCATTTCCCACCACAAGATATACGTTATGACAAAAGGGAAGGAACCCCGAATACTACGAAGCTTTAACACTTTGCATTCATCAGCAGCTAATGAAGCTTTGTGAATGACGTATACTTGGAGTAAAATGAACAATTTTACACCTTGGTGGAATCCAAGTTTAGAAGCCTTTCTAGAAAGAAAAAGAGCAAGTATACAAAAGGTGACCAACAACGAAATCTGACGGTGACGAAGCAGTATTCTTGATAGATGCGTAGAAAATACAAGATCCAATAAACCGTAGGAAGTTATAAAGGGATTAAGAATGGAAAAAAAGACGTACCGCAGATGAGTGCAATTAGCTTGCAAGATTGGGAAAACTATAATTAACACCTGGTAACTGAACAGAGAACACAATATCAGCAGCAGAAAGAATAGGTGATAGAAAACATGGTTTCGAGTGCTGAGCTTATCACCCTAAACGAAGTAAGAACGACTCAGGCAGTAATAAAAACAGGAAAGCTTCTGGGCTAGGTAACATCAGTGTAGAACTACTAGAAGACGCACCACAACCATTTTCAATAAATATCTCCAAGTTGATGTCCCACATAATGAACAATAAAAAGCCTATATAATCCCTATATAAAAGAAAGAAGGAAAATGGAATTTAAGAACTGTAGGAGTATAACGTTATGTGCTGAGTAGCAAGACTGTATGGTATGATTGATAGGTTCATAAATTGGAGAAGTTTTTGCTCTAAACAAAAGTCCTAAAAATAATCTCTTTAAAATAGATCGTGTACATTAAAAAACAAATAGTGTTCACGTAATTTCCTGGACACTGGGGGGAGCTAGTGATGGATCAGATTCTCATTAATATTGTTATTTCGTTTGGGGTTTAGTTAGTTATTATGAAATAAAAGGCTTCAAGAAACATGCCGATTTCTATTAAATATTTGCTCTTTACGTTTTGAGTCATGAAATAGCAATGATTTTTTAAAAATATTTTTGTAATGTAAAGAACTGTATGTACTCTGCATAATGTTACATACATTTTTTTAAATATTAAATTCTTTTCAGTGTTATATGAGGGTATTTTTATTCGTTTTTCTTGTACCGTGTGCGTGCTTTCTTTTGGAAATAGATAATTCGTTTAATTTTATTTTGAAGTTGCCTTTTTTTGCGGCTGCAGGCCGTATTACCAAACAAGACTATGCAGTTTTCATATTAACATTATTGTAACGAATATATTAACTTTCTTGAAGATGAGTGGCTATTTATGACTTCCTACTTTTTACTGATATTAGCAATACAATTCTTTCTACCGTTGCCCTGCTGTGCTCATTGATTCTCTCGATGGTGTCGTATTATTATACTGCTAATTTTACTTTCAAATTCAATCATGGGTTTCGACACACAACATTACTCGTATTACTTGCTGTATGTGTACCTGTAATTATATAGAGAATCGCGATTACTGGAAGTTCTGCAGATGAAAAACTTACTATTGAACTACTGGCAACTACAATGAATTATCAGCCTTTTCTCTTTTTAAAAAAGTCAAATTTAACATTTATTGCCATACTTTTACACAATTTTCGAGAGCTCATGAATTAAGTAATTAGCCTTTCTAGTGAATTACATGAATGTACCGTACGGTTTTTTGAAATAATGTTCGTAAGCGTACTGCTGACTTCTCATATGTTTTTTGACTCGCTCTCCAGGTGCTGCGATGTCCATATAATGTTCTCGGTACCCTATTATTATTATTGTTATTATTATTATTATTATTATTATTATTTTACTATCGTCCGAATAAATTCCCAAATATTCCCGGAATTTCCTTGACTGTCTGATGCTTTATATAAATTAATGAGTTTTCTCAAATTATAACGCGACGCAACTGACCCTCGCTAGGCTTTGGGTGAAACCTCTATATGCGACCATCTAATTTCAATTAACTTATCAATATTTTTCTTATCATCTACGAAGCTATCCTGATATAAACCTTCGGAAAATATGAAGTCTGTTTAACTTAAATCTAACAAATTATTTTATCAAAAGAAAAAAAAAGTCACAATTACAATTTAACATTAATAACTTCCGAACTTTATCTCTACGCTATGCCAATCTATAAAAATTAACTATGAAATATTCGCCTCGCCATCCTTTACCAATAACCCCAGATTATACTGAAATTAACACTGAAACATACCAAATATTTAGGTGTTTTCAGCTGGACCGCTTCCGTATTGTGCATTTCTCACTTCCCGCATGACCACAACTTCCAAAGCCTACTTCAGATTTATAGCACGTAATGACTACTGGGCCATGATAACTCATAACACCATGGTGTTTTGTCATTATGCATGGAATCTTTATATTTATTGATTCGTTTCCTTAACAACGTCTGTTCTTTGGCGTTTAAACATTTTGAATACGTACCCTTCCCTCGTAACTGTATGTGTGATGTAGACTCTTATCATAATATTAATCGTTCCAAAGAAATAAAAAGAGTGAATAAGAAAATAAAATACCGTCTGTAATATTTTTCTATGAAAAGGCTCCTTTATTGGATCAAAAGATTTCCAACATTCCAAAACGATTCATTAGATGATTGTCTAAAAACTATTAGAAATAAAATAAATGAATGTCAAAGAGCAAAGTTCCTCATTTCATTTCATTGGCACCACAAAACTATACCAACGTAGACCCAATATAGACCAAAAAAGATAAATTATAGACCATATTAACATACAGCAAAACCTTACACCAGAGAGATCATACCATCGGACTAAAAAAGGTGTTAGAAGTGATATACAAATGTTTATCCTCTCTTATTCTGACATAATGATTTAATTGCATCATATAATTTGTAATTTTTGTTCTGATTGGTATTCTCCACAAGCCAATTTAGTCGCAATTTTTCTTCTCTTTTTATGTGCTCTTAAAATGTTTTGAGGCTGATTATCTTCCTTCATTTCCTCTCGGCACAGAAGAGCATTTGCCTTAGACCTCCGAGTCAGTTCATTAAGCGTTAATGTGCAAGCGACCTACGTAATACTTTTCCATGGCAAGGGCCACGCCTCGGCCCAGGGTTCTAGCGAGTATCCACCGAGAGAGTCTTTGTGAAAGCACGCAGCTCCACTTAAATTAATCGCATTTTTTGTGTATTACCGGCGCCTTTATTTACCAAAAGAGATGTTCAGAGAGGAACAGGGTCTCGAGGTAATTGTCCCAGTTACGAAGGTAAGTATATTTTGCGAAGAAGAATTGTCTCGTCCTATAGGCGAGTTTATGAGGGAACTTAATTCATAATGTTTGTATTTTTCTTTAAAAACATGTCATGGAAATTCCGCGAAACGAACTCTCTAAATTGCTTCGTAATCTTACTATGTATTATTCAAAACATGAAAATGAAGAAGATTGACTGATTGACCTTTAAAGGCTATGGTCATTACTCCCGTAAGTGTAGTACATGTTGTAGTCAAGTGAGATGCCGTGTTTAGTGCTGAGATCCGGCGCCGACCTAAATGTCGGATTTTTTTCCGTAATGAAATCTATTCTTTAAGGGCAGATTCTGAAATAAGGTCATGTACAATTTTTCGAAAAAGTTAGTACTTTTCGACTATTTTTTCGTAAAAATGCGGGTGAGAATGTGTGTGGTGTTTTAGCACTAGTACGTAGTGCTTCAGCAATCTGTCAGTGAAATTTATTCAGTATGTGTGGTGCTCCTCAGATTAGAGAAAATGGGATCTGGGGAATTGTTAGACAATTAAATTGGTATGTTCATTTAATCAGTGTTATTTCGATGCCACAAGTTCAATGTGGCTGCAATGGATTTCTGCCATTTGGAAATTCATCTACACAAGGTGGATTGAACCCGCGTTTTGGGGATTAAGAGGCCACAAAAGTAGTCACTAAAATGTGCCCATTTAAAGTACAATGCTTAAAAATGTCCTACAGTTGATAGCATAACTGGCATATGAGAAATGGGGTGTACTTCCCTAGTTATTCGATGAGGAGGAAGGAGAGAAAAAGAGTTGTAGAGTTGGAGCTAGCAGACCTTGTTAGTGGGCTCCTGCAAATGGCCCTAAGCCCAGATAATGTTCTCCTGGCGCAAATGAGCAATCGCATTACGGGAAAGCCTCAGGGCTTGCAGCAATTGGAAGAGACAAGCGGTCTGAGTATGACGATACAAAATATTTAGTTAAATGTTGCATATATTACTCTTTGTTAAGCTTGCAGCATATTCTGAGATTAAAATATTGATGTTTCGTAAGAAACATTGAATGTTTTGAGAGTTTCTTGTAAGACAATTCCCATTGCATAGATTTTGTGGGAAAATGTTATTTTGACGATATGTACCGTAACTGCAGATATTAGTTTACTAGATTTAGTAATTCTTAAAATATATGGATGAATATTGAAGTAAGTTAATAGAAACTCAATTCAAGGAAGATATTATTTTGTCTGTACAAATGAGTTATTTTGTGAAGTATTTGGGTTAATTTATTTCTCACAATTTTACACAAATTCTATGCTGTTTATAAAAGATATGTATTACTGTTTTCATGTCTTGAAACAATCTCAAACATTATATTAATATCATGACTCACAATTTGAAATGCATATAAACGCGTTGATTAGTATTCTTGTTAGTTGTACCTTTTTCTTCATTAGTAATGCAAATAACATGTCGTTTATAAGATTATTTTATAAGACGTTATAAACTAGAAACAAAATGAACATATCTTAAGAAGAGATTTTCAACATGAAAATTTACAGGTTCAAAGACATGATCATCCAATGCGTTTATATTATGCTTATACGAACAACACAGCCACAATCATAATTCAGTAATGTAACCCTAGTAACCTTTAATTATTGTAAAATATTTATTATTTAATTTGAATCATTTCGTTATATTTTATAATGAATCGTATATAACTAAAAATATGCTCTACAATATTACTGAAATGTATAATCAATTAACTATTACGAAAACTAACAAACATTGTCTTCTTTAAGAGTTCCCTGCCTAGCTTGGACCTGTAACATCGAGCTCGAAGAATCAGTGGATTCACTTGAGATTTGATATATACATACGTATGGGCAATCTTTACATTTATCTACAATCTTAAACTTTTGTAATTTAGATTATTAACTTGTGTCCTTTTTATAAGAGATGAGCATTTTTTGTTGTGTATCTTCCTGTTGTAATAAAGTCCACACCTCTATTTCAAAGCCTGCTTCAACCTCTTAGTTAATTGTTAACATACGGTAAAACACTTGTTCTAATCGGAGTTGTCATTCCTTATGTGTCGACCTGTACCCTTCGTATGAATGTTTTGTAACGTTTTAAAGATAACCCTTCCAACCAATTCCACTGGAATAGTTGACCCTAACAAACAATATATTTTTGTCTGTTTGTTGGGAGCGTATGTATAGGTCAAAGCTCATGTAAAGTAAACGAATACGTGAACATATAATTATCCGTGAATAAATAATTTCAATCAGCCTTCCTGTCGACAAAACTCTTTGACTAAACATTGGGTCGAGAAACTGCATTTGATATATTTCGAGAACGCAGTGATACCCCAACAGGAGTCCTAACTACTATTCAAGACTGTGTCTCGAAATGCTAAATATTAAAACACATACCACTATGAACACGAAGACGGAGATGAAAACGTTTACTAGTACACATGATAATGTTCTAGTCAACTTCAACAGAAATAACCTCTTCCGATGCAATTCCTCTCTCATTGCCCCTTCCTCAAAGCTATAGTTCGATTTAAATATAGCTGTACCTCAACGTCACGAGCTGGAAGGAGAGGGGAACACTCATCCAATCGGGACCTTCGTTAGGACTTACATTTTTTGTATTGGAGCTCCCGATTGGTTAACAATGCCCCCCTCTCCTTCCAGCACTTGAACTTGAAGTGCAGCTAAGTTTAAATCGGAGTATACTATTACGTTACAAGCCTGTCCCGCCTGACAGTCACCCTCGTACAGGCAGTGCCCTCTAGAATACAAAGCCTGGCGACGATTTTGTGACGTAAGCACGAGTAGGCCCACGAAGAGACTCCGGCCGGATACTCCGTGTGTTATGCATGTTGCTATGTTTTGTTCGTTGTGATTTTTCAGCAATTTGATTATTTTTAATTACGGAAATTCGAACTTGGTAAGTACAAGTGGTTTCTGATAAAGTTCACTGTACGTCTTAGATCTAAAATTAAGGCAAATATAAGCAAATGATATATTTGTGCTTCAATTTGTAAAAACGTGTTAAGAAGCTTCTAGGTTATTGTGCATATTGATCATAGTGATTACACATTTAACAGATGTTAACAAATTCGGAACTATTCAAACCCTCACTGTTTCATATAACTCATCACAATAACTTTCAAGTGTTGTGTGCCCAATTGTAAAGGCAACTACCGAAACGGCCCTGCTGTTAGTGTGTTCGGCTTTCCCATGAGGAAGAGCCAAGGAGTGCGTGGATCAGAGCTATTTGTAGAGAGAAAACTTTCATACCCAATAATAACTCAAGGGTAGGTATTTAAAAAATACTTTAAACTTGCAAACGGTGATAATGATAGTGATAGTTATTGAATTCTTGAAAAATGGATTCAATCTTTGCCTCATCGACAAATAATAAAGTATCATCCACATATCTAGCACAAAATATTTCTTCATTGTGACTAAGATTACCGTGTCTGCTGCAAAACCAGTTCAGAAAAATTGTAACTCATGGGTCCACCTATTGGAGTCCATTGTTTTTGTTTCTCACAAGAATCATTGAACTTGAAGAATTTTTTATTCAACAGTAATCTAATTGCTAGCAGGATCTCCTCATTCGGTATTTTAAATGAATTTTCCTTATCAAGTTTTTCGTTCAGAGCTTCAAATATTACGTTATGTGGGATGTCTTATATGTTTTAATACATACACAATTGTTATGTGTATGTCAACTCAAATCTAGCATGCAGCAGCATTATTCTGCTTCTGTACTTTTCTTTCCCAAAATTTGTTAAATCGCCTATTCTGTAAAAACAATTTTTGTGTGTATTAATGTAGGATTATGTATGCATATGTATTGAGAAAGTACTTAAATATTTTGTTGTGTTACACAAAATATGTATTAAGTAATATATGTAAATTGTGATATGATTTTCTTCAAAATAAAATACTTTTCCTGAAATTCATCAAAGTGTATTTTTATTAACTTCTGATTCTAATTTTGTTGACAGTTGTAGGAAAAGTTTTATTTTTTTTTCTTTCAAAGAAACATTTTCCTGAAATAAAAGCAACGCATTTCTAAAAAATAAATCCTTCGATTTTCGTTACCAAAATCTGATGGTGTAAAATGAAGTGCCAGGGAGAAATGTATTGTGAAATGCTCTTAACCTCAGCATAGATCGTAGGCCCGCGGCGGGGCTGGTGGGACCTACTCATCGTGACGTCATTGGCAAGATGGCTGCCCGTCGCCAGGCTTTGTATTCTAGAGGGCACTAGTACAGGTTGGAAAAACAAAGGTTTGTAAAATGTGCTTTCGTTGTTTGAATTGGCATTCGCATTCGTATCCATATTTTCGTGTTAAATGCATGCGTAATGATGTTTAGGAAATGAAAATTGTTACATTGTTCAATAATGTTAAAAGTTTTCATCAAATATGCGTAATGATGTTAAGAAATTGACGGTTGTTGGAGACATTATTGAAAAATCTTAATGTTTTCGTCAAATATGTTTTAATTACTGATATAAATAGCACAGAATTTTAATATATCCAAATTTTAATATATGTTAACATTGATAGAAACTGTTTTATTCTTTATAGATGACGATGTACTCATGATGAAATATTAAATATGTAAGATACGTCTGCACTACTAGTAGACCATGATACCAATATTTTCTTTTCTTCATTAAGGTTTGAAATGTTAATTGCATGCATATGTTATTTTTAGTAAAACTTTTGTCAATAACGTATAGAAAAAACTTTTCATTGTAAGAAGCGCTTAATCTTTAGTATCCTTTACAGTATCTAAAGAAGGAGGCAAACATTTTTCCAAAATGTCGTGTTGTTAAATAAAGAAATAAAATCATTTAAAAGAAGATGATGGTCGCGAATGCTTTCTGGATTTAACCCTATGTTATGTACTAATACTAAATAGAATGTCAATATATAACTTGCAAAATATATAATAGCAAATAATATTAACTATTATAATTATTAACTATGTCCTATTACATTACGGATTATCGTCTGTAATATTTTGTCTCTTGTAAAATCACTTTTTGATCTCTATCACTGAATGGAAGTTTACTAATAAGGTGTGTTGTTAGAAAAATAATCTATAGGGGTTTTGGCGAATATGTATCATATCAAAGACTTCTTGTTTTTTTCTCTTTTTCGAAATAATGAGATTTTCAAAATTTCCAGCATTCAATCTCGCGCAATTTATACGATACATTTCTAGACATTCTGTTACATTTATAAATCTCATGAATACACCCATCCCGTGGCAGGGAATGTCACGTAAGATGAGAATATCGAATTAACTTTGAATTAAGTTGAATATTTGATATTCGGAATAGTTTGTTCGCGCAGAAATACTCCTCTCTTTTCTTCAATATACGCTTTAAAATATTGAGATTTTTAATAATGTATAATACCTGGCGCATGCAATGTAAGTATTTCAAGAACTAATTGTAATTTTTCTTAGATACCATACCAAAATTCAAAATTCAAAATCACTTCAGCTTGTATTAACACTAAACAAAGTTTGATATGATGTACAACGAAGTACCACGACGATGTAACAAGTTGCAATACCTCACATTTTTCCTTCATTGTGTAGACAATATAAAGCATTTGAGAATTTTCAGTTCTGCTTCATTTTCCTTTTTCATTGTATAACTGAGAATTTCTTAAAAGAGTCACAAATACACGTGGGTCTCCAACAGTCAGCACTGTAGGCGGGAAATGTTTCAAATATGTTCTGCATGTCGCCATGGAAGCGAGTTTTTCAGGCTCTCTGCGAAAACATATTAAAAGACTAAATGTTACACACTAACATTCCTTCATGTACCGCGATCAACAAAGAATTCTGAAAACTCGTGTAACAAATTGTTGCTAATTAAGTCGGCTTCTCCCTTTACTTCCGACCGTATTTCGTTGAAGGAGCGTGGAGTTGGTATTTTCACGTGCGTTGTTAGCGAGTTTTCGTCTGCGTTGCTTTTTATAACAACCCCGTATAGCGAATGGCGTCTCCTCGTTGTGATATTTTTCAGTCGTATGCAGCCGGTGACTGATGAGGTGTTATTATACACATGGCGGAGTTTGGAATTTCGTTCTAGTGAATAAACACGGGCGAAACTATTCGATTATGATTTGCAGAGTTGCACAAAATAAACATTTGTAAGGAATCGTCACATTACATTCGTTTCTAAACTTCCATTGTGCAATTACATATTTTTATTCAAACTTTTCTACATTGAATTGTTTGTGCTATTAATAATATATGATATGATAAATTAATATTTTATTATGAATTGCTGATAAAGTAATGTCATTAAAATTTTAGGTTTTTTTTTGTTTCAATTCAATTTTTCAAATTAAAAACAAATGTATTTAATTCATTTGCACATTTTGATTTCAACAATATCAAAAACATTAGAACTATATTCCTTAATTTTACATCTACACAATTGGAAGTTTCTGCTACCCCACGGTGAAGGTATGGCCACTAAATGTTCTTTTAGGAGGGTCATTCTGCAATTCACGGTTAAACATTTTATTTATTATTATTATTATTATTATTATTATTATTATTATTATTATTCCTCTAAACCACGACTAAAGATGTTATGTGTCGGCTGAACATAAAATCTACTCCAGGTTGCAACCAGCTACCTAAGGAGTAGATCTAGGGACTGTCGGTGCCTCTACAATACTTTACGCAAAATGTGGGCTGTTCCAAATAAAGCGATTTCTTGCACTTCCCAGTCTTTTGAATTACCTGGGAGTTTAGACAAGTTCTTACACAAATTTTGCGGAACAAATCCCAATGCTCCGATAACTATGGGGACGACCTGTGCTTTTACGCCCCACATTCGGCTGATCTCGATTTCCAAACTCTTGTACTTAGGACGTTTCTCTGCCTCCTTGGTAACGACGTTTTGATCGCAAGGTACAGCAACATCGATAAGTAAACACGATTTTTTCGCCAAATCCCGGATAACTATAACCGGTTTGTTTGCCGCTATCGTGCGATCAGTTTGAATTTGTTGGTCGTACAATATCGTACACAATCCAACAGACGTCACCGGTTTCGGTGAGTGTTCGTACCACTTGGGGCATGTGTTCGGAACTTCGAGGGCGGTACAGATCTGCCAGTGGAGGTAGCTACACACCCTGTCGTGTCTTTTCAAGTATTCGGTCTTTGCTAGGATTGGACAAGCTGAGACAATATGATCAATGGTTTCTACGTGTTCTTGACAAATGCGGCATTTATCATCTTGGAAAATTTTGAGAACAGCTTTATCATAATGTCGTGTACTTAACGCCTGATCTTGGGCAGCTATTACAAGGGCTTCCGATTCTGGCTTCATTCTTCCCCTTTTAAGCCACATAAATAATTGTTCTTTATTTATCTGCACCTTGTCCATTAATTTATTTCATTTAATTTATTATTATTATTATTATTATTATTATTATTATTACATTATACTAGCTGGACCCATGCACACATTTCTCTCTTTAGGATTAATGATTTTATACGTGAAAAGAACTTCATACTAGATCCCAAATTCAGTCCAGAACTTGAACTCCACATTGGATCATTGACCCTCATGTCGGACCTACTAAAGCGTGAAAATAAATTATCATTTCTAGTTCTTTCTGTCCACCCTGCAAGAAAGGACCGGTTATCAGCAGAGTTAAACTTCACTCAATTCTCCATCCCACCTATCCCCGCCACCATTCCCATAGATGCTCTCCGATATATTCCCCTCGCATGATCCCTCGCATATTCACTCGCAAGTTCTCTTGATTGTTGAACACATGTTTCCAGCTTGTACCTGCACATGAACCCCCGCGTATTGTCCATGTGAACCCATACGTTTACCACAGATTCTCACATGTTCCCCCTAATGTTCTCAAATATTTACCAAATGTTCTCCAAATAATTCCCATGTTCTTCCAAACGTTCTTCTAAAAGTTCCCCAACGTTTCGCCAATTGTTCCTCCAAATGTTCTCCTAAATGTTCCCTCCCTCAACAACCTTCCCTATGTTCCCATCTAAAAATTTTTCTCCCAAATTTTTTAAATACCTCAAGAATACGTAAAAAAAGTATTTAAACCATGTAAGTGACGTCTAGTAGTATTCGTACAAAATTATTAAAGAAAAAAATTGGAGCCGTTTTTCAAAAATGTTTGTTTTTATAATTGCCTTTATTTCAAACAAGATTCAACAAAATCTACTCAAATTTTAAACAAAACTTATGCACGTCCACAGAATAATTTTGATTTTTATGTCTTTGTGGATTTCAATTTTGCGCTGGATATGACGGGAACTCTTTCTTGAGGCTGTACTGAACACTCTGTTACAGTTCTCTGAACGATATTGTTTGGTCAGAAATCCTAAGCGAGAAGGAAGGTCTCACAAAGGCGTCACTTGTTGAAGGAGTAGCACTTTCTACTTACGATATCACTTTTGTTTGCGGGCGTATACTAAATATTTACTGTTTATTTGTGAGTTTTCTAGGTACAATTAGCTGACTATTAAACTAGATTACGTAATTTCGCTACTAAGAAGTTGTGGCTCCTGACACACATTAATACACTAATGGGTGTCTTCTTCAGTGGCACTGTCTCGGGCGTCGTGTGGGGCAGGAAATCAAAATTATTCTGTTCAATAGTTACCATTACATGTATAGTTTGTCCACATATTATTTATGCAAGGATTGAAATGAATAGAATAATTGAATTTCATATGCACAATTTAATACTATTTTAAACATACTTAATGCAGTGTGTAACATAATAGTCATAAATATTTATTATAAATTGGAACAAAACTTAGGATAAACAATTGGTTTGAAAAATTGTTAGTTTTATAAATCTGCCTAATAGTGAATAAAGAAATCATATAGAGCAGTGCGTCACAAATGTGGGGTCGTTAATAGTGCAATTTTAGCCGATTGCAGTGAAATTGTTAAATTGTGCGACACAAATATCTTAAAGCAGAGATTTTGAGCTCTAACCTTTTCTAAATTAAAAGTATTTTGGATAAAAATTTGCGGAGCTATGGCCAGTTGAAAAATGTCTATTTCTGTAGTTTTAACGTAAAATTGACAAAATTCGAGCTAATGTGGGACACTGAGTCAAATAAGTATTGTTTGATGATAAAATTGTTGCGGGGAAACGTGAGCAATACATCAGCCCAAAATTCGTTGATAAAAATCGCATTAAATAATATGTATTCGTTATTTTCTAAAAAGTACCAGAAAAGCCGAAAAATGGGGTCTTTATGGGGTTTGTGGCATCCCTAAACCCATTTTAAAATCGGTTTTATTGGTGCCGATGATCTTGCGTGGAAAACTAACCTTTTTTCACCAAGCCATTAAATTATTTTTTTTTCGAAACATACGCAATTTGTAAATACTCTTGTATTTGTAAGTTAAAGCGCTTCAAATTACTGCAAATGAAACTTTTTTGAAAACTCAAAAGATTTCTGTGTAGAAGAGCTTCAAATTTTGCATTTTAGTAGTGCTTAACCGCCATTTTATTAAAAACGGCTGCAAATTATTCAAAGAAAATTGTCATTTAGGGACAAAGTTTTACTATTCGTTAATATTCTGAAAGTAATATTTCCGTCCGTTCTATCAGGAAACCAAAAAGTTAAGAAAATGTCGAAAAAATATATTTTGGGCGGCGATAGATGGCAGCTGGCACGAGTATGTGGCACTTCCGAATAGCTAGTCCGGACCCAAGGAAACAGAAAACTAATGCGGGAAAGTTTGTGCCATTCTGTAGCACCACTAGTTATATTCATAGATTAAAAATGTGCCTGGTAAAACACTGGGGATCGTCACGACACGCTGCGGCTACTACTATAACTATTAGCTCTTGTAGTTCACCTTCATGCTGCTATTCTGCACAGCGCTGGAGTTCATTCCCTTAAGTTTCTTGTAGCCGCTAGTAGATGGCGCGCTGATCGTCATATACGATGCGCCGCGCTTTTTCAAAGTAGGCAATGCTTCAAACACTTTCGCAAATGCACTTATTGCATCTTCAGATAATTGTATGATTAATCGGAAGGCAATACTTCACAAGTTGTGGAAAATTGTCCAAATATGAAAAGAAATTGCATGAATATCCCCTTTATGAGATAATGCAATTCAACTCATGTTTTTAATATGATTTTATTAATTTGTATAATTAATATTGGTTTACTCGAATTGTTGGGGAAATTGTGTTAAGGAAAAATACAATGCAATATTTTCATATCCGTGATTTGTCAATAATTACTGTGTCGTTCACGGCCAATGATATAAATGAATCCACGTCCCAATATGCAGCAAATTTGAAATTAAATATACCAGCCAGGTTCAGTTACTGAATCATTACTGAATTATCACAAAAATAGTGCCATTACTCTGTCAAAAACGTAATGCTCACTCTTCTTTTTTAACTTTAGTATTATGTCATAATTGAAATAATTCTTACAATCAGTAAAATATAGTATTGGTTTTACTATACAATGAAGTATACGTTTTATCCCATTGTACTATTTTATTTTTATATCAAAGCGTATTTTATTAAAAAGAAAGTTATTTCCTTGATCTAATCCACAACATAAGTAATACAAATGTTGCAATCTCTTTTCATTAAATAAATCGTTCCAAATCCCTTCTTATGAAATTCAAGACTGTCGTAAAGAACACTGAGTTTTCCTGTCAAAAACAAATTAAGATTAATTTAATTTAAAAATAATGGAGAGTATACCATTTTTTAATTGAAGACTCAGTTTCATCACAGATCATCACTAAACTCTGTGAGAAGTACTTTGTATTCCATTCCTAATAAAAAATCCTCTCTTTAAACATTTAAAAAAAAACTGTTTACTGTAACGAAAAACCCCCCTCTCACTTGTACTGATATCGATCACGCCCACTAAACAGGCGCCAATGTAACGAAAAAACCCCCTTTCCTATTTACTAAAACGCCCTACGAACTGGGCACTAATGTAATGAAAATCTCCCCTCTCAACTCCTATTGTTGATCACGAAAACTTCCTTGCTGATCACCTGTAATATCTACAATGCACACCACTGTGCCCCCCCTTTTTTACTATCCGGAGTTTTCCTGTTTACATAAATTTATCAGGGCGGGCCGTGATTTGTTCTCTACAGAACACAAGCGCCACGCCAATGCAGGGACCAGGATCAGCTAGCTATGTGATAAAAACACCGGTTACGTAACATCAAAACGAGAACTCAAAATCTCGTTTGTTTATTTTCTTTTAACCAACAGAAACATTAATACCCTCATAAAAGAATCAATACCACACAACATCAACAAAACACGATATCATAAAAATCACAAAAATCAATAAACATATTATACCCAAATGTTATTACGAAATAATGAGCTCAATACTGTGGCCACACCCATTACATTGCAATCCTCCCAAAATGTTTTCAGTTTTGGCTTTGTAAACCATTTATTCTTCCAAGAGCAAAGAAATCAAAGTCATTGACTTCACTGGAGTGTTGCAAAACAAAAAAAAAATATTCCACTTCCCTTGCGTTGTTAACCAAGCGGCGACCAGGTCCACACACACACGATCTCACGCCGTCATGCGTAAGAACTCTGCTCCACTGCTGCCTGCTAGCGCCGAATTACCAGTGCCCCCCAAATTGGCACTGACCACGGCGACGATATGCAAAGACGCGCTCGAGTCTGCTGCACCTCGGCACACCTCGTTCGGCGACACCCGCTTCGATTTTTCAATGGTCGAAGTAACACCAGTTCCAAACATTAGTGGAAAAACTTTCAAAATTCACAAAACTCAAATTAGGATCGCGCGTGGCATAGCTTTATATATTACCACTAAAATAGTTCACATCACACGGCATACAGTTCCGCCACCTTGCGAATACAAGTCCGAAGGAGCAACACCTTCTCGAAATTTTATAAGTTCGCGTGTTAAAATAATATCACGAGTGACGCGGAGTACAACTCGCCACGAAGTTATTCACTCCTCTCACAGTTTATAATAGTTCACTAGTACGAGTCCAGAAGAGAACACTTCATCAAAAATTACAAATCCAAATTTTTTAAATTATTCTTGCAACAAGCGACGCGGATTCTGCCTCTCGCTACCAAGCTATTCCCTCGTCTCTCTCCCATTGTTGTCCTAAAGCATTTATAGCTTTTTTCCGAACAAAACAATAGCGCCTCTACTGTCTTCTGCTTTATAACTTATAAAAATAGTTTATTATTAATTTCTAACACTTCCTGGATTGTCTTATTATATTGTAAAATTCCCAATTAAAATTTCGTATCCATTCCACTTCTTAGACATCACTTTTCTCGCTTCATTTTGTTAAAAGAATGCTTTTTCGTGCGTCTCATGCCTACAAACATCGCTCGTTTATTTCTCAATTAACTCATGTAACATAATGTTTATCTATTAATGTTCGGCGTCCTAAAATTGTGTCACCACGTTTATAATTTGGCCCGTATTCCACGGAGTACTTTGGTATATGCCAAATCTCGGTAGACACACTAGTTTTCATTTAATTTATTAATATATCCAAACTTTTCTGAAGGGACGTCACGACCATTGTTGTTTCAGTTCTGTAACATGTTAAGATCAATGTCATGATCACAAAACTCGCGATATTATGCGTTTCTGTGACCCGATTTAGCTGAAACAAACTTTATTGTGTTCCTTATAATTTTGTGCGTTGACTAGTAACATGCAACCATTAATTAACCACGGCGTTCACATACTCGCCTGAAATACTCGTTTTCTCTTAGATCACCTTCACTTGTTTTTCTATATTCCGCTCTGGAAGTTTCTACATAAAGTTCTATACCCGGTTCATAAGCCAATGGTCACTTCATGTTATCTACCTATTTCATTTGTAATAGATGGCTAAACTATTACATTACTTTCGTGGTTTATGAAAGAAAGCCAGGCTAGTTTATTAGTTAGTTATATCCTGACATTTAATTGCAACTTGGAGTAAAAAAGTGACAAATTATTATTCGTCACTTATGTTATCAAAACTGATTTAGTTGTCTTTTTGAATTCCCTATCACACTGTACGACACAAAATATCTGTTTTTGTTTTCTTGCATCTATTGATTTTGTAGGATTTCCATTTCAGTCATTTTACCAAATGAAATTAATATTATACAAACTATATCAATGAAAAATTATTGTTTTCACAAATCATTGAGACACTGAGGGATAAAAGTAACCTTGAGGAGCTACGACAGCGCATACTTTCTCGCTTTATTAGAAATAGATATGTAATATTGAAATATTGTGATTTATCTGCTGTATTTCATGACCATCTGTAGTGGAATCCATTGCGTGGTTCGTGGGTATTGGTCCAGAAATTGAAATTGAAGCCCTCAGGATGGAGAAATAAAACTCCGAAACGTCGGCTGACATAAATTTCAATTATTGGACCAATACCCATGAACCATGCATTGGATTGTAATTTATGCCATACTAAAAACTCAGTTGTAACTTGAAATTGTCAAATTCAACCCATTCAAATGAAACGCCTCTAGTGCATACCTGCGTTTCTTTCGATAGGTAGGAAGAGTAATCATTTCTAATTTTTGCAAATGAAACAAACATGAATAAATTTAACTGTTACAGTATTTGCAGTGCATAATACAGAAAAGAAAGAATAAAGCCTGCTTTGATTACATTGAAGTGAGGTTTCACTTTTTTAATACTATAATCAGCGATCAAAGTTTTTTGCAGTGAAGAAGTGTGTTTTTAGACATTTTAGGTGTTATATATTTAGCACTAGGTTGTTGTATTTTTTTAAACTAAAATGCATTGGATTCTGTCAACTCTGGCCTAGAACTAACAATGATACGTATCTTCCTAATACGTTTTTATTTGAATAATATTTGCAACCAAAACTATCGCAAGGAAATGAACAAGTTACTAACTTACAAGTTACGATATTTTTTTTAAAATTTTTTGAGTAAGTTAATGTTAATAAGCTCTCAATCTTAGTTTTGAACTTCATATTAATCAGCTTGTAATTCTGATATGATGATGGTACATAAAATTCGCCTTCCCCTTCAATCGAGCAACATTATTTAGGGTCATACAGTTGCTATGTCCGTGCTTTTACAATTTTTTTTTTTGTAATCGGGATACATTCCTTTCAGCTCGGAAATACGGATATGTGTGTGTGGCAGGAGGAGGAGATGATCCGAAAATCACAAGTGATTCGAAAAGTATATGGTGGTGAATCACAACGACAGACATTTTCTTGTCTTCTGTAAAAATTATAAAATAATGATAAATGATTTCTAATTTTGCAAAGTTTCGGGAGGAATGGGTTGTTACAATGACAAAAAAGTGTTATAAATTGCATTCTAAAACTAGCAATAAAATTATTTTCCATTAGTTGTGTTAATAAACGTCCATTACGGATGTTGATTAATGTATCCGCATAATTTTCTTCTGTCAATAGGATATAACAAGTACGACGTCAGGCTACAGTTAGTATCGCACTTGCTTGAAAGTCTAGACAAATTACGCAAACAGAATAGGACAAACCAACCCCCACACTCCAAATAAAAAGGCAACATTTCCTTAATAATTATGTAAAAAATGCAAATTTATTTCATGGTTTTTAAGAGTACAATTACAAAATATAAACTAATAATAGATTTACAGTCACGAACAAATAAAATATCTATACATGCTCTACGGCTAGTGTGGCGGCCGGCCGCCGCTCGGCCCGGCGGACGCCCATGGGCGTGGGCGGCGCGGGCGGGCGGGCGGGCGGCGGCGGGCGGCCCCCCTCGCGGCGCGCACCAAGGCGGGGGCGTCGGTGGGCGCCACCGAGGGGGCGGGAGGGGGGCGGGGTACGGGCGGCCCCTTCCGAGGCCGCGACGGCCACGGAAGGCTGGCGCCGCGGAGGCGAAGCAGGAACGCACGTGGAGGGCGGTACGAGACAAAATGGAGGGTGGTGGATGAGAAGTAAATGGCCTCTCGGGAAGGAACTGCGAATAGAAGGACCATCAGGTTTGTGTCTCTGTTGAAAAGTACAGTTCGTTCAACTACAAAAGTAAATTATTTTATGGTAATAAGATAACAGTTGTGTTTTAACATGAATGCGGGCTTCCGTTCATAGTCGATAAAAAATGAAATGAAAATTCTCAATCATTGTCATGAATGTCAATCATTTTGGAATGAAACATTGAGCCAAAATACCACAATTATTTGTTATTGAAAACAGCTCAATTACTGAAAAAATATCCACCTAGATCATTGTTTTTGGCAACACAATGATTATTCCGTTTTAAATCACATTCTGTCCACCAAAAGCTTTCTTGCTTCGCTGTAAGGAGTAGGGAAATGGGAATGGAAAATTGGGGGGAAAAGGGTGAAAAACCCTCGTTTACTCCACTTTATGTCTCGTTCGGTTAATTCTATTTTCCACTATCTCTGCGTCTGCACGATGCTGTCGTATTTGATGAAGGTTAGCAAGACTGAGATCTTTATGGCAACCTAAACCCAAAATACCTAAGTCCTGTGGCCATTCCTCATTTCTGTTATGTGCAAGAGACAATGCCATGTGCTTCATAGTTTCTCTTACGTATTCACCGTGTCTTATTTCTTGTCTATGACCCGCCTAGAAATAAAGTACACGGTAAATTGTAAGTCGTGCATTATAGGACACATATTTTTTCAAAGTGTTCTGTCATTTCCAACAAATCTTCAGAATTCTCGTGCAGACGCTACGAGTCGCTTCACAAAGATGCCAGTGACGTCTAAACCCAATACGTGAAAATCCCTCCTCTATCCAAACTCAAACTTAATCCCATATAAATAACTTACATCGGAGTTAAGATAGTGGGATATCCTTTACAACAGTGATTACAAAGATGGATTAGTGCTGTAGTTAGGTCCCCGGATTAGAAGTCTTGTCTCTTATTGGCAAATAAATACACAGTGTCCAACACATCACCCCTACCTCGAATATATGTGTGTTCGGCGACGCAGACCCAACGCCGACCGGGCATGCCAGATAATGGAGTGAGCGGAATGTTTGCGAAGTCCCGGTGTGGCTGCCCGGCAACCACTGCCGGGTTTCCTTGACTGGTTTTCTCACGCCCTGTCCTTTCACCCGCAAGCACTCTCAGACTATTTACATGGAAGTGTTAATTGGAGCATACAACAAAGTACAAGAATGCCTAACACACGGAATTCCCACGCGTCGATCCTCCGGACGTGGTACCTAGAAAAGATTTACTTGCTCTCTTTCGTGTGAATTCCGAAGGGGGAGTATCGATTCTAAGCACTAGAGGTCTGAGGAAGCTCTCTAAAATGGTAGGCTATGGCCTGTAATGTGTTATTAATTATAATGACCTTCTTCAAGTCATAAAACACGTCGGAACTAGAAACGCAAAGATCTTCGAACGAAACCGTAGCCTCAAATAGAAGCCTGTAGGATGCGCTTCAAGAAAGTCATCAGAGTAAGGAGTGTTTTGAAACCAACCAGTGTTTGTTCATTCACTTCCTTATAAAACCGCGTTCGTAATAGCTAGGAACCCAGCGAGTTAGGTTGGGGAAGAGCCAGTTATTTTCAACATGTGTACACGTTCTGCTGCATGTTGGAGAAAAAGAAATATGTGAAGAAAACATCCGATCAATTTGTCTAATACTGACTATTATACTACAGGATAGGGTTCTCCTCAGACCAGCAGAGCGTGCACTCAAATTGTAGTTGTCTTCTTTCTGCTACTTCGTTAGGCATTAACTACCGCGGGTTGGCTAAAAACAGTTAGTTCTACCGCTAGTGTTATCCCCGTTTTGCCGTAACCTAAAACGTACTCGTCGCCCCGTGTCTTCTTGAGAACGAAAATAACTTGAGTAAAATATGGCGAAGTGTTTAAACGAATGTAAAACTTTCACTGAATTCCTCACATTCGCTCTTTAAAAAATGATTAACAACTATAAAAGAAAACATTTCAGTCGTGATGTGCATGTTGGGGTATTGATTTGATTATTTCTATATCAAATACTACTAGATTTGTTTTTCTCACACACCAGATACGGTTATGCGATTCTTCACATTTTCTTAAAGATAATTGATAATGTAAAGGAGATGTGTAAGTTCGTACACGTAGACGGGATGGCTGGCACTAAGTCTTCTGCAAATCACAACTGAGTACATTGAATTTGTGACGTTATAAGGGTTGAAAGCCTAATACGTTCTATGAATTACACCAAAGGGAAGACTCTAGTTATCAATACGCATTGTGCATGAATATGAAATTTTGAACATCGGCTCTTGAAGTATCGTACAAAGATAAGAATTACTAATAAATCGATTTTGTAATAAATGCTATTTTGTCTGCATTTGAAATCCTGCAGCAGAAAACCTATCATTACATTTTTCTTGTTTTCAAAGATTCAACATCAACTTAGAGTGCTATTTACTTAGGAATATCCTTTGTACTACTCAACAGACAGCCGATGTCCTCCGGTGCAATATCAATATTTTGTCATCACATCGAGATCGATGAGTTTCAGACAAATTTACGAACATATCTTGAATAACCCTTAAAACACCTCTTTATCATCGTATTTAAAGAAGTAAAATGGGATTGACACTTTTATCCACGTCGATGTAACCATCTCCAGGGATCAAAATTGTTGACTCTTCGTCAACTAATCTGATCTGATAGATGATTTTCTTGACCACGTATTAGTATCCCAGGTCTGTCGAAAAACATTTAGATTCGATTAATCAATAGTAATTTTTCTTACAAGTGCCTTTACAGGCACAAGTCAGTCGATAAATCTTCAAAATATAAAAAAAAATATATCACAAAAGATAATGTTTTCAAATTGCCAATATTTCTAACGGCGGTTTTTTATTACCTTCATTACAACCAACTTAATTGTCTGTAATTTTAGTACACTAAATTTTAGTCGACTTTATTTCGGCCGACTTCAATTTAGTCGACTTAATGAAGTTGATTGCAAGACCGGCTTCTGTACAAGTTTTTTCCAACTCAACCTGAGATCGACAAACACCGTTACCGTCTCACAATGTCATCTTCCAACAAGTGCCAATCCCACTTCCCTTCCGGTCGAAGCGCATCGAGAAGCGCGCCTGGCGAGCTCAACGGGGCGACGCGGGCGGCGGCGGCGGCGAGCGGCGCGGCGGCAACAGCAGCGGCAGCGGCTGCGGCGCGGGCGGCTAGTGCAGCAGGTGCGGGTTGAAGCGGCCCATGTGCAGGATGAAGCCCGTGGGGTTGTGGCGCACGGCGTAGATGAAGGGCCGGTCGAAGCGCAGGCGCGGCGCCGGCGCGGGCTCGGGCTCCGGCTCGCGGCCCTGGCGCGGCCGCAGCGCCAGCGGCACGCCCGACAGGTCCCCGCGGCCCGCGCGCCCGCCCGCGCCCGCGCCCCCGCCGCCCGACGGGTACACCTCCGCGTGGTGGCGGCCGCCCGTCGTGCCCTCCGCGCACGTGCTGAAGGTGTTCACCTGCGCACGCGCCCACACTCCCAGTTAGCACAAGGATATAACAACAACAACAACAACAACAAGTTTTTTTAATTTTAATTTAGGTCTTATTTTGTAATTTTAAGTTTGATATTTTACATTGTATTGTATTATAGCAATTATAGAATGTTGTAAAGGTTAAACAAATCAGTTACCGTGCTTTAATGTTGTATCTCTGTCGTAGCTGTCGAAGAAGACGGAGAAGAAAGACAAAGGGAAGACGAAGAAGAAAGGAAGAAGAATTATTGGCCCAAAGTTCCAGGATATTGAAAAGATTAGAAAGGTCAAGGCAATGTCTTATTATTAACAGCCCATGTTTTGGGTGCAGCAAAATGTTGTAGATACCCCAATACCTAGATCTGCCTCTTAGAACGCTGATTGAAACCTATTAGACGAAGAAGCTGAAGGGGCTATTTTTTACGAGGTAATAAAATATCTCCACTATCGAACATTATGTTATCCATTACAAATTTGAAAATGAGAGTGAAAAGCTCTAAATAAAATACAGTGTCTAATTTGTTTGATTCATATTTAAAGTAACCAGGATTTTCATTATTTTAATGTTATCACCAAGGAGACGTAAACAATCGGTTTCATTTTCGAACACACGTTGTTTTAAAAGTGAAGAAAATTCACAGAAGTGAAAGAAAATTTTAATTTACCCATTTGACAGCCACCACCCACATTTAAGACGCACTTTTCTCGTCAACCCAAATTGTGTTAAATTATAGTTTAGAAATTCAAATATTGTTTTCATATTAGAATGATCTGAGCATTAATCCTTTGCAACGTTAGGCTCGCCAAAGGTAAACTCTGTCATGGGTTTGTGTGTACTGCAGCCTCCGTAGAGAAATTTATTTTTAGATTGTGAAATATGAATTGAATAGAAAATGAAAGAGCGATGGCATATTGATGCCTGTGAATTTATGAGCGTGCCATTCGGCGAATGCAAGCGGATGGAAATGAGAGGCCATTTGTAAAAGTGTACACGGAAAGTGAGCTTGCACAGGTGTGCGAAAAGCATGCATATGTTCTCACAACACGCGGAGTAGTGAAGAAGCATGGCTGTTAAAAATGAGTGGAAATAAATTTTGGACGAGAAGTAAAGGAGAAGAAATGGAGTAATTTTTTTAGTCCGTATGGGCAACAATATTTCAAGAGCAGATGTGCCCTAATTCACAGTAGCTGTGTACGCAAGCCTTTGGATTCGTTTAAATCCATCTCGGAGTCGGGCGGCCCCCTTTAAACTCGCGCACTTCAAGATACCATCTGTTTCCAAACGGAATTTCTTATGTGAAAAGCTACTTAATATGAAAGGATAAGAAGTGCTGGGGCAAATGCAACGGAAATGTATTGCCAAAATAATAAGTTGCAAAATTAAGAACGACATACAACATTCAAATCAAGAGAGGTGCACATGGCAAAATAGAAGCATTTTGAGGAGAAGCATCGTTGATGCTCGATCTAAGAAGCAGTTTATGAACTTTCAGTGGTAAAAATTGATTTGCGAAAATCACGCTGAGAATATCGTTATGCGTTTCAGAACGAAAATGAAACAAAGCCCTAAGACGTGGCGACGTGCCAGTCAGAGAGCCAACAAAACACAGCCTGTTAAGAAAAATTAGAAAATTGCCATTGATCACAACAGACAATTGTGAAGGCAAAATTGCCATCACATGCATAATGAAGGAACACTGACATTATTTCATTATATTATTATTTCAATGAAATTATTAACTGTATAACTGCGTTCCAAAAACGCGTTTCTATAATATGCTAAAGAAACCTTACTATTTATAAAATAGCATCGTCAAGAAGCAAACGCATGTGAATGTAATTCTACTAGAAATGGAATTATCCACCAGGGATGCATCAAACTTACTTTGATGAAAATTCATTTGAAAATTGTTTAAAAATTATAGAATTTGTAAAATGGTAGAAGAACGCTCGGTACCAGCTGGTAGGCTCATACTTAGTAATATTATCGGCATTTTATGAACATTGTAAAGTAATTCAATAAAAAATGTTGTGAGCTTGCAAAAGCATGGGAAAAACACTTTCTTTACAGTGTTGCCGTTCATTCTCTATTCTGTTTTCACATCCTAAAGATCCGGATCCAATTCTTAAAGTGTAGGCAGGTTATTGGCTGTTTGGGAGACAAACATAGAGCGTCTTACATAATGTTATCTACGATTCGAATTCATTCTGAGACCTTCTTGAGGGCAAAATGGATTGATGCGAAACGTTGGCAACTTTGCCTTCAACGCGACGCATCGTCTTCAGAATAGCCAAGAATATATTGACTCAGGCTGCGGAAGCAAAGTTCTTCGTGAGTACAGGTAACTGTATTACTGTTCAAGTGTGGTATCTTCAATTGAGCTCTGAGGAGAGTAACTAAGAAAATAGCGAGGTTTAATACATTCGTTTTGGGCAGAAAATGAAAGATGTTCGTTGTGAACGTTGTATGTAATGTTTTTGGAATGAAATAGTTTTTTAATTATATATTGTTAATATAGTCTTAGAGATGATAAATATTTAGGTCGCCACTTGACACACAAATACCCTGAAGACCTTAAAGAAAAAAATCGCAAATTCCAACAGATGTGTGGTATAATTAATAGAACTTTACGAAACAGAGTTACGAGGGGCACAGTCCTCACATTTTATAAAGTTATGCCAATTTCCAACTGCAAATATAGAAGTGAGTCATGGAAAATTAAGAATAAAGATTAGAGTCAGCTTCATGGTGCTGAAATGCAGTTTTTGAGAAGTGGAAAAGGGTTTAGGAGAGAATACAAAAAAATACAGACAACAGAATGAATTAAACATGTTTCCCTTTGTGATGAGATAGAACAATATAGAGCACACTGGCAAGAGCACGTTGGTAGGATGGAAAATAGACTGTATCCAAAAGCTATTATGTATGTCATTCCAAGAGGAAGAAGAAACGCAGAAATACCAAGAAGCCGATGGTAAGACACTGTCAAGAGGCCTGAACAGGCAAACGTCTAGACCAGGGGTTCCCAACATTTTTCTTACATCGATCTGTTTTAAAACAATAGTTTACTTCATCGATCCCCTTCATTTTTTTTCTATATTCTACTGCATACAAAATTATCATAATACAAATAATTACACGTAACTGACTTGAGATAACAATTAGGCAAATAACACGAACAAGGTTTGGAATAATGGTTATATTTTTTAAAAGTCGTTGAATTATTGCTATTTTTAAACTTGCAAATATAAACAAGTTTTCAAAAAAATAATCACAGATTATAATTACGATATAATTTTATTTTATTAATGTGACTGACATGAAATTCCAAAAGATAAGAGAATTTGTACATTATTATTAGATGCTTTCCAGTTTTATATAAATAATAATAATACTAATACTAATAATAATAATAATAATAATAATAATAATAATAATAATAATAATAATAATAATAATAATAATAATAATAATAAAATTTAATTTTTTTTCAATCGATGGGATCTCGACATCCTACATACCGATCAGTCGTCGGTGCTAATTTCAATATGGATCAGCAATCAACCCCTTGATCATTTTTTTCTGAGGGTAATTATCGGCCTCATTGAGAATTCCTGGTCTAGATCAAGTAGTGAAGACGACGACGAATACAGTCTTAAATTTTAGAGAAATATTGGCGGTGACAGCAGAAGACTTAAAAGGTTCCCCCAGTGAAGGAAGAGTGACCCAAACACGTACCTGGACGATGTCCGAGAGGTGCAGGTCGTTGGCGACGCCGTTGAGCCCTCGCAGGTCGGCCTTCTCCGCGCTGAAGAGGTCGCGCAGCCCCATGCGCTGCAGCGCGGCCGTCACGTTCAGCAGCGAGCGGTGCGAGAAGCGCGGCAGCTGCAGTTCGAGTCCGGGCCGCGGCAGCAGCGAGCGCAGCACGCGCGCCCACGCGCCGCGCCGGTACGCGGGCTCCGTGAGGCGGCGCTCCAACGCGGCCACGCCGTCGCCCGGCGCCAGCTGGCCCTGCTGGCCCGGCAGCAGCAGCACCACCGACACCAGCGACTCGGCGCCACCTGCCGGGACATACGCGCGGCTGGTCAGGGGAGGCGAGTTGGGTGTGGGCGGTATTCCGGGTGCATTCGATTAGAGTGAGGTAGAGTCGGATCGAATGCGATCAAGTCTAGTCGAGTCGGATCGCGGCGAAGTGAGTTCGAGTTGAGTCAAATGCATAGAATCGGATCGAGTTGGGTACTGTTGAATGGATTGAGTCTGATACAGTCGGATCGGGTCCGATCGACTTGGGTCGAGTCGAGTCGGGTCGAGTGGGGTCGAGTCGGGCCCTGTCAGGTACAGTCGGCTCGGGTAGGATCGGATCGGGTCGGCTCGGGTCCTCTCAGGTCCAGGCGGATTGAGTCGAGTTGGTGAGGGGCGGGGTGAGTCGGATCGGATCAAGTCAAGTTGGGGCGGGCCAAGTCTAGAAGAGTCGGGTCGGATCGGGTTGGGTTGGGTCGGGTCGGGTCGGGTCGGACCGGGCCGGGTTGGGCCGGGTTGGGCCGGGCCGAGTCTAGAAGGGTCGCGTCGAGTCGGATCAGATAGGGTTGTGTTTAGTCAACCATTATCGAGTTGGCTCGGGGCCGAATATAATTATCGCCCCATTCCGCCATCAATTATCATTCCATTCCACCGCACTTTCATTCCACCATGGTAATATCGCAAATGTACGATAATTATGGCACGTGTGCCACCACTGGCCAACGCCTTCCACCACCGACAGAGCGCTCTGCTTCGCGCCTTTTGCTTACCGATAGCGGCGGCCGTGCAGTCCAGATGCGGGTCGTAGCCGGCGAGGAATCCCGAGCGCCACACGGCGGCGGGGACGAGCACCAGCCGCCGTTGCCGGGAGCCTGGCAGCACCGTGAAGTACATTTCTCCGTCGCGGCCCTCCGTCGACGCCGCGCTGCAGTCCGTCTGCGACACACGGAATCGCAAATGAACGCCGCGCCGTCTTCAAGGGCTCCGCGCCGCGCGCATTCGCTTGCATTAGGCTGGGCGCGTTGGCGAAATTTTAGAGTGCGTCTGCCGTGGCCCGGAACTTCCTTGGGCCCGGAGTTTCAACCGTCGAGCCAGGTGAGAATGCTGATCAATGTTAAGTTTTTCGCTTGCATTAAACCCTTTTTGCTTTGTGAAATTTGTTTGAGTGCATTAACGAAAGAACTCTCTGGTAGAAGGGAAAATTTGAATTGTAGTAGATATCTCTTGAGAATGCTGATCAGGCAAATTGTAAGAGGTGAAGTTCTCGCTTTTCCATGGGATCGCAATTTGACCAGATATGTGGCTCTGCGATCGCATCTACTGGATATATCGTTCGCGGAACTTAACAAGAAAGTATGGAGAAACAAGAGAGTTAAATTTTGTTAGGATTTTCAGCAAATATCTGCTATAGAAGATATAACGCTGACCAGATTGAAGAAAAATGTAAAAGTAAAAAACTGTTTTGACGAAATTATTAGAGATGAAATAGTGTTATAGGAGTCATCTAAATTAGCTATGCATATGTATCAATAAATAACTCTCATTTTAACATTTTGGTGTCATTACAAAATTAGATTTAATTAACATCAATCTTATAAAGTTATTACCATGTCAAGCATGAGGAGCTAAAAGACATTATAGTACATTAAAACGTTTCATTATACTTTCTAAATCCCGCAGAATACTAATACTAATACTAATACTAATTCTTCCCTAATATACTAAAAAGGAATACGTAAAATAGTGTAAATCGATTTGTCTTGTCGAGAAGAATCGAGCTACGGATGTCTACCAATGGCTTAAAATTCCCTCAAAGAGCATTTTAGATTCGTAATACCCCTGAAATCAATATTCTTCGATTGAAATTGGCTAGGATGTCCCCATCGCACGGAGTGGCGAGAGCTGAAGCTGCGTCGGGGACTCTAAACGAGGCGAAGCGCGTCCTGCAGCTAGAAAGGTCTCAGCAGCAGCAGAAACGGGAGCTCGGCCTTCGCCAGAATGAGACCGCACAGTGACGGGGTGGTTGCAAGTGCCTGGGCGTCGGCGTCGCTAACGTGTTGTCGCAGGATGGCGCGAGGCGGAGAGCGCGGAAGTAGCCGGCTCCGATGCTGCCCCTGCATCTATACCGTGATTTTTCTAACTTTGTCCCCTGAAGGCCCGACTTCACGATGGAATATGTCACGGAATTTCGCGAACGTTCTCAGTCGTACCGCCAGGACATCGCATGATCGCGACCGTATCAAGTAAGTGCTTGCGATCATGCGACTTGTAGCAGCACAACGGAGAAAGACTGCAAGATGCCGAGTGATATTCCATCGTGGCTATAGACGCTTGAGGGCAGAGTTAGAAAAATCGCACTACAGTGGCATGCAGGGGCGGCTGTTGCCGCACGAACCTAGGTTGGTGCAAACACACGTTCCTATAAACTCAGCGCCTGCTTCCTCAAGGACGTGAGGCAAGATGTCGGTGCGCGAGGCTCTACCCGTGGCGGGCGCCACGTCTTCGTTTTCTCCCACAGCCTCCTTCCCCGCGGAAAGTGTCCAGCGCCCACCGAGAGAGGTGGCTCAGGGCATCAACTGATGTCACTGCACTGTCTCAGACCGGGAGGTCCTAGGTTCGAGTCGTAACTTCGACAGGATTTTCGTCACTAGCTACATAGCTAGGTCCAGTTCAGTCGCTGTCTGAAGGAGAATTATTCTAGCGGCCGGCTGCCCTCGTCTGTAGTTTTTCATGGTTTCTCAGATAAATATCAGACCAATGCTGGAGAAATGCCGTAACAAACGGGCCAAGGACCGCGCGATCTTTCCTCCCTCTTCCTTGTCCTATCCTCACCCCTTACTTACACTCAATTACACTTACATGCTCTACTCTACCAAGCAAGCCGGGAGAACGACCGGGAGCTTTGAGCTTGTCCCGACTGGGCGATGCCCTGTTCGGAGGAGATATCTGGTTGGGGAAATCCTCTTTAGCCGATGGTAGATCGGCGCCGATTTTTCACCATCTGGCGGGGAGAACATCACCGCCACATCTCGAGGAAAAACATGCACACTTACGGAACGAATGACCTTAACAGTTGACGTGCCCGGAATATCAATTCAAGCGCTTGCTCCGCAAGATCCTTCAGATCCGAAGCGATCCGTGGGAGACCAGTAGCAATGGGATTGTTGGCGACCTGCAACGAATGGTGTGGATGCCGTGTAAGTACTGATAAAGTTCGTCAAGAATAACCTCCTTTTAACAAGGATTACTCTTTTGAACATCATGATCGTCGTCGTCTGAGAAAATTATCGAACTCGAGAAGTCACTGTGATTGTCCTTTGTTGTCCTTTAACCTTGTTGCCAGTCTATCTAGATTTATATAAACGATGTTGCTACTTGACCATGTAGTAAAACGACCTAAAATAAATAAACAAAACCTTTTTCGACAATTCTCTTAGAGTTAAAAAATGAGCTTAGAAAATACGAAGTAATTTCTAACCTAAGTTATACTTGTGAACTTGTCATGCGACACTGGTCCAGCCCTCATCAATCAATGATATCTAATATTCATATTCGTGCACAAGGGGTGGGGGGTCCCCCTCTAAAATTTTGAAAATGACCCCGTCACCCTTCGTAATAAAAAGTATTTCCGAAAATATCCTCAATCCCTTTTTTAACCTGACAATTTGGAAAATTATTTTGTACTTGGGTAACAGTCTCTCCAAGACATCGGGCAATTTTGTACATAATTCGCCATAAAAATATTTATTTTTTATCGATGCTTTAATGCTTGTTATTTCCTTCGCTACGGAGCTCGATGTAGACTGTAACTCAGTGTTGTCAAGGTGGATGCCACGAGCGGGAGTCCGTGGCACGAGTGGCACGACCGAATCGCCCATCCACGCAGTTCCTTATTCCGCCACCAGAGACAACGCCATCCCTATTGTAAAACGGCGGGGTTACTAATAGTTCCCTTTCCCGACACTAGTTGCACAGAGAAGCTCGTGGCATGGCACAATGCCACAACGCGTGCCACTGCCACCTGTAGCAGAACTTGACACCACTGCTGTAACTTATGTGGGTCGAATGGATAGTGGTTAAGAAGGAAATATGAAAATTGTTGAATGACACTGCGTGTTCTCTTAAATGAATTATGAGAGGGAACTGTAAAAAGGAATTATGGGAAGGAAATACGAAAAGACATACTGAGTAAACTTAACATCTATTTAATTAGTAAATAATTAAATCTGAATCATTAAAACTAGGTAAAAAATAAAATATTGTGTACCACGGGCGTTAATTGGTTCAAATGATCTCGGGCGGTAGAAAGCCCTCGAACCAAAGGCCTTCGGGCTTTTTTTCGCCGCGCAATCATTAGAACCCTTATAAATCCCTTGGTGCATAAATCATTTTTATTTATTAACAAATTAAAGTTATAATTTCATTCTCCTTGTAGTATATCTTTAAAATTTTCTAAAAAAATATGGCATATGTGAATAAAAAGGGCTAATGGCATGGGGTGTGTGAGAAATATGCTTGGCCCTCCTCTTGTTTTAGGCAGCGCACGCTAATATTTCTACGGCACGTGTTATCTCTAATTCCTGCGAGTCTTCCCCAGGCGTTCGGCCAGCGCGCGCCCGTCAAGCTTCGCTCTTCGCCCTGCGAAACCGCTAACGCTCCGACTGCGCCGCTGCGGTGGGAGAATCGCAGCCGCCCGATTTCTCACGGGAACCGTTACGAGACACAGACGCTTGCGTCGCTGCCGACCCGCGACGATATATCGACTGCGGGGGCCCTGCGTAATTTCCGGTATCGCGAGGGGAAATAGGAAAAGTTGCCGGTGGGCCTCCGCGGCGCGCCGTTTCTCGCTGGAGGGCGGGGTGCGCATCCTTGCGCATGCGCTGTTTTCTCCGGACGCATTGTCTCTTGTGAGCGGGAACGGCAACCATTATCCTTTGAATGTGCTGAGGAAAAACTCGAATGCATTTACTTCGATTTATTTATAATGTCCTTTGACAGTTCATCAGCTGTTGCGGTGTCATCCAATCGAGAGCTTAACGTCCCTATGGTGACGTTCAAGCTCCCGATTGGATGACACCGTAACACAAGATTTACATCAAGAGACCCAACGTTTAAATCAAAGTACAGCTAGGGTGCTAGCCTGGATTCAAGAAATATGCCAGCGCAACATAGAATCCATTGCACAGACTAATTGTTGTTCATACCGAAAGTGGAAGACACGAGTGTCTTGGAAATGCGTAACAAACTGTCAACTGCTGTCTCAACGTCGTATCATAAAAATTCGTCCGAATATGTGTATGTGTCACATACTCCAATTTGTACAGTGTGTACTGTACTGCCCTGTGTTCTTTGGATTCTTAGAATATTTCTTAGAGCAGACCGCCACTGCTTTTCTAATTGAATAGTTACCCCGAATAGAGATCTAACCCACAAAAGGAAATGTTTTCAGGAAAGAGAAAAAACCTCTAATCAGTGTAAATTAATTTATTTCTTTAAAAAAACTTACATCCAACAATATATTATGAATTGTGAATCACTGTGAAGTCAAATGTTTGTCAACGCACTACCGCTTATAACATACTCTCATCGATCCAACATCTTGCTGCAGAGAGATCACTAGTCGCCAAAAGGAAAACTTTACCTAAAGAATAATATACTTTGGAATGGCCTGTGCACCCTCAGAATCGAGGGGGCTGTGTATTACGTCCAATAGATCACTATTCCACTGAATTCTCAATTTTCGACTTTTTGTGGGTTAGATCTGTATTCGGGGTAACTATTCAATTACATTTGTAGAAACGTACATTGAATTTAATGAAATAATTAACATGTGTTACCAAAAGAGAAATTTAAAAGCGGTCTGGCATCGATTCAAGATGCTGAAACTACCTGAATGGTTTCATTGCAATTTCAAGTTTCGTGGTTGTAATGCAACATAATTTTTTTTATATCTACCTGTATTGTTCTTGTAGATTGTGAAATGACGGAAATCTTCTCAATTCTCTTCTGATTATCAAGTTTAATTTCCCTAAGATTTTATTCACATGATACACCTGGAAAGCATGATAATGTGACATTGTTCTCATTAATTAGAGATAAAGTTTTTATTCAAAAAAGCAGGACAGTGTATTTAATGTAATATTTTCCTTCTTTTAATGAAGGAGAAATAAAAAATTCTGACGTAGCTGCAAGATGGGAACGTCACTGAATGTATTGATTGTGTATGTTAACCTTTTAAATTTGCAAACTTTCTTGATTGTAATACTATATCACTGCCATTTAATTTAATATTTTTTATTCTTTTAATGTGAAAAAGAACAAAATCAATTTCAATTTCTTTATTTTTGTTATTGTTAACACGTTAATGTAGCTTCATTCATAAAATTGTAACTTGTAAGGTAACACATGTAAGTAAACATTTTCATTTTATTGTCGTAAACTAATAGATTTGTACAAAATCGTTTTACTAATAAATTCATTTAATAATGCATTGTTTTTCACTTATTTAGATCTGTCATGTACGTTACTTGTCTATCAGTAAATTTCATAGATTTTAACTTCACACTCTGTGCACATTTTCTAGAGTTCGTTAGGGAATATAGTCATTTAAGGTATACATATGTTCTCCGTGTTCTCGCGGCAGTAAGTAGATTCCTTCCTAAAGGGCAGGTTGAGGGATACTATCCAATGTCTGTATCTTATTCCTTTTGCAAATAGCTTTTATTACACAGGAGCTAATATTTTCTTATAAATTCTTGCCAAAACACTAATTTTTACTTGTATTTATATTTCGACTCGTATAAGAGTTGGAGTACAGGACCCAAAATTTAAGAGAACTTTTGCAGAATACACATCATAAGTTTTAAATGTTTTTTTGAAAATAAATTATATATTTGCCGCAAGGAAGATAATGAATGGTTCACTTATAATTCTGTAAATTTGTTACAATTTTACACTGCTTTTTATTACAATTTTACACATCTTGTCCGCGGGGTCGTGTGGGTAGTTCTCTCCGGGTACGAAGTTGGTTCCTTCTCGTTGGGTACGATAAGGGAAAAGAGCCAACTTTGTAATGTAGGTACTTTGAGGAGGTCTGACAGATCTGGGATAAAATAATTATTTGATAGCAAGTTTGGTAACGGTCCTGAAACTTTGTGAAGTTTCAACCTTATTACACAATTTACCTAATGTGTCTATGACTCTTTAGTCATTATACCTTACGATTTTGTCGAGCTTACTGCTTTCGATAACCGTATTGTTACTGCTCAGCCGTCAAACAAAATTAATTTAAATTATTACACAAAGTAATACAATGAGAGATGTATTATTAAAAAATTATAAATACTTTAGTAGAATATAGAATGCACGAGAACAATTTAAGAAGAATTAACGAAGTCATTTTTTAACTATAATTCACTTAAAATTACTGCTTGTCAGTCAGATAAATGTATGGCTTAAAGGGAATGGATGTATCTTTGCCAAAAAATTTCATAGGGTTTTACATTACTAAAAAAAATGTTTTGGTGTGGGTTTTACAGACCCAACGAGTACAGTTAAAGGTTTTTACTGTGAATCCGTAAATCTCTGAGGCAGGAGAGGCAATTTACTTTGAAGTGTTTCTATTTTATTATTAAAAAATCAAATGAATTGACTGACGATTCAAATGTATAGGAAGGTAAAATGTGCATTAATGAAAAAAATCATAATGTATCTCCAAAAAGATGTACAATGGCAAAGATGTCAGAATTTGTAAATGAGATTTCCCTGCGTAGCTTCAACTGCAGTTGGCGTCCATAGTAACATCAAATACTCTCAGAAGAAACGTGTTCTCCATCTCCACTCGATGATAATGACCCTTTGTGCTTTTCTCCTTTAAAGTACCCGATAATAATGTAAAATGGGCTCATTTTCGTTGCGAGATAGTGGTTATTTAAACGTTGAAATGAAGCGCAGATGCACAAAATGCACGAATAAAAGCGCCGAACGACTGTGCGTCAGCCATACGGGAACACAATAAAATACATGCAAAGAAAATACACTTATATTTTGGTACTGAGCATTACACTAACAGAAAACAATGGCACATATAATTTGTGGTACGTACAGTATGGTAGGTTGTTTAACTTCAAATACCCGAAACTTTTGTTATTTCCAAATAGAATTTTCAGTATGTCATAATTTTATGTACACTCTTATGTTCCAACTTACTTGGCGCCAGATTATTTTGAATATTTTTTAGGTTGTACAATGAAACACGGTTTTCAAATGCATTGCACGTAAAGGATACGTAGTTTTTATACTATAGTAAAATTAACGACTTTTTCAAATTTACATTTAAGACATTGTTTCCGGGATAACTTAGTGCTCTGAACCGTGCGAAATAGGATCATTAATGTTAAGGAAGATGTGATGTCAGTAGGGTGATTCATTTAATGGTGTCTGTGAGAATAATAATACTATTGAAGAGTCAGTTTTCCTCATCTCCTTGCTCAAACCCATTACATCTCACATTATTCTTGGAACCCTGCTCATCTACCGCCTTAACCGTTCTGTGACACATTGCATTACAGTACTTGTAATGAAGTTTCTAATGTTGTTTGACCGAAATAACGTTCGAAACACATTACAAACCCGTTCTCATCACTGAGAACACTACACCTCAATATCTATGCACATCTATAACGATCTCTCCGGTGCAGCAGAAGCACAATAGGACTAACAAATGACCCTCCAACCTAAGGCGCTTGAGCCGCGTGGGGTGATTGGCAGGTCCCGCTATGCAAAGTTATCGACACCGGTCGTTGCGAGGCGACAAAGGACCTTTCGCTTCGGTTTTCATGCGTGCTCTTCCGCGAGGCGAGAGTCTCACCGTTAGTTGCCGCCAGAGGTCGCGCTCCCGGATCTGCCGCCGAACAATCAGCACGATGCTATTTTTGGAACCGTATGTATCATTAACTACACGTACATAAAATTAGTGGAGACTCTTGAAGTGTTTCTTGTATATAATCCTATGTGTATACTAGTCGTATGTACTCGTATATCCTACGTTTATCTGTGAAGTGTTTGCTGAACTATTGACGTGTTGGATCGTGTCCGGATTTGGGAAACAATTTCTTGGTTTAAACTAGGGGGACCAAATAAAGTTTCTCCACCCCGCGTGAAGAGAGAGGCCTTGGCCCTAAATGGGATCTACACATGCTATAATAATAATAATAATAATAATAATAATAATAATAATAACAATAATAAAAATAGTAATAATAATAATGATAATAATAATAATAGTAATAATAATAATGATAATAATAATAGTAATAATAATAATGATAATAATAATAATATTGTAGATAGATGGTAAAATTTAAGTACGTTTGGACCATTTAGGATCAATCTTGGGTAGATATCAGGAATTAAGATTTTTGTAGTTGATACATGTGGTGTAGCTCAACGTTTCGCACCTTTGGCATGTGCCTTGTCAAGAGCAATACATATCATGAAAAAACGTTTGAGCTTCAGAAACTGTATAAACTACAAAAACTTAATTCCAGGTATCTACCTAAGATGGACCCTGTATGGTCCAAACCTACTTAAAGTTTACCATCTATCTACAACATTAAACTAGCATCAGCAGGAAGAAATAACAACAATATCAGTAATAATAATAATAATTATAATAATAATAAATGTATCTCAGGGATCGTACTCATTCTCTCGCACTCGAACATGCTCATTTTTACCCGACGGTCGCAAAGAAAAATACTGTTTGCGCGAGTTTTTTCGGTATTCCACGAAGGGTGGAGAGGAGGGCTTTGCCTACGTCACGGCTTAAAAGGGTGTACTAACTATTGGAACTTACCGCGCCAAAGCATGGCACAATAAATATGATTATTTTGAATTAACGATATGACTGTAAATTTTGTGTCCATTTTCTATTTTGGAAACTGTATGTAGCTCAATCAGAATGTACTGTAATGTTTATTTACCTCTTCATTTTCCATTAATTGTATTTGAAGGATGAAATGTAGCCACTAGCGGTTTCTGATTTGGAAAAATGTTCTATAGTTCTAGTCACAAACTGTTGTAGTAATTTATTTCTTTGCGTCTATTTAAAATCAAATTCTGATACAGAAATTAAGAAAAGTTGTTTACTATGTAAAGTAAGTTCCACTTTTAAATCTGAAAAAAAACTGTGGAATTTGTCTGGTAATGACAGCTTGTGAGAATGTGTAGTAAATCCTGTTACGAATTCTAACGTTCTTCTATATCCACGATGCTCTGAAGTTAAGAATTCCATTTATGCTCCTCAGTGGGTCTGGAGCATTCTTAGGAATTTAAAAAGGCCAGTTTCGCTGGTTTCACGGACTTCAGAAACATTTTTAAATACAATTTTGCGCTTTTTCTAAACTGTTTAAGTTAGTGAATGCAAGAATTGTAAGTAGGTCTGACTCGCCTACCGCATGCCAAGATGGCAATTACATGTTCTACAGTATCTACATGACCATCTAGGCTCTACTTATCTACTTTTCAGTCTTCCGCATTTCTGTCAGGGCATTCTTTACTACTATTATTTTGTAATATTTCGGATGCTATTGATAATATCTGACCAGAATATAACATTTAAATGGAGAATGCGTTAAAGAGAACAGCCCAGTTATTTTAGTAAAGAAATGTTCTCCATGAAGTAGATTTTCATGCACAGAAATGGAGCCCGCGTTCTTGACATTACTCCAGTGTTTAAATATTTTATACATTTAGCTGAAAGTTTCTTTTCTCATTGTATGTCGTACGTAAGAGAATGGAGAAAAATATTAGCACTTTACATAAATATTTATTAAATTTGCCCCTTTTCCATTAACTCGAATTTAAAACTTTAGTAATTTTTGCAGATAATAATATGATGTGCTTTATCTAATAAAAACATGCATGTGTGCTTTATCTAATAAAAACTAATGAAAATTAGATTTAGACTTACAAATATCATCATTTTTTTCGAAATTCGAGGCAACCAGATTACGATTTCTCAATCATTCAGACACAATGACAAAATCAGCTTACACTTCTTCGTCAAAGCGAACACGTATTTTCAAAGCAAAATAATCTTTCCCAAACATTTGACCCATTTTTCTTTCATGAACGGGTTCGAATCGAGGACAACAGTGTGCTATAACGCTAGATTTTTGAAGATATTCAAATAAAAGAACGAAAATTCGACATCAAATAATACTGTTTAATAACGCAATTTCGAAGATTTGTAACCTTGCCAGAAAGCCCACAAATTTAACATTTATCCTTCTTTATTCAATCGCAAATGAGTGGGACCGAATTCAGGACGAGTATATGATCCTCGCTGCAATTTCAACATAACGACGAATATCGAGCACACAATACGACTCCCAACTTCTACAACTTTACGACATATTTCGAACGCGACATACTCCTTCATGAAGTCTGAGTATTTTTCACTTATCGTTCTATATTCGATCTTTCACGGACGACGCTTTTTACGTCGCCGATGCTATTATTGGGCGCCATTAAATCGCGTAACACGACATGTCTCGAAAGTTGGTGTCTCCGAGTGGCAGTAAAGCCGTCCGTCCCGGCGCCTGTAACGAGGGCTGCTCTCGTAAAGCGAAGGAACGGCTTTCCAATGGCGATCGCAGCGGCGGCGGCGAGCGCAGGATGGGCCGTCCGCCTTCCGGAAGCAGACGCCAAGGAGACGTCTTTCGCCAATAAGTGGAGGTTACTCGCAATTCGGCAATGCGGTAAAGTCGCAATTATCCTGTTGTTTATTAGCGTCATCAAATAATATTACGAAGTGTATGTGCCTCGACAGGGAAGTGTTTCATTAAAGTAGAAAGAATTTCCAGAAATAAATTGTGTTAAATCGTATTGTGAAATGCAACACACGTAGTATCAAAATAAATATTTTTATTTTGTGGTCTGATGCATTAGAAAATAAACAAATTTTATGAGATAGTATTTTTACTAACGATCGTTGAAGCCTTCGGGAACAAGTCTTTCTGATGTCTTTCGCTAATGATAGTGATTGCACGCTTTTTACCAATGCTGTCAACTCTTTATTTTCCAGCGGTTCCGTGTGATCAAAGAAGTTTTGTGAATATTTTCTGTCGCGTCAGTGATGAGCTTAATATAATTCAAAAATATCTTGAAGATTGTGTTCCCTAGAAATTAATTTTTGTTTATAACATTATGTTGACCGTAACATACTGTTTAAAGAATTTAATGTTTAAAGAAATTTTCTCATATTTTGGAAAATAATCTGAAGAGTGTAGAAATTACATGTTTTACTAATGTTCCTATTTCAAGTGGCCTGCATTTCGGAGGACGCTGAAGATTCCTTTCGCCCACAACGATCATTACAAACTCGGGCAAGTCTCAATTATGTGAGTATGGGTTATCGTAGGCAATGAGTTATTTACTTTTATTTATGTTTTCCACCTCGATGGTGGAATGTTTCATTAAAGCTTAAATATTCAAAATATTTCGTCATCGTAAATGAAGATCTTTCCTCACAATTAATAGTAATTGAGTTATAAATTTAATTTTATTCAAAATGCACGTTTAAGCTCGGATTATGTTATTGTTTGGAAGCCGTCGAAAGTACGTGTTCGCAATTTTAAGAGCGTATACTAATTTACTTTTTAAATTATTGAATGTATTGGTTATAAATAGTACATAGTATACGAAATGTATACAATAAATAATAGATACATGGAGTAAAGATAGATACATGGAGTAAAGTTAACTATGGAGGATGTAAGAGATCTTTTCGATATCGTGATTGAATTCTCGGAAAAGGACGAGCCGTTTTTCCAAGTTGCAAAGAAGAGCGAGCGGTGGTGCGTGGGGGGGGGGGGCTCACCTGGAAGATGTTGGCGCCGAAGGCCGCGAGCGGCGGGTGCAGCTGGATGTGAGAGCCGCGCAGGTACTCGGGCACGCGGCCGCGCGTCTGCCGCTTCACCAGCATGTTGGTGCGCCGCCGCACCAGGTCGCTGATCACGCTGAAGTTCACCTCCTCCACGTGGCCGTCGTAGAACTGCTGCGCGCGCTCCTTGTAGAAGTCCAGCAGGCGGCCCTTGCTCTGCAACGCACGACACGACGTTTAGGACGTTTCAAACGGTTTTGATTTGTTTTGATTTATTTAAAGTCGCATCAACTACATAGAGTTATTAGCAACTACGTTTGTAATTACACAGTACAAATTAACACAGTAACTCAGAATTATACATATATGGTTAAATATTATTATACACTCCAATTTCGTTTATAAAGCAAATGACTTTAATGCAGTGGACTAAACAGTGTAGTTCGGTTCGACAAAGGACGCACAAAAATAAAGTATGCGCAAGGTATGTACGGTCGAAATTAATGAAAAAAAACTCTTCTTGAGATATTTGAATGGGAAATGCAGACGAAATTAAAGAATTGCTGTAATGTAGGATATGTCTTAAAAGTTGGAGATTAATTTAAACTGTTCTCTAGTACTAACCAAATGCAAAAATGAAAAACTTGCAGAAACCTTTTTTCATAAATGTAGAGATCATTTTTAAATAAAATATTTTCGAATGTCCTCTCTGTGTCGTTTACTAGCATGACGAATACTTTCGATCATTGAACGATGTTCATCAACTCTCTCATGGAAAAAAGTGCTAAAATGGTGGAATATAGCATATATTGTATAAAAATATTGTATATAAACATATATTGTATAAAAATTGTGAACGTTACAAGGTGATATTTGTATCTATTTAATTGAGGAATATTTCAAAAGGTAATAAAAGTATACATGTCAGGATCGTGTAACTAAAAAATTAATCGATTGGTAGATTTTGTAAGGGAAATCAGTATAATTACTTGCATAATACCAATAAAAATATAGGTATCATATGCGTTACAAAATTGTAAAGAACGGGTTTAAGGAAGAACGCTCATACAGCGTACATCTGTTTAATTTCAAGAGAAATAATAGACGACAAAGAATGACAAACCCATAAACGTATAAACAATAAATGCCGCTTCTGAGAATATGTACTCCTAAGCCATCTACAGCTACATCTCATTTGTTTTGATGGTTCATAACGGGTGGCAGACTGTTAAATGCCTAACGGTCTATACTTAAGAGCATCTTTTCGTGTAATTGTTGGCCTGCGTGAAGTCGATATAACAGTACACTGTTATGAAAAACAACACCCCCACTCACCCTGTCACTGTAAAGCTCCCTGACAAACGCCGCCGTCGCGATGCCCGGATGCCTGCCCAGCACCACCGACTCCGTCACGTTGCGGAACACCTGGTGCGGGTTGAAGGTGACCATGTCGTCCAGCTTGAGGATGTCGTTCATCTGGCCCGAGGTGGGGCCGCGCGCGCCCAGGAACACCATGGCGAGCGTGGAGGTGACGCCCATGGGCGACATCACCACGCTGCGGCCCGAGTGCAGCCCGCGCACCGTCACCGCGCCCCACAGCCGGAACGCCAGCTCGTTGCACAGGTCGGCGAACTTGCGCACGTCGTTGCCCAGGGACACCGTCGTCACTTCCAGGCCCAGGTTCTCGCCCGGCGCCGGGTCCAGGGACACGGACGGGTGGTTGCTCGGGCCCTGCTCGACCTGGCTGGGGCGCAGTTGCGGCGCGGGCGTCACCTGCGAGGCAGTGGAATGATCGTGTGAGGTTTTTTGATTTATCATATGACTTCATTGTGGACGGAATACTGGAGCTTGGTTCGTGTTCGTTGAAACATGCCTGCGAGCTCGTTTTGTCTATCCTAATTTCACACTGAAAGACCAGGCTTTAAACCCTCCAATTTAGAGTTGGAATGTGGTGGGTTTAATAATTACACTGTGGATTATTTAGGGATATTTTATGTATACAGGAACTATTCTATTATTATTTATCATTAATAATTATTATTTACTATTATTAATTATTATTTATTATTAATAATTATTATTCATTCTTTTACTTCAATGATAATATACTTTTCAAAGAATGTTTTATGATATTGATTGCGTGCAAATATTTATATGAATGCAATAAATTAATATTACGAACTGAATTGTTAACATGAGCAAATTATAAGTCGAAAATATCATAGACAATAATTTGGGCTCTTCCGGCCCCATGGAAGAAACAAATTTAATATCTCACCATTCATCGGAGGAACATTTGTGAAAATGTTTGGATTGTAGTATAACAGGCCTATCTAGAAGTTTGAGAATGTTCTAAAACTATTCAGAAAAATAAACGCAAATTAATGGTACTTAGGTACAGAAAGACTCCAGCATCATTTAGCATGGCGTAATCCCAATACCGTGAGCTCGTGTCGTGCATAATTGCTACCACATAAACGTATATGTTCTTTTAACCACCGGTGCTGGAACTTTTCACCATGGGTTCGATACCGTCCCAAACTTTGTGAAATTTGTGGTGGACAAAGAGAACTTAAGACATATTGGGATTCTCTCGTTACCCCTACCTCTCACTTCACCCTTTTATATCATTCAACACATCATTGTTTCTATCATCTTCTCATTAGATCATATGTCATAACTCACGAGACTTAACGACCTTAGCTAGAGAAGAGCCCATAAAACCCAATAATTAATTAATGATTTAAAATAAATAAAACAAATATAAATGAATTAAAAACAAATAAAATAAATAACTAATAAAAATAAATATATTTCCCAGGCATGATTCATGGGTTAAAACGGAGAGAAGACTGTTCCAAAATTTCCTACAACCTTTGTGCGGTATGTACAGTACCTGAACGGCGGGGTGGTGCGGGGACGGCGGCCTCGTCAGCGGCGAGAGGGTGGACGCCAGGGGCTGGAACTGCACGGCCGGGGGCGGACGCGGGCGCGAGGTCGGCCGGATGTCGTGAGCGCTGTCCTTCACTCCGAAATTGTTGTTCACCGGCGGCTTGGTGATCAGCACCACCACAGGATCTTCGGGCGCCTCCGGGCGCGACAGGTCGCCAATCTTGGTCAGCACCGGTGACGAGGACGATGTCTCCAGTTTTTCCTCGTCCGCTGGCTTGTTCGAGCTGGTAACGGGAGCGATCGTGGTGCCTGTGGCTGGTTCCATCATGACTGAATCGTCTTCTTCGGGCTTCTCTGTTTCAGTCGGTTTCTCTGTTTCCGCTGGGTTTTCTGTTTCTGCAGGTTTCTCTGTCTCTGTGGATTTTTCAGTTTCCTCCGGTTTTGCGGTTTCCGCCAACTTCTCCGTTATTGCTGGTACTTCAGTTGCGGCTGATTTTTCGGTAACTGCGGGTGTTTCTTCTTCAGACGGTTTGTCTGTTTCGGCAGGTTTCTCTGTCACCGCTGGTGTCTCATCAGCTAGTCGTTCCGTGACTGCTGGTGCTTCTGTTTCAGCTGGCGCCTCAGTTACAATCGGGTTTTCAGTTTCAGCCGGGGTCTCGGCTTCCGTCGCTGCGTTGTATGGAGTGGGCTTGTCAGTTTCCACAGGTTTGTCAGATTCCGTTGGTGTTAGCGTTTCCGTCACCGGGGCTTCGGTTTCCTGATTAGGTTGTGTAGTGGGTTCTTCCTTCACTGGGTTTACTGTGGTGTCCGCTGCCTCCGTGGTTTCATCTTGCAAAGTTGTAGCCTCAGGGGCAGCTTCTTTCTTAAGGATTGGGAAGGCTGTTGATTCCGCCACTTCCTCAGCATCTGTACTGTCTTCCGCAGGTTGTGTAGTCTCTTTAAGAGGTTGATCATCATTCAGAGTGGTAGGAGTATCTGTAGCCTGTGGAGTTTCTTCCTCCTTGGCAACAGTCGTTTCTTCATTCTTCGTAGATTCGTCTTCGGGTTTCGTCGTCTCGCTCTCCTCTACCGAAGTCGTAGCTACTTCTTTTTCCGTTGTGGCCACTTCCGCTGCTGGGGTTTCTGGAGCTGGCGTTTCCGTGCCTGGAGCCGTGTCGGTGATCGCAGATTCTTCGTAACGCGTGTTGTATGCATCCGTTGCACTCTCGGGCGAAGTATCTTGATCTTCGGCTCTCTTCGGCGGTAAGGTTGCTGCAGGAACTTCGGTTGCTGCTCGTGTCGGCGGAATTGTCGTTGGCTGGACCTTGTAAACCTCAGGGCTAGCGGTGGCGGCTGGTACAAGAGCCGGTAAGTCTTCCGGTACAATCTTCGACAGCGGCTTAGAATCCTTATGCGAATGTACATCTTCGTCTTCTTGACTGTTGTTGACCATGTCGGTACCTTCCTTATCGCTTCCCATGTTGAGAGATTCTGGTGGCAGCAATTTAATAGCTGGTGTAGTTATTAAAACCGGTTCGTCTTTCTCTTTTAGCGTGGTTGCAACCGCGTCGGGCATCGCTTCAGGGACTGTGGTTTGCTGGGCCGCAGGCGGCGTAGTGGGAGGGTTGGTGACGTCAGGGACTGAAGGCGGTTGAGTGCCAGGTGCAGGTGGAGTGGCAGTAAACGGCGATGGAGACGATGACTGAGGAGTGGCTGTGTACGAGTTGAATGTGTCTTCGTCCTCGTATATGACTGGAGAGTCTTGAACGACGATCTTGAAAGGAGTGCTTGCCTTTGGTGTGGTTGTAGCAACAAATGTTTCTTCCGTTTTCTGAGGGATTGTGGTAATTTCTGGTGATTTCGCTTCCGTCGTTGCTTCCTGGTTCGCCTGCGTTTCCGCTTCCTCTTGGCGTTTTACAAGGGCATCGTTTTCTTTTTCATCCTCCGTCTCCTTCTCGATATCCTTTTCTATTTCTTTATTGTTTATGAACTCTTCTTCTTCGCCGCTGCCGAGAACGTGCATGGTTTTGTCAGTAGCGGAAGGTTCTTCTTCAGGGGCAGTTGTTGTCGTCGTGGTTGTGGTCGTACTCGCGATCCTAAAGAGCTGAGGCGGTTGGATTGAAGAAGGATTTTTAAACACTGGAGCAAGTTCCACTAGAGCAACTGTCACGGGTCGGGGCGTTACTTTGTTTTCGCGGTCGTCTGGTAGTTCCGTTGTCGTAGTTGGTTGTCGTAACTCCGTTACATCCGCTACATTCAAGGTCACAAGTGATGGTTGCCCTGCAGTTGGACTTGTGTGAAACTCTGGGTTTGTCTGCGCTTTATTAGCTGATGGCGTGGTATCAGCGGGAACATCGGTAGTTGTATCATGTGTTCCACCATTGACAGGAAGAGTGGCCTTAAATGCCTGTCCCGGCACTTGTCGCAGAATCTGCTTCGGTAGATTGTTCTGGAGTCTTCTCAATAGGAGCGGTCGTTGTCGGAGCTTTGGGTTGCTCAGTTACTTCCGGTGTTGGCTGATCTTCCTTTTGGTCATCCACCTTCAGAATGGCATCGCTCGTCGAAGGATCGATTAAAATGGTGGTAGGCTGTTCTGCGACTTGAGACAGGACACTGGAAAGCGAATCAGCAAGCTCTTCAGAGATGTCAAGTTCTGGAGGATGCTCAGTTTCTGGTTGTCTCGGTGTGCTTGGTGTTGATGGTGTTCTCGGCAGAGCGGAGGGTGCCAAAGTTGTTTCCGCAAGGGTCGTTTTCTTGCTTTCGGTAGAGCTGGGTGTTTCTGGCAGTGGTCTCTCTTCAGTGATTGGAGGGAGAGTCGTAGCAGGTACACCTTTCAGCTGACTCGAATCGCTTTCGGCTGTGTCGGTGTCATCGTTTTCCTCTGGTTTCTCAGGTTGTTTGCCCTTAGTTGGTTGTTCAGTTGTGGTGGTAGGCTCTGCCTTCGGTGGCTGCGTCTCTGGCTGAGTGGATTCCTTTTCAGTAGGTATCGCTGGCAGGAGTAAGTCTTTAGACCGATATCTGCGGGAATTGTAGAGATTTTTGCCGTTGTTTCAGGCACTTCTGGGGCACGTGTTGGCCGAACAGTCTGTGTGGGTACTTCGGGTTCAGTCGTCTCCTGTTGAGTGGTCGGTCTAGCTGTGGAAGTAACAGTTGTTGTAAATGGTGGTCGGTAGGTGGTAATTGGAGGATCAGTTGATGTGTCTGTAGGAAGCATAGGCACAGGGTCCAGCAGTAAAGGAATTTCATCAGGCATGGAAGGCCCGTCTTCCAGTGGATCAGGAAATGGTGGAAGCAGACCAAGGAACAATGGTGGGATCTTCTGCGATTGGGCTTCTTGGTCAGGTAAATCCGATGTTGAGCCAGACGAAGATTCTTGCTCTGAAGGAGGTGTAGTCACTTCTTCAACCGTGAACGGACGTATTGTGGTTTGCACTTCTGATTTTTCTGTAACAGGTGGCAAAATACCATCTGATGAAGCAGGTTTCAATACTTCAGCAGGGTTTTCTTGAGATTGATCAGCTGATTGTTGAGGAAAATCCGGTTCCTCCGTGGTGATTGGAACTCGTTCTTCCGGAACAACAATGGGCCTGAACAAAGGCTTCTGCGGCAGCAGAATCGGCCTATTCATGTCCTCGTCCAGAAGTGTCGGGGGCGAGGGTTCGAACACCGGGATGAGCATCGGAGTTTCGGGTGATGGTTCCACTACCGTCAGAAGCATGGGGGTTTCGGACGAGATAGGGTACGGTGTTGTCTTCGGGGGCTCGGCGGTTGCTTTGACGGTCGTTTCCGGTTGGGACAGGGGTAGTGACGACGGGGCCTGCGCTGTAGCGGACGGCGTTTGCGGGGGCTTCGACAACGCGGCGTCGTCCTGAGGACTCTGCGTATCAGGTGGGGCAGCGATGGATTCAGTAGATCCTTCCTGCGATTCTTCGCTTTCACTGGCAAGAGATCCAGAGGTACTCACTGAAACGTCTTCGGACGACTCGGGTGATTCGTCGCTCTCACTGCTGCCGGAGAGGTTGGAGGTGAAAGACGTCGACATGGAGGTTTCGGTGACAATCTCAGGAGTCGATCCTTGGGTGGACACATGTTTCAAGGTCGATGATGCAGCGGGCGTGATAGTCGCTGGTACCTCGGTGACGTCCGGTTTGGAAGGAGCTGCCTCAGTAGTGGGCTTTTCCGTGGGTACCGCCTTAAACGTGGTAGGCTGAGGTGCGTCCTCTTCTTGTTGAGGCATGGTTGGTGCGGGAGTGGTGGCGGCGCGTTCCGTGGTGGCGTTGGTGGCGACCGGCGTGGGCGTGGTGGCGGCGGTGGTGGATGGGGAGGCTGTTTCGACGGCAGAGCCCATCATGGCAGGCAGTAGGACACTCCAGGCGCCCGAAGAGTCGCCTGGTTCCTCCGCTAGGGGCGCTGTCGGCGGCGAGGCGCCAGGTGTTGGCACTTTGTTCTTGTTCGCTTCCAGTTCGCTGCGAAGGACGTTTTGCACGCGGTCCACCACTTCGCGGACGCCGAGCGCTGTGGGGGCCCCCTGCTCGGAAAAAGATAAGTCATATTAAAGTTTGAACACAGGATGTTTAACCTTTTAACGTGACTAATGCATGTTTTAATCTTAGAATTGTACTCTGTACATTCCTAAAGGAATACCGAGTATTTTAATCTTAGGGAAAATGAATTGTATTAAGTTTGAAAATAATGAAATTCAAATATGTGTCTTTAATTCTATTTTCATAATTACACAGTGTAATCAGAATTTCAGAATACTTTATATGTTTATCTACGTTGTAAAATGTCTCCAATGTTACTCATGTACTCGTATTGTGGACTACGTACTCGATTTATATACTCGTACACATTAGTAATGAAAATGAAGTCATTTTACTGATGGGGAAAAATAATATTTCAGAGGAAAATATTATCCTCATTCTAATATTTTTATTATTATTCAGACTGTTTGTTTAAAGAAACATGTAACTCATAATTATTGTTTAAAACTGTATAAAAAGAAGGGAAAGAAAAAGACGTGAGAGAGTAAAATAAAGACAACAAAGGGAAAGAAAAATAATAAAAAATAATAAGCGAAGAATGAAAAGGAGAAATAAAATACGAAAGAAATATGGAGATCCGTGAATTTAGGAGAAAGGAATCAAGGTTATCTTCTGCATTGAATGGTTAAAAGTACCTCACCACATCATTATAATCGCTCAGAAGGGTCCGAGTTTTCGTCATTTAAACTCTATTATAGGAATTTAAGATATATTTCAACAAATTTTGTCAACATATTCCATCTAATGGCCTCTTCATCGAAGGCGTGAGGACAGGAAGAGACAAGTGGGCAGTGGCTCCCTTGAAAATTTTGAAATCTGCCTTTCAACCATATGTAATATAAGATTTTGTATCTGTAAATGTGAACAATTTCTGATTTTCCTCTTTTTTTTAATTGAAACTTTGGGGAATTGTGACATGAAAGGTAAAAAGCTCTCGAAACTATATGGTAACCCTGTATGAGGTTGAACATGCAATCAATTGCATTAATTAATTGTATCATTTAAGTTATAATTTCGTTTTCCTTGTGGCGTTTTTTATTAGTTTACCAGCAAAATAAGTCACATGTATAAGAAATTGAAAAGAGGGCCCAGAGAGGCTCAAAAATATGTTTGCCCCTTCTTGTTTTAGGCTGAGAACTAATAACCTCATTAGATGATTTGATTACGAAATATCATTATTCTGTATTAGATAATAAGAGCTATTTCAAAAATATCGAAGCTCCGTATATTTCCAATAACAAATCTCTAAAAATTAATAAAAGAACTAGCCATAATTATATTTTAACTACTTTGGTAAAAATGAGAAATCAGACAAATTGAAAGGTGGCAAGAATACTTAATAAAGTGAAGGTAAATTGCTGCAAGCAGCAAAACGTAAAATATTTTTGTAAATACTCATATTTGTTAGTACATTCATCGACAGAATCTCTCTGAATTCCCAACAGTACAAACGTACATTAGGAAGTACGTGTATGTAGAAAACAATATTTTCAAAAGAAACAAAATTACGGAGTGATTGATAATATCATGGCCAGGTTCTGTCAGTTTTAAATCAAACTGGCTGAAAGTAGAATGAACACTTAATAAAGTAAACGTAAGTTAACTTTCGGTAAAGTAACATAAGTTAACTGGTAAGACTCGAAGTTTATCGACACAAGTGAAAACAATCTTGAAAAGAAATGAAATCGCGAAAAGTGAACTGTACTAGTGCGATTTTTATAACTCTTGCCTCTCCCTACGGACACGATGGAATATCACACGACCTTTCGCGTCTTTCTTGCTCGTGCCGCTAGAGGTCGCATAATCGCAAACATGCTTGATACCGTCGCTATCATGCGATGTCTAGCGGCACGACTGAGGAAGATGCGAAATACCGTGACTTATTGAATCGTGAAGACGGGCCTTGAGGGGCAAAGTTACAAAACCCGCACTATAATAACGTGGCGAGGTCCTACAAATTTGGATCGTATGTCCCCCTCACCTGGTGGTCCGCCACGACGACGCCGGGCGGCGCGGGCGGCGCCGGCGGCGCGTCGATGGCGTCCACGGCCGGCACGCGGCCCTCGCCCAGCGGCTGCAGCGGCAGGCCGCCGCCCACGGGCGAGCCGTCGCCGCCCGCGATCATGCTCTGGATCTGCGGCAGCGTCATGTAGCGCTTCACCAGGTCGCCCGCCTCGTCGAACGTGTAGAACTCGTAGCGGTCCGGGTGCATGAGCGACGCCGGGCTCGCCACCGCCGGGATGCGCTCCCCGGGCCGCGGCATGGGGCCCGGCTCCGTCAGCACCTTGGTGCCGTTGCCCAGGTCCATGATCACCGACACGGACGTCACCACGCTGCACATGACGCAACGTTGGCGTTAGGTAACGGTCGTTTGGTAATGTTGGGAAAGAGGGGTTGCCCAAGGGTTGTTTAAGATGACCGGACTAAATGTACAAATATTTTCACCAGATCACTTCTGTTCTCTTACATGAGACATTCTGAGCCTCAGAAATTTCAGTTCACATTTTTCTTTGTAGATAGGAATTTGAAATTATATTTGCAACATCTATATTTCTTTCTGGTATCTACTTTCTTAACGTCTATTTTTTCTAGCATCATTTTCTATTTTTAGCAGGCATTATAATTGTAATCAAAGCTAGTTTGCTTAAATCATACGTGAGTTTATGCTGAATGGAGAGGCGTATGTATGAATTGAAAGAGTAAAATTTAGCAAAACTTGAAATATAGCAATTGCAACATCTTTGAAAAACTTCGAATTATAACGAAATAGAACCAGAGGATGTACTTTTAAAAAAAATGAACTATGTAGAGAAATGAGAGATACAAATGTATATTATTTGGATATATTTTCATAAAATGAAAATAATACGCATTTATTACAGAAATGGGCGTATTTTTTCTGCGTTTAGCAAAACATTCAATTTTATTCTGAACAACAGACAACATACTGTCCATCCATTGCATATTCATATAAAAATTATTTGCAATTACTTTTCCAGTCAATATCTTCAATGTTGTAGCTTCAGATGATCGGAAACTTATCGATACCTATGTAGTTTATGATTTAATAATTTAATTTATAATAACTATAATAATAATAATAATAATAATAATAATAATAATAATAACTAAATGTGTATATATAACAGTTTTTTTTATTTGTGGAAGGTGTGAACGGTTCATCGTAAACTACAAACCGCATATTGTGGTCTCTGGACCTTTTGTACCCACTCGCCATCACAGTGTTCCTTGAGAAGGTGTGAAGATAGAATCAAATATCGTAAGATATTACCCCTCTTACGGAAATCCTTGACCCAATGAAAATCTATGAAACATTTTTAGTGAGTCACAAATTCTCTGAAGGCTGGGTCAACCTAATGGGTAAGAGTGCGGACTTGCCGAAGATGCCAACCCACAGTCATCAAGGAGTTGGTGACCCACTAAGCATATTACATGCATTTTTTACCGGGTCAAGGCTTTTCGTTTGGAGTAATATTCTTTAGAAGGATATCAACCCTCTCAAGTTGCACCATGAGGACGAGTAGGCAAGACAGAATGCAACTTAGGCATACAGAAGACAATATGCAATTCTTCTCCAACTAGTCCGGGCCTTCACAAAAGAGTGGCCTTAGGGCAGCGGGGACACGTGGGTATGCCATGTGTCTTTCCCTCGTGTCCACGGACGTGAAATATGTTCTTAAACTGAAATTCAAATGTAACTTAATTATCTTTGCACGTCTTCTATATTTCAGTGAGAAAAATACTTATTCAAATTATTGTTCCCCGTGATGTCGCGGAAGGGAGTATATTCCTTCGCAAAAGACGTGAAGAGGGATATGAGCCGAAATCTATAGCTGATTTCCCCTAGAAAATAGATTTTATTACATGGGGAGATTAGTTTGTTTACAATTCTTGCCAAAATCGCTTATTTCTTTCTGTATTCAGAATTCAACTTGCATATGGTTTAGGGTAGGGATTCCACAATCAGGAAAACGTTCTTAATAAACTTCTCCCCGTAGCACGACAGACATAAGTTTTTAATTTTTTGACGTAAAATATATAAAAATAAAACTTGTTTGGAAAAATAAAATGCGTAGTAATTAGTAAAATACTCGTTATTGTTTTTAAACCCTTTATACAAACTTTAAAACAAAAGTTTATTTATTAAAGAAACGAATGAGTGTATTAGTTAGTTTTCTTGTCTCTTTCACTGTGAGGTAACTGTGTCAAACCGCGTACCTCAATTCGTCACGAAACATGGTGTGCGAAACACGGTCGGTTGATTGATTGTTAGTGATTCCGGGCGCATCAACTACTAAGGTCACTAGTCCCGTACGATTAGCATGTTTTTCCTCGCGAGGTGGCGGTGTTCGTCCCCGCTGGCTGACGAGATCTGGCGCCGACCTGCCGACGGCTAGTGGTTTTTTCCCAACCAGATATCGCCCACCAGCTTGGCACCGCCTCAGCTGGGACAAGCTCTAAGCTCCCGACCGGTCTCCCGGCATTTGTGATGTGCATGTTAGTGTGAAAATAAGTGGCAAGGAATGGGAACAAGCTGACAAGCTAGTGTCGCAATTCCTGTCGCCGTCGGGACTTGAATCTAGGACCTTACAGTCTGAGGCACTGCAGTGACATTAATTGACGCCCTGAGCCACCTCTCCCGGCTCTACTGTCGGACCCATTTATTCCCAGAACTTTTTAGACAAATTTCTTTTAAAACTTGATATTAGGCTTCTTTTAATTTTGTGAATGCGGCGGACAAGAACATTTTGATAGAAAATAATTAGAAAGTGTTGTTTCTGGTTGGGATTATTAAAAATAAATCTTTGACACATGTAACGAAGCGTGAACAATTTTTCTAAGTGAGTCGTTAACGACCCAGTGGGCATAAATGGGTTCACGGCTGCTCCTCCTCTCGCGGCTTTGGCGGCGCTCACCTGGATCCGAGTACGCGCTGCGTGGCGTCCGAGTCCATCTCGGCGTCGGCGTCGCCCAGGGCGTCGGCGGGGCTGGCGGACGGGAAGGGCAACGCCCGCGCCAGCGGCGGGCCGGCGCCGCCCAGCAGCAGCAGCGCCGTCAGCAGCGACGACAGCGCCGCCGGCGGCGTCGACGCGAGGCAGCGGCGGGGGGACATGGCGGCGCGCACGCGCCTGCAACACAAGACACAAACGCAACGGTTAGATCTGTCATTCTCAAAGGAATAAATAGCGATCCGGAGAGTAGATTTGAAATTTATTAGAGTTATAATAATAATAATAATAATAATAATAATAATAATAATAATAATAATAATAATAATAATAACTGCGATCAAAATGTCGTAACCAAGGAGGCAGAGAAAAGTCTTAAATACAAGAGTTTGGAAATTGAGATCAGCCGAATGTGAGGTGTAAAAGCACAGGTCGTACCGATAGTTATCGGAGCTCTGGGATTTGTATTCAGATTAACAGGGGTATTTTTCAAGGAGATTCACTATCCTCCCTGCTGTTTTGCATCAGTTTGATCCCACTATCGAGACAGTTGTCGCAAGCTGACTTTGGTTTTAAGCTCCATGGTGATGAAAGGCCAGTACCACATTTGTTTTACATGGATGATCTGAAAGTGTTTGCTAAGAATGAAGCGATTCTCTCCCAAATGCTGTCTGTCGTGTATGACTTTAGCAATGACATCTGCATGAAGTTTGGTCTTGACAAGTGTGCAAAAATCAATTTAAAAAGAGGGAAACTCACAACGTCTGAGAACATTGAAATTGATACGCACACTGTGATTCAAGATCTTGAGCCAGGTAAAAGTTACAAATATCTGGGCATTGAAGAATGTGAAACCATCTCGAACGACAGAATGAAAGAGAGAATTCGTAGGGAGTATTATAGGAGAGTGAGACTGGTCCTGCTGTCCGCTCTGAATTCCAGGAATAAAATATCTGCAATAGGTAGTTTGGCGGTACCTGTAGCCGAATACAGTTTTGGACTAGTGGACTGGACTGAGCAAGAAATTCGCACCATGGATCGAAAAACCAGAAAACTGCTAACAATGCATCATGTTTCCCACCCTCGAGCTGATATACCTAGACTTTATGTGTCACGTAAGGAAGGAGGAAGAGGTCTCAGACAAATTGAAGCCTCCTGCCACAACGCAATAGTCGGGTTGGGGAAGTATGTAGTCAGCCATCAAGATGACCCTCTTATGAGGCAGGTCATGAAATCTGACCGAAGAACGGGAAACAGAGGCATTGTTAGTGTAGCTAGAAGCATTGCGAAGAAAACACGTCGAATAACACAGACACTGAACTTCTGATGCTACTAAACATGAAGTGTGAGACACAAAAAATGTTAAAGAAACCGTGGAGAGACAAACCACTCCACGGACAATACCTAAAAAGAATGGACAAGGTGCAGATCAATAAATATCAATCATTTATGTGGCTTAAAAGGGGAAGAATGAAGCCAGAATCGGAAGCACTTGTAATAGCTGCCTAAGATCAGGCCTTGAGAACACGACATTATGATAAAGCGGTTCTCAAAATTTCCCAAGATGATAAATGCCGCATTTACCAGGAGCAAGTAGAAACCATTGATCATATTGTCTCAGCTTGTCCAATCCTAGCAAAGACCGAATACTTGAAAAGACATGACAGGGTGTGTAGCTACCTCCACTGGCAGATCTGTACCGCCCTCGAAGTTCCAAACACATGCCCCAAGTACGAACACTCACCAAAACCGGTGACGTCTGTTGGATTGTGTACGATATTGTACGACCAACAAATTCAAACTGATCGCACGATAGCGGCAAACAAACCGGATATAGTTATCCGGGATTTGGCGAAAAAATCGTGTTTATTTATCGATGTAGCTGTACCTTGCGATCAAAACGTCGTTACCAAGGAGGCAGAGAAACGTCTTAAATACAAGAGTTTGGAAATCGAGATCAGCCGAATGTGGGGCGTAAAAGCACAGGTCGTCCCGATAGTTATCGGAGCTCTGGGATTCGTTCCGCAAAATTTGTGTAAGAACTTGTCTAAACTCCCTGGTAATTCAAAAGATTGGGAAGTGCAAGAAATTGCTTTATTTGGAACAGCCCACATTTTGCGTAAAGTATTGTAGAGGCACTGATAGTCACCGGATCTGCTCCTTAGGTAGCTGGTTGCAACCTGGAGTAAATCTTATATTCAGCCGACTCATAACATCTTTACTCGTGATGTAATGGCAAAATAATAATAATAATAATAATAATAATAATAATAATAATAATAATAATATCAAAAATATTATTTATCTTTAGTTCAATAAATCTATTGCGTCATTATTCCAGACATTTTGAAGAAGAAAAATAAACGATGTTCATTTTTTTTCTATAATACTTGATAGTGCAAGTTTTCTGTGTTAAATGTTCTACATTATGCCACGATCCATATTATTTATATGTTCTCATCATTCACACATGATCATTCAAGAATGTGAATACAGTGGAAGGAAAGAGCACACCACGGTTGTAACCATCTGCCCACAGAAAAATGGGGAGGACATGTATGCACAATCCTTCTCCCTCGCCCACCTTCAGTTGCCACTTATTGCAGATAAAAACTTGAATCCAAGACCCTTCAGATTATCGCGAATGCTCGCTGGTATGTAGAAAACTCTATTCTCCGTCGATGTACAAAAGTGTCGCAATAAAAGAAGAAATCACCTCCTTTAGTAAAAACAATCAGAAGAGATTCAACACCCTCCCCAGCTACCTCGCAATGAACGTACCAGGCAACAGTAAATATGTGAAATGCCTCCAACGCCACTATTCTCTAGATCTACCATTTATATCTTAAGATCTTCACGTGTGAATTTCTCGGAGTACTTTTCCCATGTCAATAGCATACCAACTGTTATCACATTTGCCTATGTTCACTTTTAAATAATAATCCAAATTTTTTTTAAAAACTTATTGAAGATAGCTATATCTACGTCTTAATAATAGATATATGTAGGTATAGGTATGTTGAATGTAGATGCAAAGAGACGGAAATGAACGAAGATTGTTGACCCAAGAGAATTTACGACTGCTGCGTTGAACACGTATAGGAGAGTGAAAATCCACAGAAAATGGAAAAATGAAATTCATAGAAGCAAAGAGATTTAATGAAATAAAATGGGAAAGAACGAAAAGTGACAAAACAGGGATGCGTAAAAGATCTTCAATTTTAGAAGCATTCGTTAATAGTCTCTTAGAAATTATAGTTACTTACGAAGATTCTAGTTCAGATACGATGAGCGCAACACATGCTACATGAATCACTCCTTACTATTCAGTAATATCTCGACACGAAACACTACATTCAACGTACATAGCTCGTCACATATAATGCTCAATATTTGCCATACAAAACATAACACATGTATCACTCGTCTTTTCATATACACGTATACATTCATGGTTATATTTCCATATACTCATTCTTAAATATTTTAAGGAAACTAGAAATGCCTCTTACATTGTTACAGTGTTCGTCCTCTCTGACTGATGAAAAAATTCAACATAGATTCGTATCTAGGCACTAACGCCTACCCATGATCTCTTACTCATTCCTCGAAATCTCGAGCGTTTATCACTCTCCCAAAAACTTCTTAAATGGAACACTTATGTAACTAATTCGAAACGCTATCACTGAACTCTTTAGGAAAGACCTAACCCTGAAGGTAAAACCTGAACCGCTTACTTTCCCCCCTGGAACACTAACTCTTAATTTCATATCGAAATTAAAAATTATTTGCGTCGATTTCATTTTTTATTTTTTAGAAATTTGCTTTTAGCTCAAGCTCGACCAAAAATCAACATTTCATTTCTCCACAAACAAATCAGTTCCAATACTGTTAATTTCTAAATGATTTTGTGTATACATTTTTATGCACTATTTGCATTAACAGAATAAAAGAATCTAAAAAATGTTCTCGTCAGAATACAATTTTAAGGCGAAAGTGGCTGCGAAATTAAATATTGAAAGAAAAAAAACGCAATTGTACGAATTTTATGATATTAGTATATCTTAATCATTTAATTGTGGAATCACTTAAATTAGTAATGTTAATGAAATTTCTTTTAAATAAACCTAAAAGAATATATATTGCGTCTTTTAAGTTTTAAGAAAATGCTCTTTATACAAGTCTCCAAACAATTTACCAAATTCCTATTAGGAACTTATACAGGTCTTCATGTTCAGCATGGCAATGCATTTATCAGGGCTTGTACTGTTTTTGCAATAAAAATTATTTCTAGAAATATCAGTCAAATCCTACTTCAACAATATTATTCTCGAAGTGCATTAAAGCCTATTGACAATCTTCTTTAAAAATCTCAGGATAGATCTCTTAAGATAAATCTCTGAGTGGTATTATCTTCTGTGTTTTATGCTAAGTGACTGTCACAATTATGTCGCAACTATCTCCTGCTGCCTAATGTCGCAACTATCTGTTGCCTCAATCTTCGACGAGCATTTCAAACAATTTCTCTCGATCCACTGAACAAATGCTGAGATGGTCCTTTACATTGCCTGAGACTAAACTAAACCTTTTTCTAAATGCCACCATTCCGTTTTTCACAGTTTTCAAGTGTAGTATATTAAAATAAATAAAAGCACAATGGCCCAAGCGATCGAACGATGGCAACGCTGTTTAAGGCAACATGGCGACGGCTCCTGCATCACACACCTAACCTAACTTCTTCACAACGCGCTCATTAAAGCCTTTCTCCCTCGCGCTGAGTCGGACAAACGCGAGCTGTCGCGCGTTCCCAGACGAGGTTCGCACACGTTTCGCGCTCGGGAGCGAGTTCTGCTCCGGAACTTCTTTCCCAATGGATTATTATAAAAAAGTATGTCTCGAAAAGAGCTGTTTGGAATCTGCGGTTTCCGCCATATTGTGTAACCCGTACGTCTGGAAGTAGTTTTGCAAATTCCGCTTATCTTTGACATGCTTAACATTGCAGTAAAAATTCTGATACGTTGTGTCAATATGAGTGATAACTGATGTGTGAAATTTTCAGCATAAAAAATTATAAAGTTCTCATAAAATAAGTGTGGAAGCGCTCGGAGAATAGACTGCCTTAAGGGTAGTTTCTCAAAATGTTAAAACTGACTTAAATGGATTTATTGATTCTTTTTCGCCAACTACTATTTTTAATGAATTGTTGGACCTGCGAGTGTTTTCCTATAGTAGAGTACTGAAAATTCAAAAGTACACTAAAACTGTTTTGTCCTATAAAGTATCACTGCTTATTAAAAGTACGAAATAACTGATCACAATGTTTTTGAAAATTCCACATTAGCAAATAAAGCATTACAAAAAATGAATTAAGACAAAGAGATACAGTATTCAACACACAAATCTCACAAGATATTGCACTTTCACTGAGACTATTCACGCGTTAAGATTTCGATAAGTTTAGATTTGATAAGTTTCGAAGATTTTGTTGATTTTCAATCTGAGCTGGCGAAAGCATCGTCAGTTTGCATAGAAGTAGAAAGCAACCGGAAATATCAGCCTCAGAACTCTACATTATTTAAAAATAATATTGTTTCAGATTGATCACAGAAGTTCACAACTTATGGAAATACTTTCTTTCTCAAACTCGACGAGTACGAGCCTTTGAGCCTGAATTCTCTTACACTGGCCACATCTACCCTTCCACACCATTTCCACTTTTGATCCACTCGCGCACTCCACTCCACGAAAGCCATTTGATCTGATCGGAACTTTTCCGTATTTCTTTCGATCAATACCGAATGAAAACCGGAGCAGTATCCTAACAAATGGGCAACGGACCGCGCACGATCTTTCCTTTCTCTTCTTTGTTCTATCCTCACCCCTTACACGTATTCTCTTACTTACATGCACTACACTACCACACATGGCGGGAGCTTAGAGCTTGTCCCAGCTGGGGTGGTGTCCCACTAGGGGAGATACCTGCAAAGTAAATTCCACAGCAAGCCAACGTGTAGGTCGGCGCCGGATCTCACCATCTAATGAGGAGGAACACCGTCACCTCCCGGTATAAAGCATTCACTACACTCACGGGACTAACGACCTGAGTAGCTGGCGCGCACAGTCATACTCTTCCACTCGGCTAGCACTAGCCTCGCTGTAGCGTGCCATCATTACCTTGCTGCGGTCGCGTCTACCCTTCCACAGCATTCACTACACTCACGGGACTAACAACCTCAGTAGCTCACGCGCACAGTCATACTCTTTCACTCGCCTAGCACTAGCCTCGTTGTACCGCGCCGTCGTTACCTTTCTGCGGTCGTGTCTACCCTTCCACAGCACTTCCACTTTCCACCCACACGAGCACTCCGCTGCACTCCACGGATCCGTTCACCGCCACCGTCCGCCCGCTCCCCGGCGACTGCGGGCGGCAGCTGCCTCGCAGCCACCCGCGGTCCACCCTCTCCCGCGGACCGAGAAAGCTCACGCAACCCGCGCTGAAAGCGCGCGTTGCCTTGCGTTGCGTCGCGTTGCGTTACGTTGCGTGCGCTGCAGATCCGGCGAGGAAAAGTGCGCTTGCCACCTAATAGTTAATTTAGAGTCGATTGTGCGCATGCGTGTTGCAGCACAGGCCGTCGAACTGCCAGGGGGCCCAACTGCCACACGGCAGATTCGAAGGGAGCCGGCTTGTGAATAAAAGGCTGTCGTTTGTTTTTAATTGGGAGAGATCCCTTGAGACGGTCGCTTTCGTGATTTATATTAAATTGTTGTGACATTTGTTACAGCAGCTTCTTTAAATATAATATTTACGTAAACGGTACATGAAATGTTACGATAAAGTAAAATTTCCACCAGCATGGATGGTCGTTTTCATACTCGTGTTTTTATTTTTGTTGTTGTTGTTGTGCCTTACAATATAGAAGTAGAGAAAACTTACCTAATTGTAACAGCATTTTTATTTCACATATCCACTGCATCCGAAAAGATTCAGCTAATGCCTAATATGTACCAAAACAATCTAGTAAAATTTAAGCACATTCATTACAATATAATAATTTAACTACATTGTTTCTGGTAAAGAATTAAAAAAAAACTAAAAATATGCAATTGCCCAAATTGGAATACCGATTGCCTAAATTGAACTCGTAGTTTCCGATGTTGGACCTCAAAAGAAATGCACGAGTGGTAATAAACGAAATATACATAAAAAACTAGTCCTGTGAACAGAATATCTTTTGTTTTAGTTCTCTTGAAATCTCATGCCTAGCCATTTCGATTGCCCTAGTTGCTGTTAAGCTAGCTACTGTCCTTTCCACGTCTTCCAGTAAATAATACCGATAAATACCGACGTTCTATAAAATATTGACAACAGTCTTGTTCAGCATTTTTGTTCCATTGTTTCTTGTGTTTATAGAAAGATTCATCTGAAAGGATTCTTCATTACCATTTTCCCCAATGTTGCTATGCAGAAATATATTTGCTCTATCCTTTTACAGCATCCAAAAGCATTTGAACTACCTTGTACAATAGATATACGTGTGTGGTCCAATTGAGGCACCTTTTCAAATTCGGCAACTTTCATCTTTACAGTCTGACATAAACAATTTTGAACCTCGAAATTAAAACGCCTTATTTTATAAGAGGGTTCAATAAAAAAGACAGCTTTATCAGTCGATTTCTTTGTACAGTATTATAGCATTCTTATGTTTAAAAGTTTCTGACATAATGAATAAGGAAATGACAATAACCCCTTTTTTCTCCCGCTTCGATGACTTACATTTGAAGGATAAATAAGAAAGTAAAGTAAATGTTCCTTTCTCAAAATATGCGTTCAAAAACCTTGCTGTAAGTATTTAAAGAATTCCATTACACAGATAAAATGTATTCCTACACATTCATCGGTAGTAACTCCATCTATGAGTCACTGGAAAGAGGTAATTTTACTATGCATCAAAAATTTATGCTATTTATACAAAAGCTTTTTCTTTAGCAACGGAGGAAGTTTCTTCGCAACGTTTGCCTTTCTCTCTTTTTGTTCCTTTCCGGCGATTACTTCACTTGGCTCACCGACACGAATCGATTGATGGTGGTGGTCATGTGTTGAAACAGATATGGAATGCTCGGCGATAGCAAGAAGGTCCACCAACAGTTAGCAGGTGGTTGAAATCAGTCTTAGAATTTCTTTCGCGATTACGGGAATGGTGAACTAAGACCCAAAATGAACAAAAAACTGGATAATATGTCAATATATTCATTAAGCGTTCATTGCTTTCGCTACATTTGCACTTTTATCACTCTTCATCAAAGATAAAGGGTGAATTTTGCATTTCGTTGTAACTTGACGTAATCTAATTTACTTAACACGTGATTCGTCTGAATCCTTTATTCAATGAAATGAATTTTAAGAAAACTGTATAAATGGTGAACTAGAATTACCAAAGCTAGAGCACACTTCCAAATAAATTCTTATTTTGCTTATACAAATTACAGTTTTCTATATTTAATAATTTTTTAAATACCAATTTTAGTGCTGAATCGACTTATTATTGAGACAGACTGTGAATTCACAATTTATTTTTGATAATTTTTACTGTGTAGAATGCGTGTGGTCAGCGACACGCCATTCTCGACATAACACCGGAGATTTAATTAAATATTTTTGTATTGCATCCACTAACGGCTCCATATTTTTAATAAAAGCAACTTTTAATACTTACCGAATAAATATTATGAACTGATCGTGTTTCATTTTCCTTCTTATTTTTATTTAGTGACTTTGAAGCATAAATATGAAGATTTTCAAATCATGAATAACGACCGGCATTTCCATCTGGTTTTTTGATCGTTTCATTCGGCCCGCGGAGGAAATACGCAGTCTTGCTCGACGTTGGGAAACTGATGTTAATTTCAACACACAGTTTAAAGTGATTTTGATACTATATAAATTAACAAGGTAAAAAATGGAAATACCTAAAATAATAATAAATTAATAATAAAAGTTATTTATCAAGCATCAATGATCATCGGACGAATCAATTTCTCCTGTTCCTTTGCATTTCATTTTTGGATAACATTTTATTGATTCTTGCTTCATGTCTTACAATCCGCGCCATGGGAGCTTCCAGTAGCCCGACGCCGCTGCGCTGTCGCCATAACAAAGCCTCGCGTGCTGTCTAGAGTTCCGCGCGGGCGCTTTCGCTCTATCTTTTATAATTGTCGCGTTGTCGCGTGTGTGGTGTCTCGCTACCTGGGGGAAAGTTTTGCGTTTATCGTGACTAGATAAGCGCCGTGATCTTCTGGGTGAGCAGCCATCGCTTCCTTGTCAGGTCCACTGGTTGTGCGTGAGGATTTACTTCGAATGCGGAGCTACGTAACAGGCGCGTTAATTAATTTGGTGAAGTTCGTGTGCACCTATGCTCGTGATGAAACTACGTAATACTGGAAGGTTGCTTCTCAGGGTTCGAGTCAGTGATGTAACATTTTTATGAATTTCAAGTATTTCTACGTTTCATCAGTTTTTAAGATAAGCTCCCTGAGTGAATTATAGCTATAACTTAAAGGATTGAATAAAATCCAATCGGTATTTGCTTTAAAAATACATGAATTTTCAAACATAATAGCTTAAGTCAAGTTAAATACAAGGGAGTCATTGTAAATTTTTACTAATGCTATAATTTTGAAATTACCCTCCTCCAAGATTTTTTCGAGGCCATATCATAAGAATGTGTTAATTATTTCGACATCCTCACACTTACGTTCTGAAACTGCAGATTGATTTTATTCGCGTAACAGAAAAATATTTTGGGTAAATTGGCAGGAAAAGAGAGAATTTATGAATAGAACACACGTTATTTCATATCAGTTGTAAAAGAACTACCCAAAAAAGAGAGAGAAGAAGAGGTATGTCTAAAACTATGAAAATGCAAAAAGTACAAATGGAGGAAATCAAAAGAAATTCTATTTGCACTTCTGAACAAAAAGAAAGTCTCAGTGTAAATGTTATTATTTTTTATTAATGCCAACACATATGTAACTTGCACTAACATTTACATTCATTTTTAAGAAGTGCTTGGTTAATTTTATTTCTGTTTCCTTGCCATTAATTTTATGAGCATCATGTAACAAATTATGCTTGTCCACAAGGTACTCACATAAAGGGATACCGTTTAGTTCTACACATCTAGAGGACTGATCGCAAAATTTACAATCACCACCATCCTGTGAGGCAGTGATTCATTACACATAACGCGTGAAACCGGTCGTAAAGACCACTTCCCGTCGAACGGAACATAAATACGGAAATTCAAGCCGAAACCTGCAGATCTCGAAGTGGCCAGGAACCGTTCTCCACAAACACCCTTTGAGCGGCGGCGGTTCCCGTTAGCGGTGCTCGGTGCGTTTTCTTACGTGGGAGGCGAGGAGAAGGAGAATGTCAACAACTTCATTAACGCGTGCAGCCTTTGCGGCAGTAGGTCCGTGTGCCTCGGTCTCGGGAGAACCTGTTGAGAACTTGGAGTAGTGACCCATTGAGTACATTGAATAACCGCATATTCTCCCATTTTTGTTTTTCTCTCATTTATTGTTTCTCATTGACATATTTATTTCATTCAGTTTCTTTTTCATTGAAAATGTTTGTATTGAAATTTACCTTCCATTTCATCCTATTCATCCTACAATTGGATGTTTAAAGAAACAATAGTTCGTAACATTATTAGCAACTATTAACTCCAGACCAATAGCGAAATTGATGCAACTAATTAGATTATGGAAATCGAGGAGGAGAAGAAGAAGAAGCGGAAGAAGAAAACTATGAGAAAAAGAAGAGGAGAAGAAGAAAAGTTGAAAAAATTTGAAGAAAAGTAGAAGAAAACTAGAAGTAGAAGTGTAGGTTGTGCATCCGAGTTCTGGGTTCAAATTCTGTGTAAGACACGGATGTTATCGTCTCGTAATACGGTGACATGGTGGAGATAAACCCCAATGTGTCCCATTTAGTTATTTACCGGAGAGATAAGAATAGGGGTGATTCTCTGTCTACAATGTAATGTTCAATTGCTTTTATAGACCGTGTTTTCAAAAACTGAAAACCTAGATTGAAACATGAAAAGAAACCTCCATCATATGTGACAAAGCAACCTGAATAAATAATAAAAGTGAATGATGCAATCGCAGAAATAGATTCATTTACAGAACGAGTCGTCGTTTCAGAAATGTGTAATGATTATTCTGTAATGACAGTGCACAAGGTCAACCACTGGTTCTTGCGTACTCTGTTGTTAAACGCAAAAGTTTTCCCTCTTTCCGCCTGTGTTGTTGTCCACTATGGCAGCTATCATAACATAACACCAACTTTGAAACTTTCTAAGGTATTCTATCAAGGAGTTTCTTTTGTTTTCCTAGTTACGGTCTGAGTTCGTAATTCCTTAATAAAATGTTCACTGCGACGCAATGTGCGATATAGTATCTACATTTATCACTATTAAGAGGATACATGAGGTAGATTTGTACATTGTAATGACGTTATTTACATGTACTGTCATCCTTTTAGTAGGTCTCGGAACCTCCATTTGAAAGGTATCGCCAGGAAATCGATACACTTGTCAACATTTATTTATGTGAAAACACAGATTTTACTTTTTGTGATATTACCCATTTTTCATTCATTAAATTCATAATTGACATTATCGCAGATCAGTATCGTCGATTATATCGTTCATAATAAGAGCAATTGCCGAGGGAGTTGGTTCCGCATTTGAGAACCATAATGACGTCAGCCTAATTTGTTTTATCGAGGTGTCCTGAATTCTATCGTGTCACAGCGATTGTTTCGTTTATATGGCCAGTTTTTTTGTAGTATTTTGTGGTAATTTGTATTACCTATCGGCTAGTTTTCATCGCATTCAAATCACTGAGTTATTGGGAAACTTTGTTTCATTCTTTTGATTCTCGTGATGTTTATAAACAAGAAGAGTTTTGATCTTTCAAAAACGTATAGTAAATGAAACTCAATAGTACGAATATTTCTTGAACGATGATCTTGTACTTATTCACCCCAAAAAATTCGTTCTATGTTTAACAAGTTTCATCATACTTCTAACCCTAAGTGAAATACACGAAGGGCAAAAAGCACCGTTAAAGGTAACAACCGTGCATCTTCTTCATTTATCTTTAACATTACACAGCCATTTGTCCGGGGCCTCAGCACCCTTGACTCTTCGCGAACTCCCATCTCCGCATAAGACCGAGTACCGTCATGTCTGTCCTATAAATTGCGAGCATAACAAGAAAGGACGACTAAAAACGCCTGGCGGCTCCGCGCACGGAACAGGTAATTCAGGTGACGTTTACAACCCACGTGCTCGGGGCCTGAACGACGACGGCGGGGGTGGGGGCGGCGGCGTTATTGGTGATGCTGGTGATGGTAGAGATAGACGGTAGGGGTGGCGTTGGTGGCAAACGGCTGCAGCAGCTGTATTATTCGGTTCAGGCCAGCGAGCGATTATTAGAAAGGTTCTAAAACATTCAGCCTCGCCTAAGTGCTAGGATGTTTGTAAAACCTCGATAATGTTAGAGAAATATCGATGTTTTAAACATTGCCGACGAATGAAGCCGATGTTACTTTAGCATCGATGTTTTGTGCCCGATGATTTTACGTTTTCGATACTTTGTTTGTGAATGCTAAAGTCCCATAATCACAATTTTGTAAAAGTTCAGTTTTATGCATTCAGGTTAGAGGGTCAGTTTATGTGTTCGAACCAAAAGAACGCTATTTGTACTACCATCAAGTCATCAAGCAGACTATCTTTTGCCCGAAATGACACGAAGGGCCCTGGTATTTATGTCATTCCCCGTTTTTTTGCGCATAGAGAGAGGGGCAATGCATGTGCTGGGGGCGTAGAGCCTCCCTCTTTGCTCCCGTACCCTTTTACGGCGAACTGAGAATGCTCTGATCTCTTGAGAGGCGCTCAGGCTGTGAGAATAAGTTTTGTTAATTTTTCTTATCTTTTCACATTTGTTTCGCCAATTAAATCTTGATTATAACTTATTTAACATGGTTACTGTCTAACTAAAAGTTGTTCCGCGCAAACATGTAATGTTAGAGGTTACATAATCAGTGATAAAACATCGATGGTTTTTAGTCGATGTATTATTAACATCGATGTTTTTATTTTAAACATCGATGTTTGGTAACATCGATGCTTTATTGCCGATGTCAATCACCACTAAGTGCGCATCTTTCTGCGAAATGTATTCTTCCGACTGCCGGGTCAACCGAGCATCAGCTATGATGAAATGTGAAATGAGAAAGAGAATGTGAAAGAGAGCAGTTGTCAGCAGAGAGAACAATGACGGATAGTGGGGAACAGCAGGTGACAGTGGCGGAGTCGGCGATGGTGGAGCCGGCAAAGACAGAAACTCACAGAACGATAGCGATGTCACGTGCACGTTTACTAAAACGAGAAAAGCCATTTGGGTGAAATACTAAGAATGAAACATACAACAAATTTGCGGTGGGGTACGAGAAATAGACTTATAGGTTCTGTTTACCCGTGCACCCCAGCTTCGTACGTACCAGTGGCATAAGAATGCACCATGCGGCAGCCTCTCCCACCTCCTTGTCTGAATTCGACATGACTCACGTGTAAATAAAGGCGCGCAGATAGGCGTTGATCTAGATTATTGAGGCCTTACTAGTTTGCAGTTTAAGGGAAGGTACTGGGCCTTCAGGCTCAATTAAAAAAGTTTCATCTGAGCGTAGGAGCGCTGTATGATATGGGCGAGTACTATACTGGAGAAGTGTATCAGGGCATCAACTGATGTCACTGCACTGACACTGACCGGGATGTCCTAGGTTCGAATCCTGACAGTGGAAGAATTCCGACACTAGCTATATAGCTGTGTCGAATTAAGCCGCTGTCTGCTCTGATCGGTATTTTTCCGGGATTTCTCCGATCAATACCAGGTGAATGCTGGAGCAGTACCCTAACAAATGGACCGCATGTGATCTTTCCTTTCTCCTCCTAGTCCTATCCTCACCCCTTACACACACACACACACACACACACACACACACACACACACATACTACACTACCACAAATGCCAAGAGACCGGTCGGGAGCTTAGAGCTTGCCCGACTTGTTTGGTGGGAGATTCCTAGTTGCGGAAAACCCCGCTAGCCGACATGTAGGTCGGCACCGAATCTCACCATCCTGCTCGGGAAAATCACCGCCACTTCTTGAGGAAAGAATACACTACAATTACGGGACCAGTGGTCTTAGCAGTTGACACGCCCGGAATCATCAATCAATTAATACAAGAAAACAAAGGAGCTAGAGTTCCTCCTCAAGTCGATTTCGATCGTTTTCTCTTCGCAGAAAAGCGCGCATAATTTAACACCCTATCAAAACCCATTTCCTCATAGCTATCAAATTTTTTTCATCAATCAATAAAGCAAGATATTTTGTTAAGTAATAACACTAAAAAAGAAAATATATGAAGACTTTCCTTTTTCCTCCCCTGAGAAACGCAGCAGGAGCAACGATAATTACGCATATCGACAAGGAGATCCGTAAAAGACAGAAATAGTTATTACGCATAATGACTTGATGAAATGTAATTGTGATGTGAGCAATCCAATCTGAATTTCTCGCAGTAGCAACGGCGGTGGCGCCGACGGCGCTCCGGAGGCGGTGACGCGGCAGTGACAGCGGCGGTAGTACACTTCGGTTTTTCTTTTTTGGCGCACGGGGGGGGGTGTCATCAAAATGGAATATCTCACGGTATTTCGCGTCGTTCTCGGTTGTGCCGCATGAAGCCGCATGATCGCGACTCAATCGAGCAGTGTTGCCAAGAAAGAAAAACCGAAGTATATACTGCGATTTTCGTAACAGCGTCCCTGACGGAAATCAGCTGTTTCGCTGCCATCCAATCGGCAGCTTATATTTCGCGACAGTGACGTCACTATGGTGACGTACAAGCTCCCTATTGGATGAAATCGTAAACAGCTGATTTCCATCAGGGACGCTGTTACGAAAATCGCAGTATAATGGCTGTGTCTCTGGCGGGTAGCAGTGACGACGCAGTAGGCAAAGGCAACAGCGGCGGACACCCAGCGCGAGCCGCGGCGGCGGCGGCGGCGACGACGGAGGCGGACTTGGCGTTGGCGGCGGAGCGCTAACGGTATCCCGGTCCACTTGCCGCGGATCCCGCGCCCAGTCTGCGCCTCCCAGCGATAAGCCCCGGCGGCGAGAGGTGGGGCGGCTCGGCGCGTGGACTGTTGGTCATTCGGTTACTGTGTCCCGCGCCGCCGCCACCAGCGTCACCGTCATTGCTATGCAGACGTCGCCGCCGCCGCCGCCGCCCACCTGCCAGCCACCGCTGCCCTATTTCCCGCGCGGGCGTGGGCGACTTCGCGTTCGGTGTCGCACGTGCTTTGCGGCTGTGCATCGCGTCCTGCCGCGCTTCGATCTTCAACTTGAATTAAGGGACGAACCAAAGGTTGATTTATTCTGCATATGCTTGACACCCTTCTGTACAGGGGATATATACCCTTCTATATTGGGAATATATACCCTTCTCAATTGTTTTAACACGTTTTGTTTGTTAAATTGTTTTGTACGTATGTTAGAGCATTAATATGTAATAAATATTTTTTTTAATATTTAAGTGCCATGGCTATCGAATAATACGTTAGATTAAACTTATTTCAAATAATTGTTCTAGAATACACAATATCTGTCCAATTTTTAATAAATCTTCGTAATGATTCACCAATCATCTAGAAAGTCTATAAAGCGGCAGTTTAAGAAGTAATACAACACAAGTAAACCATAGAAGAGAATATTTAGCTCATGAATTATTGTATTATCGCCGTAAATTCATTAAAACCTTCAATTCTCTTGCAACTTTCTCTAGAAATTCATCCTTGCTTAGAAATCTTCCTTAGTAAACCTTCCGCAGTTGAATACGGAAGTCTTTTCCATAAATGCATGTGCAAGTTCTATTTTCTACACTCATTCATTGTTCATTACTTTATTTGCAAATAATAACTCGTTACATGTTTCACTGGAGATATAAATTACTTTATAACATCCAAATAAGCTCACAACAGGAACAGTCACACCGTAAATTACAGTGGGATGAGAGAAGCAAGACAAAACAATGTAATCAGCATGAGATCGTAAGAGGTTAGAAAGTGTTGCGTAAGAAACCACTCGCTTCACCTACATCGTTTTCGGATTGAATCATAGTAATCCTGACACATTAAAGTGGAAACAAAAGTAGCTTTTTATTTAAGCTTTCAATTGAAGTTAAAAAACGATATTACATCTCTAAGTGAGAGGTCTCACATTTTAGCATTCATCCAACTTATATATAAATTTTTATGATGCTCTAAGTAATAATAATAATAATAATAATATTTAATTGTCACCTGGCAATTGTCTTTGGACAAATTTTATTATTATTATTATTATTATTATTATTATTATTATTATTATTATAATTATTTATTGAGTCATTCCTTTTCACTTTCCATTTTTAAACGAGTTTACAGAGGTCATCACTTCTCAAGCTTGAGCTCGAAAATAGTATCAACAATAATCTTAATACTTAACTGTAAGTAGACAAAAATACAAATGGTTTAACCAACGATGAAAAACACAATTCCTAAAGACAATTCTGCAGATATTATTTCTGCAGGTATTAATATAATTGACTATATACCATGCACACCAATCCAGATAGACGATTTTCTTCCAATAGATGATAGTCATTTTAATAGAAAATGACTTATTATTACTGTATATTTTAGTTAACAAATGCGTTATAACGTTCTGTTGTTACCTAAGTACATTACAGTAACTCGAAAACAGAGCACAACAATCTCTATGCGTACACGAAATAAATACCAATAAATACTATTCACAGTATAACCTCTCTCACTTAATTTCATGGAAAGATAAATAAAAATTCATTTCTAATTAATGGTACTTGAATTTTGTGCTCAATTTTTAAACGTCCCACAACTGGATCACCATTTCAGTGAATTTACATTCAAGAAACATTGAGTTCTTGGTGCATAATTCAGAATAAATTTACCAATTATTTGGACATCTTTCTGTTTCCTGAAGTTTTTAGATTAGTCATGCTCTCATGTGTGAGGCAGTTCTGACGAATCTTTCAAGGAAAATGGAGAAAACATTGTGGCGTATGTGGGTCATGTTTCTTTTACTGAGTCACTGCCAGTTGAATTACAAAATGTCATAGAAACTTCGACCAGACTACCCTAAAGGCAGATACACACGGTACAGTTTTCGCGCAGATTCTTCATGCGGCCCAGAATTACGCTTTCTTCCTGAAAAAAATATGTACATGCTCATAATTGTTCGTGTAGAAAGCATACAGTTTGACTCCAGCGCCTTTAGCAGCAGAAGCGTTAACTAACGGTAATCGGCCATGTAGATTTGTGGTTAGGTGTGTCAAGGTGCGATTGATAAACTTCCTTTTCCCCAATTCTTGCCTTCCTATTTGTCTTCTATATGCTCCAAATGGTTAATTAATACTTAATAAAGATCACACAGCCTAACGCAGAGGTGTCAGAGTGGCAGAGAAATACCGCCACTGAAAGTATTCGGACGGCGCAATTCAGTAGTTACCCGGTAGACCCCCACAGCGGCGTCTTGTGATGATTCATACAAAAAACGTGCAGACGGTCTATGAGTTTTGGCTTCTATTCTTCTAGTTTGGGATCGTGAAGTTTCTGTACAGAAACTGTATGAGAATCTGCACGAAATCGGGATTATCAAATCGTGTACATCGGGCTTAACAAACAGGCCACGATCTTTCCTTCCTCTCCCTTTACTCACAAATGCACTTAAATACTCTACACTGCTGTTCATGTCAGGAGAGCTCAGGGAAGATTCCTGGAGGAGGGAATCCCCCGTAAATCGACGTGTAGGTCGGCGCCTGATTTCACCATCCAGCGGGAGAGGAACACCGCCACCTCCCTGGAAGAAGCATTTATTGCCCTAACGGGAGTGATGATCATAACAGTCGATGTGAACGGAAACGGCAATTAATCATTCGTGTGAAATAAGGAAAAGTGTAACACCAAAGGTTGCGTGAATTTCAGCACTGACACTATAAGATCAGAAATTATAATTGCCAAGGCCCGCCACGTCCATTTGTTGCAATGCAATTTCATGCGAATACATTGGAATAAAGGAACTTGTGTGAATACACGAACAAAGCAGGGGAAAATAATGTTCACTAAAATTTTCTCCGTTGACAGACTAAGTAATTACTATAGTTAACTGACTCCTACGAGAGTTCTTAAATTCATCGCAAATCATGCAGGCGTATATTCACGGGAGGAACAGTAGGTACTTGGATGTACAACGAAAGAAACAACTAGCGTTCATTAAAGTCTAAAGTTTTAAATGCACATCTCCTAACATTAGGTCTATTTCTCATCTTCCTTTCGTAGCTTCCAGCAAGTCACTTCTTCTTCAAGCTTTATAACTTTTGTTCCGTTCTTCTCGCCTCATTACTGATCAATCCGTCTTCCCTTCGGTTTTCCAATATTCCTTTTTCTCTCAGTTTATACTTTGGAATCTGCTTTGGTATATGGGCGCTCTCGATTCTTTTGATTTCGTCTCTCCAATATATTCTGTACTCACTAAATATTTCAGTTAGATTATTTATTGCTTGGTAGTTTCGAATTTCTTCATTCGGAATCCTGTTTCTCCTTGTAACGTCGATGCAGCTCCTTAGAAACTTTATTTTTGCTGTTTGCATCCTACTTCTCATTTTTGAATCCATAGTCCACATTTCTCATCCTTATAGCCCATATAGGCCTGCTAGAAGTTTAGAAAATTGCATAAGTGGTCTTTTATGACCATGCTTTTCAATGTCCTCCAAATTGTTCTGCACATTCTAGTAAAGTTTTCAATATTTTTATGAGCGGAATTGTGTTTTATGCAGCATATCAAATCCTAGGAACTTCATAAAATTCTCTTGTTCTATATTTGTTTAATATACATCTAATATACATCAAAGTGGTTATTTTGCCCGAATACCATTGACTTAGTTTTTGGTAGAGAAACGTCTAAATTACATTCCATTTCGATCATAAGCGGGGCATAAAGGGCTCTTTGTAGAGTATCTTTATTATTGTATACCAGAAAAAACAAAAAGAAGTGTCATATACAACTTTTGTTATTACAGTTATTTGTATAATTTAGAGAGAGCATAATTTGCTTCCATATTCTGAGAACATAGTTCAGATAAATATTGAAAAGTGTTGGCGACATACAACAATCTTGTTTCCCTAAATAATTTTCTTGCGGAACTTACCAGGTTTTGTTCTTACATTAATTTGGGTATATTAATACATACATTTGGATATCTTTACAAATAACTTCAATTAAGTGTTTTGTCATGCCTCTTCTGATCGCGACGATAATTGTCCTCCGAGAACGTTTTCAGAGGCTTTTGTATGATCTCTAAAGACCATACATGTTTGTAGATTGAATTCTCGCGTCTTTTCATTCAATAGTTCTAACACAAACATATGTGAGAGCATGATCTCCCTCTTTTAAAGCATGTTTGCTCATCTAGAGTTATTAAATCCATTGTACTTTTCAATACATTATTTATACTGTTTGTGTACACTTTGTAAGTTATGTTAAGAGTGAGTCACTACTTCCTACCCTAAATTCAGCTATGCATACATGGCGTCCAATGATTTAGAATATGCAATGTGATATAAACAGCTTTTCTTTAAACACTGGCAAATTTTTAAAAAAAATATCAGCTTAAAAGGGGAAAATCGAGAATCGATAATGTACACATTATAAAATATTGCATTTCATAGAACTAAAAGAGACCTTTACAAAATTCTTAGTGGGGGCACGGCACCCTGCACGCCTACGGTTATAGAACTGAGGAAGTGGCTCAGTGCGTAGTATGCTGACTTCGCATTCGGGAGGCCTGACTTCGCATTCGGGAAGCCTGGGTTCATTCTTCGTGCCGGTCATCCTAATCAGGGTTTTTCGTTGTTTCCCTCGGTCAAGCACATGCGATTCTACTGAAAGGCTACGACCGCGAAACCGGCGTCACTAGCCGAATCGTAAAGTATTTGAAATCACGGAGGTCAAGAAAATTCGAGACATCGCGGGTTTCTGATTGGGTGACCGACTAAAAACCCCGGGATCTAGCGGTGCCAAGGCCAATTGCCCTTTAAGGAACATATACTGGCTAAATGCAAATGGTCATAGGTAGTGACGGTAGAATTTAGCATTATATATTTTAAAAAAATTCATTTTGAAAGCAAGGCTGTAGCATTTTACAGCAGTATAAAAATTAAGATTTAGCATTTTGTTGCATTTGTTGAGAAAATTATTTTAAGGGAGGACTCTTTGAGATAACAAATATTTTGATGCTTTTCAGATTTTCCCATTAAAATCAGTAAATAAGGGAAACATTTAATATTTCGTTATTTGTGAACTTCAGTAAAGATTAAAGCGTGCGAAACCTGAAAAGGAACGCGTGCACCGTTAGCGTAGTACCTTTCTCTTCTTCTTGTGAACTTCTCCGAATAGCGAACTGAAAATGCCCTTGAGACCCCTTGAGATAACATTGAGCTCTCAGGCATTTAGGATCAGTTTTTTTAAAATTTTTCTTATTTGTTTTTTACTTTTGTCATTTAAATCTTAATCATAAATTAATAAACACGGCCACTCTCAAATTAATTTTTTAAACACCGATGTATTGTTTTGGTGTCGCATCCCTAGTAAGAGAGGAAAAACGAAGGAGACCATAAAATGCAGTTTAGCTGTGATATCGCAGAATCACGACCATTTCGCATTTTGTTCGTGATTTCGCATTTTGCGATCCAATTCGCATTTTAATGCAGATTGAAAACCTTCAGAAATACACTCCACTGACCGTCATACACACAATTTCTATTTTTTTTGGCGTTTGGTAACATTTAGCATTTTTAGCAATTGCGAAAATCTATCATCTTTACCAACTGCCCTTTACGGGAAATATAATGGCTAAAAACACGTACAAATGAATATCTCGGAGCACTAACATGATAGGCCACGATACGTAAGTTCTGAGAAAAATAAGAGTAAAGATTAAGACATTGCAATCTACACACTGAAATAAAGAACATTCATTTATGAATTACACTGCCATCTTGCGGCGAATCTTTAAAATAAATACCCAACATGGAGACACATCTATGGGCCATCGAAAAACCCTATACCTCAATTTCATCAGAAATGTGGCATAGCATGTTAATGCTCCAAGGTCTTCAAATGGCCATAGGAGAAAGAGCGCGTGTTGCCGAGTCGGCGACTAATAACGAGCGAAATCCATCAGCCAGAGAGCGACGGAAGAAAGCGCGAGATCGCGGCGGCAGCAGCGGCTAGCCGCACGGCGGCGCGGCGCCGCGATTAGCTCGCGGGGAAAAGGAGAGTGACAGTGCGAGGGCAGTGGGGGGCGGGGGGAGGACGGAGAGGTGATAGGCATCGCACAATGCGTGGGAGGTGCGGACGCTCGTGGAGGCCGGGGGGGGGGGCGAGAGGGGCGCTGGAAAAGTGACGGCATCGCGCGTAAGAGGTGGGAGCGGGGCGGAAGAGGAGTCGGCGAACGGTGGCGGTGAGGAACGAGAGCGAAATCTCTCGTTGAGTTCTATTTGTGTGATGTCTGAACAATATAGAGCGATAGTGGAGACGGCGAGGATTAGGGGGGGGTAGTAAGCATAGTAAAAATGAGAAAAATAGGAAGACTAGTAGCCTGCAGAAGCAAAAATGCTGCTGAATAATACCACATAATGATTTTCCATAAAAGTAGAATGGGATTAGTAAGGACAAATGGATTAGTAGTAGCTTTGCGACATCGATAAACAACATCGATGTTAGAAAACATCGATGTTCGAAATTAAAACATCGATGTTGAAAATACATCGGCTAGGAGTTTTACATCATCGATGTTTTTAGATTGGTTTAGTTACTCTAACATTAAATTCATTTGCATTAAAGTTTCATGTCCGTGTTTATCAATTCAGCGAAGTACGAGAAGGGGCAGACCCTTCGCTAATAGCGTATTTATTGACCACATCTCAACGTGCCAAATGGAATATGAAGAAAGAGGAAATACAAGGGCATGGAGTTCATCTCGGGCGAGAGAGTTTGCTCGAAGAAGGTAGTACAAATAGTGTTCGTTTGGTTCCAACACACGAACTAACAGTATTATCCATTAGTTATTATTGTATATTTTAACATTTACTGTATTGTGATCATGAGAATTTTTCATTCAGAAATAAAGCATCAGGAAAGATGTTTAAAACATCGATGTTTCTACAAAAACATCGATGATTTCAACACATCGCCATCGATAAGGCAGTCCTTTGTCGTTGCGGAAAGCGAGGATAGTGGGGATAGTAGGGAAGACAGATAAGAATATCGGTCGGGTAGTGGAAACGGCGGAAAAGGCAAAGCCTCTGAAGAAAGTAAGAGAATGTCGGTAACGTCAAAGATAAGAAGAAAGTGGGGAATGATAGAGTGGGCAGAAATAGTCAGGCCCTTGGGGTAGTGTGGCAATTGCAATTACAGGATGTCGTCTGTAGCGGGACTCGTCGGGATTGAGGGGAGGAGAAAGAATATACTTCCTTACATCGGGGGACCAGACAGTGTTAGAGCTTATCCCGTCTGGGGTGGTGCCTCGCTGGAGGGAGATGCCTAGAGAGGAAAATCCTCTGCAAGCCGACGTGTAGGTTGGTGCCGGATCTCAGGTTCTACTGGGGGGAACACCACTACATCCCCGGCTGCAACATTCACTACACTTACGGAAGTACTGACCTAAATTTTTAACACATTTTAATCAAGACATGGGCCATAAACCAAAGCATGGTCAGGGGCAACAGTATAGCCTGAGCCTCGCTGTGTAGTGAAAGAAAGGTATCATTGAACTGAACTGAGAGGAAGTTGAATCAAAAGCTCAACTCACTCATTCACCTACGACATAGATATGACGGATTGATGGGAACGACTAGACTAGCGGAATCAGTGAGAAGGACGTCCTGTGTCCATAGATACCTAGTGGTAGGCGCATGTGGATGAGAGGCGATGGCGGAGACGGTGGCAGAAGCGGCGGCAGATCCGGGGGCGGCGACGGTATCGGAGGCGGTTTTCCTGCTGCAGGAAAAGCGCCCGCAGCTCGCGGCCTCGCATGACGGCTCTTCTCAGCGTGTGGGGTGGTGGGGGTGGGGGTGGGGAAAGGAGGGGCGCCGAGACAAGCGCGAGCGCTGCTTTAATGTGCGCTTTTCCGCCGTGTCACGCAGTCACCTGCTCGTTTATTTGTGCCCAATGACGCGCGCGTTTTTCGTTGGCTTGCGAGGTTGGGACTTAGACAAATGAGTGCATTTGAAGATAGTTTGCAGAATTTTTTCTTTCTTTTTTGTTGTGGATATAGTTGTCTCGGGTCTTTAATGAAGAGGCTTGGTTAGACGTGTGTATTTGGAGTCTGTCTTTCAAATTTTTGTGTTTCGTTAGATTTTTTAGCTTTAGGGGTTGATGTATTTGTGAAAGATGCTCAATCAACTACTGGCAGACGAAAGTTTTCTTACTAAGGGCTGTAGTTCTGAGACAATAATTTTATAGTTTGTGTAATGTTAATGAAACGTTTCAAGCCTTAATTAAAAAGTGAAGTTTTTCTAAGATGATCTTGGTCGTATGATAGATAATTTTTCGAAATATAACTTTCGAAATGTGAGTCACGCCTGCGATTACTAAATTGCAATAAAATACTCGAACATATGTATGTATGTGAACAATTTTAAGAATGGAAATGCTGTTTTTATATAAATATTTCTCAGTTCAAAATTTAATTAAAATTAGAATTTTTGTTTTTAGAACATTTTTGCACATTACTGTGGACAATGAATTTCCTTTTCTTTCATTCACGATTGATTTTAAGCTAAAGAGCAATAATACAAACTATATATCAGTCAAAATTTTAAATATTGGGCCTTTCATTTGAGATCTGAGTCTCCAAAACAAGTTAATAACATGTCTAAATACCTGTAATAACATTTTAATATTATTAGATGTAATATTAAAATATACTAGAGAAACTAAAATAAATATGTACAACAGTAATGGAATTGTTATTGGAAGCCACATTAAGTTCTTACTAGTGAAGTACCAATAGGTATTTCTTGAAGTTTTGAAAATCGAAAATAAATTTTTAACGAAGAAAAAGAAGGAAAGGAAAATAAAGATTAGAAAGAGGTAAAAGATGAAAAGAAAGAAAAAGCAAAAAATAAGAATAAAAGGAAGAAGGGGTGAAGAAAAAGAAGAAAAGAGAGAAAAAGGAGCAAAAAAGAAGAATAAAAGGAAGAAGAAAAGAAATAAAAATAATCAAAAAAGAAGAATAAAAGGAAGAAGAAGACCTTTCAACGAAAAATTAAATTCTAATTGACGGGGAACATTACGTAACGCAGCGATGTCGGAGCCACCGAGAAGCGCGTGCCTTCCGCTGCCACTCACGAGGAGCGGGGAGACGGCTCTCAATATTCTGCTCCAGATAGCCATCGCCGCCAGCGACTTCCGCGGGCGGCGCGGCCGAGCGGCGCTTTCTCTGGCGCGGGGTCGCCATCCGCTCCCCGTCCGATGCCCTCTTCGGTGCCCTCTCGACGCCATCTCGCCATTCGCCCTCTGCCATCGGCCGTGCTCTCTATACGTGCTCTACCGGTGTTTGAATAGCTCCGCTAGGTACACTTTCCTTCTGGAGAAGGGCGTTTAATTACCGGGTCTGTAGTTGATGTGAAGTGGCGGGGAAATGGGAGAAACTCTCTTTGATCAAAAATATTCTCTAGGCTAGGCTTTTTTTGTGTGTTTACGCCTTCGAAACGAACAATAATGAACACGATGTTTAAGATGAATGGAGAGAGGCTCAGGAGAGGCTTCTGATAGTATGTAGATTCACATTTCGTTCCGATGTGTGTATGTGGTTAGGTCTACTTAAGGTCTAATTAAGAATCAAACACCTTTAAAAAAATGCTCTTATACTTCGATGAAAATTAGTAATAATTTACGCAAAAGCAAAGTTTTACGTTCTTGTTCTTTCTCAGCTCTCTTAGAGATCAAGATCTCACTGCCTCTTCTCTGAGCTTCTTCGATTCTTTACTCTTCGGTTCGACTTTGGATTTCATTCTCTTTAGTTTATTATGTTTGAAGGCTAATTTCACTTCGTAATTGTTTATTGGGTACAAGACGTTTTGAAGAAAGTTCTACAAAGAAAGACAGATTTATACTTTCAACTTGATGGTAGTAAGGTACTGGCAATATGTCATTCAGTAAACCGCGTAAAACCTTCCACTGTCCAAGTGCTAAAATTTTTACGGACGGCTGTCTCTCCTCAATAATCATCGATTACGCAGGTTTACAACTATACCTGTTTCTTTTGTTCAATTGTTTACTCTGTGACATTTGTAACAGTGAAAATACCTATCCGATTTGATTTATGTATCGTCAGAAAACAGTAAAAGCTCTATGGGGCATTTGGGTGATAAGTAGCACTAAGGGCATTTGGGTAAAACACGCACGCTTTCTTGATTTTCGGTGTGGCTTGCCCTCTCTTTTACTATGCAGTTGAAATATGAATAAAGTTACCAAAAAAGAGTGAACATTTGAAAATTCGAAATTTATCTCCCAAGTAACAAAAAAATATTTTTATTGGAAACGAACTACGGATTTGATTTTATGAGATTGCTGACAAAATAGGGCACCATACCCTAACTCTACTTTTATCACAATTAGTGAAACGAGAGGTCGCAAAGCGTACCCACAATGAAACTACAATTATGCCCTGAAACAAAACAGAGGGACATCTCAATTTTTGGTCAATGGATTGGACAAAAAACCTTATCGAGATGAATGTCATTGATCCAGAAGCTGAGGTGGAATACTTGTTATAGGCAAAATTAGTCTTTAAGAATTATATCATACTGTGCAAATGATAACAAATGCTTTATAGTACATCATTGTTAAAACCAATATAATTTTCTTTTTTGATGCTCAGTATAATCTCTAATTATGTTCAAACAGTTAAGAAGCAGAAAAGATTTTACTGTGAACAAACTGGTGTATCTATTTTAATTAGTTAATGTCTTCTGGCAAAGTATTGTAAAGTAAAGCATGTGTATTATTTGTGTATTTCAGGTAGAGAGTTGCTGATTCTGGCACCTGATGATACGATTTCTGCCAGGTAATTCGTAATTAGTACAAATATCAGTATTGCATGACAATCGTCCTCACCCTTAGGTAAGTCAATTTTAACAAAACCTAATATTCGCATGTAAATAGACATGGCAATTCAAGTCTCCGAAGCTCAATAAAGAGAGGCTTGCAGGAATCAAGTAGATGGCATTTCTTTATTATTCGAATTTTTTGTATCATCGACTTGTCTTTCAATGTAACTAAATCTATTGTAGCAAATTTGGATGTCATGAATTATCTCGAGTCTTGGTATCGTCCCTTTTCAGAGGTAGACAATATTAGGGACATTTGACCCGCGACCGGACCTTCGATTTTCCATTATTTTAATCACTTAGTACGTGGCCCGAACACAATGAAGTTTTCACAAACAAACTCGAAGTAACAGAAATTTCATGAATGACTATGTTCCACTCTCGTGAAAGATATTTCTACCTAAAATGTACCCTTAATATTGTGTCAATCGTGTATTGCAATAACTCCAATATGTGGAAAAACCAACATTTGTTTGGATGTACGTTATAACGAAAGGATTAAGGTGCTCCAGATGACGGCATTTTAGAAAAGATCGCTCTTATCTCGATCATCCTCCGAAAGCATACTAATTCAATCTAATACTTCCTGCTTTCCAACATATCCCCAAGACTCCAAGAAACCCTCTTTCGTTCCCAAGAAACAAAAGAATGCGCGGAATGTCAACGCGAAACGTTTCATAGCAGTAAAAGCACTTTAGAGGCCGTATTTTGTATAACAGCGTTGCCCCCCGTCTGAGAGACTCCCCAGACCTCTGACTCCCATCTCACATTCTTCCACCTGAAGGAGCAGCCTCTTTTCATTACGCGTTAATGAAGCATTTCGCTTCTGCGTGCAACGGCAGCCATTTAGCTAATTACGGTCTCCGCTCGTCTCCCTCTTTACGCTAATGAGCTTAAGACCTAAAGGAGAGCCACGCCCGCAGGCTCGTATCAGATTCGTCTGCGCAGATTTGCGTTCGTCTCGTGTTCACAGAATTACTCTAATGGGACTCCTCCGGAGCACAGGGTGGGATTTTTGGCGGCGCGCGTTGAAATCCGAGAATGGCCTCCCGAGACCTTTTGGTACTTCCCCTTCGCGTGGTTTTACTTTGGTTAAATTTTAATGAGATATCTGCGTTTCATGTGATATCATGTTTGAGGGTTCCCTTCCACTAAAAGGATATTTCGATGCCGGAACAGAATGAGAGATTGTTTAACTTCCGAAGGATCCTTATGTTTTACTCATGCAAAACAATGATTTGCAAAATTACAATAAATTCATGAAATATATTACGATATTTATGCACTTATATTTTTACATGCACACCATCAAATCTATTTAGTTCGTTCTTTTAATTCAGGAGAATTCATTAGTAATTAATATTTCAATTAAAGTGCAAAGTCTAATGACGTCTTTCATTACTGATTTCTAAATATTATTAATGAAAAAATAGAATTGTCAGTTGTAAAAGATGAAACCAAATTGATGAAAATCAACTCACCGACAGTATTCTCTAATCAAAGGTTGTTCTTTGGTCGAGGAGCCTCACCTGAAAGAACAAAAAAAGGCAAGTTATATATTGGACTATTGAACAGCATTTTACAATACATTTGAAAATGTACGTTTAATGTAAAATAAATTATTTTTAAATACATTATTGAACCATCAGTTTGAATAATAAAGCAGATTACATGTAAAAATTTCAGATTCTAAGTAACAATCTAAGTAATAATGGTTGAAGGTCCAACGTTCCATCTGGAGAGGGACATGCCCGACTCAATCCCAGCAAGTAAACCAGTTAGAACCAAAAATGGAAATTCTGAAATCGGTGCGGTTCCTCAAGTCGTATTTATACTCCAGCTACATTTTTCCTGCACCCGCGACTTTAGCAGCTGAGCATGACGGTCCAGGTTTCGAGACCACATCAGTAAAAAGCGAGACGGGAACTTTGTTTTTTCCAGCGCCGTACGTCTGTCTTCTCCGGCGTCCGGTGAGGCAGGCCAGAAGCGGCGATTAGCGGGCAGGTTGCCGTTGCTTTCGATAGGAACGCTCCCATCTTCCGACCGCCTCAAGGTTGCGGTTTGGCGAGAAGAAAACTAGAGTACTTACAGCGGGCAAAATTACGCGCGGAGGATGCCACACTGACACACTCCTTCTTTTAGTGTCCAACGGGATCGGAATCTACATCTCGGAGCTGCGACCTTCAGAGTATTTTGTGGTAAAGTTCTGAAGTGGTCGGCAGAAGGGACACGAGAGCGGGATATAAGAAGGAGTTTGCCGTTAGTCGTAATTTCTTTACCCGTCTCTGTGAGGATGTTGAGGTTTTCGCTTGTATGGCCTTTGATGAAGGTAAATATTGAGTTGCAACACGTAACTTTTCTTGTTGAAAAGAAAGAGAGAATTATGTAGGGGTTCTGAACATTTTCAAATCGCAGTCAAGAGTAGCAGATCTGAGATGAAAGAATCTGTTTCGTTTCGTCGCCATCAATTTTATCGTCTACAAAGAAATGAGTAAAAAATAAGCGTATGCTCTCTTTCATTATTCCGGAGAGCTGGAAGATTCTTTTCACACGTATAAATGGGATGTTTCTGAAGAAAGTGCTTCTGTATTTTCATTTTCTCTCTTCTGTATTTAACTAAGGAGCACTTCGGGCCTTACTGGCACGAAATTTGAATACCTATTGAGTGAATGTATTGAGTAAATTGAGGACCCGACTTACATGTTAAATTTCCTTGTGAATTGTAATACTAAGGAAAACATAATTCTACACCCATAACTAAGATCACACTTTATTTTGATTTGACCGATATTTAAATTAAGAATCTGTAATTTCTTATAGTCGTGTTGAAATACTTTTACATTTCGACGAAGTAGTGCTAAGAAAGGCAAAATTAAATATATCTGAGAACGTTTGTGATTTTTTTATTGAGAAACAATACCCTTGGGCCAAGCACTTTAAGTTAAGACTCAAAGCATGTACCACTAAAGATTGTTTACTCATGCTTCAAATTATTGCTCTCTAAAATACAGTAGATCACACCTCTTTGAACGCGATACCGCCTTAAATACCTAAGGTAACTTGCCTCAGGTTCCGACTAAATTGTAACTCGAAAAACGTTTTTTACCATCACAACAAAATTCAATGATAATTTTCAGATGTCCATTAATTGAATATTATTCTGACCAAAGTGACCAAGAGTACAAAAAACTTAAATCGAATTTTCGTCAGTCAAGAAGCCTATATTATTTTGGAATTATCGAATCGGGTAAGCAAAGTTTTCTCTCGTTAATTCTCTTGATTTTTATTTCATTTTGTTAGTGAAATCTCAATTAAAAACAAATAGACCGGACTGGTTTCAAATTAAATTTACCCACGTGATCTTCAATGGTTACTAATACAGTTTTAAAAACATAAATGTCTTGAGGACGAGGTTTCATTAATATCGATGTTTTAATTCTGAGCATTGATGTTTAGAAACATCGATGTTAGCGACGTTGCATTCCTATTTCAGTATTTAAATACGCAACAATACGGCGACCGCTGGGATCGCAAGCCGAATTCTTTACTATGCTCGGTGAAGTCACGGAGGTTGGTCGAATTCGAGACTTCGCGAGTTCCTGGTTGGGTGACCGTCTCGATACCCCGACGACTAACGGCTCCGAGCCCCTGACCGAAGGGATAAAAGGCACTGACTGACTGCGTCATGACGAGACTTTATAAAAATAATAACGAAGGATTACTCCACACCAGCGCTCAACGTCCAACACGGCTTCAGAGTCTCATTACATCAACAAAGACGCTACAATGCGGCGGCCCCCTTGGTTCCTCTGCACGAGGCCTGTTGTTTTCTCGGCCGCCCGTGGGTGTCTCCCTTCCCGCGTGTTTCGACTGAGCTTTAACGGTCGCAGGAATCTCGCGCCAATCCTGGCAGCGCGCTGCATCGCGTGGCCGCCTCGGCTCTCAGTCGCTTGTTTACGCGGAGCGGTGCATTGCAGGCGGCGCGACGCAACCATATTACACGACACCGCGCTGGCCGCACCGACGCCGCTCTCACAAGACATTCCTCCCGCTTCAAGAACAACGCCGGCTGAGGTGGATAAGGGCAACAATTATTTCCACTGCAGCGCTTTCGACCGGCAAAGGTGGCTCATCAACTGATGTCACTGCAGTGCCTTTCACCGGGAGGTCCTAGGGATCGAGTCTTTATAAACGGTGGCGGGATTTTCGACAATGGCAGGATTTTCGACACTAGCTTGTCAGCTAGGTGAATTCAGTCGCTGTCTGGAGGAGAGTTCTAGCGGCTGGCTGCTCTGATCGGTAGTTTTTTTCATGGTTTCTCCGAGCCAGGTGAATGCCGGAGCAGAAGCCTAACAAACGGGCCACGGGCCGCGCGCGATCTTTCCTTCCTCTTCCTTGTACTGTCCTTACCCCTTACTTACAATTAAATTCACATGCACTGTACTACCACACTTGTCGGGAGACCTATCGGGAGATTAGAGCTTGTCCCGGCTGGGGCGGTGCTCCTTTGATGGAAGATACCTGGATGAGGAAAATCCCGCAAGTCAACGAGTAGGTCGCCATCTAGCAGGAGAAGATCATCACCACTAGCACTACACTTACGCGACTAAGTAACTTAGCAGTTGACGCGCCCGGATCACTGATCAATCAATCGAAGCTCTTAAACTTCCAGCGGGCGCGCTGTCGTAAATTTTACGACAATAGCAGATTTTTTTTGTTCTGCTGTCAACTCATTGTTGTCAAAGACTTCTGCGTTCTTGGTATTCCTTGCAGGTATCTTTAGTGATACATTCCTGCAGTCACTCTTTCGTTTGCACGCTTTTCACTTTTTGTAACGCCCTATTCGGGATAAGTACATAGTGACGTAAACTTTACACTACGCGCCTGCTGTTGTGCTAAAATATTGTATAATAATTTGACCTAATCGAAATTGTCTGTAAAATGTCCAAATAAAGAATTCATGTGAACGAAAATCAGAATATTCTTCAAGAGCTGTCTGATCCGAGGAAGATCATGAATTGAATAGTGACAGTGACAGTAAAGGAATGTTGAAAATCAGATCTTTTTGATACGAAATACAAACGTTTATCAACGGATATGTTTCTAGGTACTAAATATCATTTTTAGATATAATGCGACATAAAATTCCATTGTTCTACAATTCCTTTGATTTTTTCAAGAGTCATTGAATGTCGTAAAATTTACAACACGCGCCTGCTGGTGTGAACATTTTACGAGTGCCCGCTGGAAGGTTAACCTGAAACTTGTTGATTCGTTTGAAATTCGTTTGAATCTTTCACCTGTATATTAAATGAGGTTTTGATGTCACGACGAGTGGAAGTGTACATTTAAGTTGAAAGAAACGAATGAATTTTAACTCCCCAAACTTATCTTTCAATGTACTACCACACTTGTCGGGAGACCGGGAGACTTTCAATGTACATACTTCAATTCTCTAATTTAGTGAAGTAATGTTGTGGGATTTGGGATTAAGAAGAATGTAAACCGAGCTCTTCATTCATGATAGTAGCACAGTTAAGAAAATGGGTTATCTCAATTGAAATATGGAGAATCCTTAACGACCATAAATAATGTACTGCAGTCAGATTAATGGAGTTCGATCTGTAGGAGCAAACAAGAATTTAAAAACATGGTTGTTTGTCAACGTTTTGGACAATGTTGAAAACCATTTGTAGTCATGGTGTGTGTTGGTGTGGTAAAGGTGTATGTATGTTCCTTACTTCCCGTTTCAAGAAGAGTAGCAACTTATTTAATTATGTGGTGGTAGCACGGTCGCGCCTCCTCAAGTATGATTTTGTTTGAATGTGTATCAAGATAGTGTAATTCTAATTGACACGTTTTTTGGTAGCTTTGTGTGATAGTGTTTACTTCTTTTACATGTTGTATAGCTCTTAGGATGGAAATATATTTTCCATAATGTTGGCGAACAAACGTGTTTTAAATTTCTTGTTTACTCCTACTGACCAAGTCCTGTTAACTTGATTCTAGTTCATTGAAATATTTTTATGTCATATCAGAGAAAGACGGTTCATTCATCATGGAGTTCTCTAAATTTTTAGTGGCAATTTCAACGAGTTGTTTGTAGAGCCCAGGCACACAAACAAGATTGTCAGTATGTTCAAATCTTTAGTTGTGAGATTGCAACCTGCTTGTGAATACACTTAGTCATTCCCGAGAGCTTAAATCTACAATCAACAAGTAGTACTCAATCATGGAATGTTTGCAGATCAACTTTACACAAGCAAAGAACAGTAAGTTCCATCACTGAGCTATGCATTCAAGTGCAACTCTGAGAACTACATTGCAAAATTTAATTTTACAAGTCACAGTGAATAGAGCTTTTTATTCAGGTTGATGACCCTCTCGCAACGGATGAAACTAGATGATGCCACTGCCCAACTCATCATCTCTTGTGCAATTGCTTTACTTAAATATGCGAGTTGAATGCAGTCGTGATGGTTGGAGATTTACTTTGTAATGCTAATCGTAAACTTCGTTTCAACAGGGAAGAATTTGTAGAGCAATGATATCAGATAAGCACTGTAAAATGGGTTGCGATGTGAATAAATTTTGATGGCATGTCTTCACTCTAGTGCATAATTTTCGTAAAGTTTGAAAGAAGATTCAAGAAAGTATATTTGCACACATTTTCGTACTTACTTTTGACTCGCTTCTTTAATCAAGGCTCCCAATGTTTTTGTTTACTGGGAGTTGTTCTTTCACATTTTCCCACACAACCCAAAAATTACAATGTTTGAGATTTTGTGAAATACTTACCGAAAAGCATAAGTTAACGTCTTCTCACATTGATAATATTTTCACTGACGTAAAGTAATACACATTAGTGATTTTCTTCTTGAAACGGAAGCTGGAATATTAATGAATACCTCTTACAAGAAGCTGGCGACAAAATAGTTTATTAAAGCTGTATATTAACATTGTGTTATTTTACAAACAACTTACAGTTCTGCAAGTAATTGCACGAGGTTGCTTTCAGTCGATATATAACTTACTCCACTTTTTGAATAGAAATTCTGTACCTATGGATAAAATCTAGAAATTCAGTTTTTAATTACGAAAATCCACGATTACTTGAAACAAGAAATTAAATAAATGAAATATCATTTGGTTTGTCTGAAAATGACGCGCCATTAAATGCAAATACTTGTTCCCACTGGTATACACGACCGACACGTTCTAATATCCAGATTAACTCAACCGAATCTCTACCGACTGAGCTATGGAATGAAACGTTGCATTCGTGACAATTTCACGATCTTATAACGGTCAGCGCTTATTATATACGATACCATCGTCATGAATGGCAAAGAAGAACGAAATGCGATGACTCACAGATCGTAGGTTAACAGTAGAATCAGAAGGATGTATCTTTAGAAACAATTGTCATGATGGTGAAACAATACTAACACATAGATGTTCATAGTGAAAATGGATTTGTCTGATTCTTATGTCTAGTGTTCAATGTTTCAAACATTCTATTTCGTTCATCTTCATTCTTCGGACAAATTGCAACTCAACATTTTGCATTTTTTAATAAGAGAACAATGAAGCCCCCAATCGTAAAGCGGTTAAGAACCCTTGATCCAAACAACGTGTTGCAGATTGGCTCACCATTTGGATAGATATTCTACGCCTTCAAGTAAGAACTAAAGTTGCATTTTATAACCACAAAACACCATGATAATTTTAAACAACACACGATGAAAAGTCATTTTTACTTTTTTAAGAAGATGGCATTCAAGCCCGCAACCGTAAAGCGGTTATGAACTCCTGACCCAGACATCGCAGTGCAGTTTGGCTCACCATTTGGAAATAAATTTTACCTTCAAGGAAGAACTAAAGTTGCATTATATAACCACAAAACACCATGATAATTTTAAGCAACACATGATGAAAAGTCGTTTTTACTTTTTTGAGATGAGATACAAGCCCGCAATCGTAAAGCGGTTATGAACCCCTGACCCAGACATCGCAGTGCAGTTGGGCTCCCACTCGCTGGAGCACCGTGGGCGATCACCTATGCAAATGCAGATTGTTCGCCCTAACGGAAAAAGTGGATCACCTGCAGGAGGCTTCCCGACTCGCGTATTTGGGTTGGACGTGGGACGCCGAATCCTTTCCTGGTTGTTTTGCATGCTTTTGGTATTATGTTCGCACGAGCATACCGTTAGGTGATATTCCGGTTTATAAAATAAGGCCCGGAAGTCTACTTTCTTTGTGTGAGTGATTTGAGGCACGGAACAAAGTGTTTTGTGGAGAACTAGGTAACTGGGTAGCGTCCACATGCTACGTTTCATAATCTTCTCACAAAATGAACGTAAGCATTACGTACTAACACTGCATGTGAGTAGATATTTTCGATGGATTACCAGGAGTGACTTGGGTATTTCTCTTAATGTTGAGTCTTTTATTTCGTATTATGTGTCTGCTAAAGTTATGTCGCCGTAAATTTTACTTAAATATTGAAGCTTGCAGATCATGTCCCTAAAATGAATTTATAATATATTTGTGATCTCAGCTACTGCTAAACTAGCCAATATTACTTTTTACCATTAATGATTAAAAAGGTTTGTTGCAGGAAAATATTTTAAGGATATCAGGATATTATATTCATGGAGACGACTTTTATAGAAATAATTCATTATTTCTTCAATCAACATTTATTTTATTCTTTTATATACACTGATTCTTTTAAAATTCTCACTCATAGAGTTTTATTCTTTAGGATGAACCTCAAGCGGAGCATTAACAAATGGATATGGAATATGGTTATGTAGAACGTTCCTACATTTAAACTAGCGATTTTGAATGGCACTGCATGAAAAAAACAACAACTAGGGATTATCTATTCCACTCTGTTAATTCAACTGTGCACATGTTACAAACGAAAAAAACAAAAAAAAACACAGATACAATTATTTCTCTCTGAATCGTCAACGTCAACTGGATTGCAGGATTATCCTTCTCTCTTTTAGAATGTATTATTGCAATCAATTGCACAACAGATGCTCTGACAACTTCAAGATAATTATCTTTTTAAATGAATTGTTAATATTTCAGAAAAGCTCTTGTGTAGAATTTGAAATATGAAATGTAACCTGTGATATCTATAATCTAGATCATTACTTCTGTTATTCCATTGATCGATGTATTTACTTTGAATAAGCGTTAGTCAATCCGATTAAAATTACGTAATGGGGAAGATTACTTCATCGTTATTCTAGATCAAAAATACTGCCTCATATTTTGCCTCGAAAAATATTAAATCTTTCACAAGAATTGGAACGATATCAACATACTTGAGAATAATATACAGATTCCTCTGATTATTGTAGTAAATGTCTAGGAGCTTCCAATACACAAGCAATACATTTCTCGAACATTGGTGTATTGGATAGAGAGTCTACGAGGTTGGTAATTAAAATTTAATTGCCTGGTCTGTAAAGAGTAGTGAATCAAAAAGGTGCTTGACTGTACAATTAGAAGCTACAGTATATTTTATTTCTTTATAGGAGGGAGGGGGAATTGTTTGGAACTTACAAGTTTTTTCTACAGAATTAAAAGGTAGGGTAAAGATATTGGTAAAATAAAAAAAAATCGAAGAGAGAAAATGGACAACATACGTGATAAAATTATTGGAGCAACTACCACATGAACAATTTTACAAGCTGTTATTTCTAAAAAATTAATCAGAGTTTAATCAGATCAATTAATGAGTTAATCATCAATTAACGGACACCGAAACCTAGTGTATACAAATTATACCCCTATTAATACTCCACCACTCTCCTCGCCCTTCGACTTGCCTCTTAATAGCAATAATTTCAATCCACTTTTAAGGGACCATTGTCTGGAAAATTGTGAGTATACTGTGCACCAAATTTTCTGCAGTTCAAATGAGAATTGGCGACGTTGCAAAACGTATTCACGCGACATGTCCTGTGCCTCACCAATCTTTCTTGAGGAAATCAGAGGGCACGAGGGGGCGGGATTCGGGAATAAAGTAACTATAAAACGTGGTCCCTGATTTGGTATCATGGCTCCTCGATCCATTTCTTTCAACGAGACTGTGGATATGAAAGTGATCTAAAGTTTAATTCTTTGAATTGACAGAGCCTTCTTTTTCTTACCTTCCTGGAAGAACATCTGGTGCAGTATCAAAGTTGGACGTTCGGGTTATCGACTTGCTCTGTAAAACGCGAGTGTTCGGGTTGCGTATGAAATCTGAGCCCAGCGCTCAAACCCTCGACCAAGTGAGTCTTGCAATTCATGTGTAGATGATCTATCATTCATGTGTATCATCTATCATTCATGTATAGAAAGCGATGACAAACATCATCGAAAACAGGAAATTCCACCCAATTCAGATTTTTTATTCAGTTGACTTGCTTCTCTCTGCCGCCGTTAGAACGGGAATCGTCCCTGGAAACATTGCCAGCAACAGCGGTTCCGCGCTGCTACCACAACCACTTCTATCGCCACTTTCTCCTCAATTGCCGCCACCACCGCCATGGCCTCTGCGTGTTCAGTAGTTACATCCCGACACCACCGATATTAAAATAGCCGTTAATCATAATCTCCACCACTTACTAAATTACCAACTCACTATCGCCTGACGAACCCAACTATCATTATCTACCATTGCCTTCACAGCAGATTAATCTACCACCACCAACTTTGCCAACAACTCTACTTTAAAACAATTCACTACACAATCTCCTTTAACACTATACCACTATCATTGCTACCATCAACAGTATTAATAACACCACCATGACCATGACTATGACCACCATCGTCACTCAATGACCATCGTCCCGCCAATAGAATTGCCACCACCATCACTGCTCCACTGGCACTGCCATCGCCACCGTTACCGCCTTCTCCACCGCCTCTGCCTCCCCTAACGTCATCACTGTTGCCACCTCCACCATCTCCTCCATGGCCACCGCCTCTTCCTCTGCAACCAGCATCACTGCCATCGCCTCTCCATCTCCTTCTCCACCTTCGCCATCACCACCGCCTTCTCCATCGCCTCCTCCAGCGCCGCCACCACCATCGCCAACCTCTACCGCCACCACCACCGCCTTCTCCATCGTCGCCTCCAGCACCGCCACCACCATCGCCAACTTCTACTGCCACCACTACCGCCACCGCCTCCTCCACCTCTTCTTCCACCGCCACCGCCACCGCCACCGCCACTGCCTCTGCCACCAGTATCACCGCCAGCGCCACCGTCGCCGCCATCTCCTGCTTGTGTATTCCGCTCACGCCGCAGCAGGCGACACGCATGACATGCTCGTGCCGTGAACCGCCGCGTCGTCGCGCCGCCGCAGCCCGACCGTCGCGTCGCCTGTCGCCGCGTCGCGACGCGTCGTGTCGCGGGCGCAGTGCGACCCGACCCGGACGTGTCATCTGCCGGCTGCATAAAAGCCGGTGTGCACCGCGCTGCTCGCGTCAAAGCGGCCACGTACCTCCCAACCCACCTCGGGCGCGCTTACACGCGCTTCCTGTTGCGCCGACAGCCACACAGTCAGACACAGGTTTTTGTAAGCCCTGTTTTTGGAAGATCAATCAATCAATGATGCATTATTTTACGTGCCGTGGCTCAGGCCATCAGACCTGCTCTTTCGCCTGACCACGCGAAATTTGCTACACTCCTTTCTTTTGCATCTCTCGGGCGACAAAACAGGCGATTTGAATTTAGCTCTGAGGCTTCTTTTAGGCTTGAGAATATTTTACGTACAATAAATCTACAATATGGGACAGCTGGCTTTACTTCCCTTCAGGAGGATTTATTTTTTCGCCCTTAAAAATCCTTGGCTTCGAGGTTTCAGGAAGATCAGGTTTTCTGCGACTTTTCTCGTTCAAGGTTGAGCCCAGTGTCCGTACATTCACCACATACGTTCGTTTGTATCAAGTTAGTCCGCCCACCTGTTTGTTGATCATTGCATGACCATCACACTATCTTCATTCCTAATATTTTGTAATAATCAGTTCTTTTTCGTGCATGTGAAATGGTTGTGACTGCTAAATAAGCCACAATGGAGCCATAGAAAGTTACTAAGTTCCAGTCTTTGGTAAAGAAAGCGAGAATCACGATAGAACGCGTGATTTAAAGTTTTTGTTAGTATTTTTTGAAACAGATTAATTGGATTTATATTATTTATTATTGGTAAGGTTGGTTTAAATTTTGAACATTAAATTTTCGTCTGACCTCTCCAATTAATTAGCAGAGCCAACGATCCATGTAGTATTTGTGGTCACTCCCTGAGAGCCGTGCCGTGCACTTCAAGCTACAGAAAGCGTCCTCACGCGAACTTTGTCAAGTCAAGTACCCTCCTCAAGTACTGGAGACACGAGACTCGGTCGTGACAACGGAAGAGGGTCGTGTTTCTTGAAAGAATTTACAAAGCGCATGGGAGGTGGGAGGTATTTTACTTACATTTTAATTAGAGTATGTAAAATCATTTCACCTAATACTTTCTCGTATATTCTTAGGTTACTTGTATCAATCAGCATCTGTATTCTAGGATGTAATACAATGAGTTTCAATATATATGAATGTATGAAAATATTGGATCATTTAAATAAATTTCCGAAGCAATATTAATCCTGCCCTAGACATTCATTCCCTTCAATTGATTTTGATGTACATTTATTATCACTAAAATTTTTATGAAATGTGTTAGTATCTCGAGAAAGAACTCAAAATGATTCAGCAATTGTAGTCGCTTTGCTTCAAAGGAATTTGATTTAATATAAGAGGAGATATATTTTTATTTATTAAAAGTAAATATATGCAGTATCATAGGAATTGCGTATTCTAGAAAAGTTATCCGAGATTAGTCGAGAAGTGACTGTGCTTTTCTACTTTCTAGCTCAAAAGCATTACATTCGTGCAATGTACTGTGTATCATTGCCAGTTGCTTAATTCGCGAAATGTTCACTTGGATCCTAGTTCTCCAACTCAAACGTGACCCCACGTCCCGCTATCGCGTTCAGAGCTGTCCCACTGACTGCTTTGTAGCCACTATCCAAAGTTCATGTCACCATCAAGTCGAGCAACCATGAACTTTTCGCTTCGTGGTGTAAATCTGTGTCGCGCCCGTCAAAATGAACGAATCTTCGCTTCCTCGTCGCATGATGAGGAAGATTCCTGTACGTACGTCAGGAGAGGACACCGGTTTGCATTTACTTTTGCAAGTTATTGCGAGATTTAGAAGTTTTGTGCGCGAGATTTGCATATGCGTCATGGTCTTTCATTTTAATTTCATGGAAAGATGTACTATTATTTTATGTCCTTCCTATTAAACTGATGTACCTTAACACTGCACAGACTGCACTCTAATCTTCATAATGACCTACTTACAAAGAATGATGGGGAATTGCTTGGATATACTAAGTTGCCCACAAAAATGAGTTTCTCACAAATACTGTCACATTTAGACTGTAATAAAATTCGATCTGTGCATAGTATGCAATTTAATTTCGTGCAAAAGTATTCATACTGTAATGTTATGCTCTTCTTATTAAACAGATGAACTATACAATCTGAATAAAAACGTACTGTGACTGTAATGAATGATCTACAGAGAATTCGATTTAGAAAGTTGCCCATACAAACGTGTAGTAGCATCAAAGATTGTTGCGTTCAGAATCGAAGTCTAATATTTTCTTGCATCATTTGGTGGGAATGAAAAACATCAAATCCCTATTTTATTTGATTTATAGAAAGAAAAGCACCGAAATCTATCTCTCAGAAGCTCGATGAAGAAATTTCAATAAAACGTTAAAATGTTGGTAAATTGGAAACTGATAGACTTTGAAATGTACAGATGAAATCCACATATTTTTAAAGACACACTTTTGTTAAACGGTTTGACCCAATATTAATTCTTAAAATTTATGAAAATGCCATATCAAAGTTATCAATTCATTCATCAGAATTTCTTTGGTAGTCTGCAACAAGAGAATAATCAGCTTCCGAAAAATTACATAACGCAAGGTTTGGAAAATATTACCACTCTCCGCAAGTAAACTTTTTATCGACCACAATCATTCTACCCATAGCGAGAGTGCATCTAGCAGACACAGCGAAGGACCGACCGCAAACAATGGACATTTCGCATTCCGCTTCTTGCGCGTTCACCTGTCGAAAACCCAGCATTTCCGGGTCCGCGAGCAGTTGCACTTTCAGCTGCTTTTTCTGACACGCAACCCACTGCGAAAACCGTGAATGAGTTTCATGAAACAACCGGAATAAATTTGAATTTGATTCTTCGCTGACGTTTTGAATATCGTTCGAGCGTCGGAAAGCGTCGACAGCGGAGTATAGTAGTTCGCGCGAATTTTTCTGGAAAGTGAGGAGAACGTCCGTGAGAATGTCACACGAGAACGTGCTGCTTTTAACGTCCCCTTCTCTAGTTGACGACATCGCCGCCGCACCGATTTTCCGCCGCTGCCGCTCGCATTGGTCGCTGCCGTCGCCGCTTCGTTTGCCTCTCCACCGGGACGGTTTTTGTGCAAACTCTTTTCCGCGAAAGCGTCATAGCATACATTATTTTCCGATTGATTGATCAAAAGAATTTTATAGAAAGTTTGCATGTATTTTTTTTAAGAATTTAACACTAAATCTGTTGTGCTGTTGTGGATGTATCAGTTGCAAGCCCATTACTTCGTTGCGAGAAAAATCTGTTATCCAGAATTCTTTTTTTGTAGATAGTTGTTGATGATTAACGAGCTACCGGTGCTCGTGTAAATAGAATTTGATTTTAATTATTTTCCATGCAACGAGTCGATTTATTTGTAAACTGACAAATTTCACGAACTAAAAAGGTAGTAGAAACAGGTGAAGCAAATTTACAGATTTTATAAACGGAATAAAGTGTTGCTCAGCATCATGCGCAAATGAAGTAATTTATTTTAACTAATGCGTTCAGGTAGAACACGATTTTTAAAGGATATTCATTTTGATAAAACATCTGTATGACATAATGTGGTTTCGTTGTGTAAAAAACTGTTAAATAGCACTTCATGTTTTTGTGAGTGAACATTAGTATACCATCTCAATTAATTAAGGACAGGCAATTCATAAAAATGACTAACTTTAATATTCTGAACTGTACTTTTTGTGAAATTAAAATTGAACTACACACGTAAAGCTCCAATTTATCCATAGCATTAACTAACCAACTTAATGGGAGAATGTACTAAAAGTGATTAAAAATTTGCAGTGCTATTGTAGACGTCACTCAAAGTTGAAAGCAATTGCAACGGTTATGACTGACATCGTACAATGTATAATTAAATGAATCAGGCCTCCTGAGTAAAACAGCAATATTCTCTACAGCCCTCCCGCTCGTGGTATAGTCTACAAAACACAATAAAATCACACACACACCACACATATACAGTGACAGTTTTCCTACAGAATTATCCCAGCCGACTAAATGCAAGCCTAAAATCGATTAAGAACTTCCACATGATAACCTTCACCGAGGAAGAAAATTAAGTTGGACGTCAGGTTAGCGGTTACCAGGGAACCACACACATGAATATTCCGACGCACTGAATGTCTTAACAACGTGTTCAGAGTTATGAAAGGAGGCAAGAAGAATGCTTTGAATGCCTCCGCTCTACGAAAACTGAGGAGAAAAGCCGCCGCTCCCGCACCGACTGCCCTGTGCTCGCGGCGGATGTGCAGGTTGTCGCAACGGGACAGCAGCTCCTCCTTTTCCCTTTCTCCACTTCTTTCTCTCCTCCGCCTTCTCTTCCGGCGACACCCGCTCTGTGCCCTCTCGCTCCGTTCGCCCAGTTCCGAGCCTCTCCACTCCGCCCTACATCGCCCCGATCTGTCTCGTCCCGTTCCCCGGCCTGGTCCGTTTCTTTTTTGCCGCTTTCCATTATATGCCATTCCGACTCGTCCCGTTCCGTTTCGTTTCGTCCAGTTCCGTCTTGTCCCGTCCTTTCGCGTCCCGTCCGTCCGTTCCGTTCTGTCTCACCCCATTCAGTCCCGTCACGTTCCTTTGCAATCAGTCCGGCCTCGTCTCGTCCCGTACCGTTCTGTTCTGTTCTGTCCTATCCTGTCCAGTTCTACACCGGTTCGTCCCGTCCCGTTCCGTTTCAGTCAGTCTTGCCATGTACCGTTCCGGTTCCATCCCGTCTCGACTCGTCTCGTTCCGTCTCCTCGTGTCCCGTCCTTGTTGAAAATATAGTCCAGCTCTTTCCGCTTTCTCTGCGCGTCGCGAACATGCCTCCTGGCCCCAGCTCATCGCCATGCTCGACCCAGCTCCTTGTCTCCACTTCTCTCCATATACTTCGATTCATTTGTAGTGGCGCTTGTAAATCAGCTGTTCACGGTATCATTCAATTGGGAACTTGAACGTCATTACAGTGGCGTCACTAAGGAGAAGTTCGACCTCTTGATTGAATGACACCGTAACAGCTGTAACGCCAAGCACCACTACAAATAAATCGAAGTATGGCTCTTCGTCCCTGCTGTGCGCTGCCCCGCTTTGTCTGATCTGCTCTACAGTGGCCGCCACGCGCGCGCTCCGGGCTCACTGTGTCACCGGGTGAGTGGCGTCAGGCGACGGGGCGAGCCGGAGCGGGGTGGGCGGAGAGGAGAGGCGGAGCAGGGGCGGGGCGGCCCGGCGGCTGCCGGGTGGGTCGTGTGGGCCGGCGAACGACCGTCTCGCCTCTCCTAGCGTGGGTCGTAACCCGCTCCTCTCCGCGGGCGGGCGGGCGAAATGGGCGCTTCGGAGGCCGTGGGTTGTTGCACCCGCCCCCGCCCTCTGTCGGAATGCGGCTGGGCGGGGCGCGTGCACCGGAGAAGAGAAGGCAAATATTGTGATGGAGGGCGGCGCAGGAAAGTGTTTTCGCGGAGGGAGCAGCGCCGTTTAAAAGAAGACGGGTTTCAACGATAATGTCCGGAGTTCGACTTCAACGGCATATTTTTAGTTCTTTGTAAACATGATGCGTACGAGCAAAGTTTATCAGCATCAAAAATACTGTGTACGGAAAATAATATTTTTGAATGTTAATCCTTTGAAAGTGGAACACCCACAAGAACGCTAATACGTGTTTTCTGTTCCTAAAATATTGTCGAAATGCTGTTCTTCATTCCCGTTGCTATAAAACAAAATAAGTCCATTTTTGTTTCTCATAAATCAAAACTGATATGCATCAAAATCGAGACAGCCTTACTTTTCAAGTTAGAAATATGAACTTTTTTTGAGAACAATCTTCTGAATTGCTAACGTTGCATTTTCAAATACACCACATAACAATATGTCACATAGTTTCACTTGAACATATACAAACTACGTAAGGAGGCAAAACGTATTTTATTCGTCATATAATTATTCAAAATCCAACACGGTTATTACGCTACACAACATGAAAAAGTAAGAAATCTAAACAAGGCAAACCCGAATCTAAGCTAGATGCATGTAGTGTAACAAATTCATCGACATATTGTCATTTTGCCTCCTGCGTATTTTTTACAACCAAAGAGAATACCGTGAAGGGTCCTATCTCGTCTCGTTGTGTCCTATCATCATGAAAATGGAAAACTAGAAAAAAAGTCTAAATATGAAGTAAAAATGATAAAACAAGTAAACAAAACAAATGGTGAATAGGATATTATCCAAGCAGATGATATTTGAGGGAAAATGGGATAAGAGAAGAAAAAGACATGTAGAAGTGTTCGGTGACAAATTATGGCAAACAACAGAATACATTCCCATACTATTTAGCAAAGTATAACGTCATGGGCAAGGGAGAACCGTTCTCATAATGTATAGAGTTGCATCGCTGAAAATATCGCCGTGTCACATCGCATCGTGCAGCATCTTTGTGTATCGTATTGTTTCGTACCGTGTGGTGTAATACCTCGAGGTATCGTATCGTCTTATCCTCATCCTGCCACATCGCGAAGCCTTCCCGTATCGAGTCGAATCTTCGTCGTTTCGTGTCGAATAGTGTCGCGTGCCCTTGTGGGTGCGGCGGAGCAGGGCGCGTGCCGACTAGTGATTGCAAATTTTACCCAAATATCGATATTTCGACACATCACCAAAAATGTTTTGGATGTCGATGAAAACATGGACAAAAATATCAATGTTGAAAACATCAATGTTTTTTATATATTTTAAATATGATAAAACAGGTGGTATTTTCCCATCCCAAACCCATATTAATTATTGTACTTAAATAAGTTATATTTTATTATTTGGTCACGTATAAATAAAATGTTAAATGTAATATTTATCGAACGTAGAGAAGAATGTTTTATCTCTGTCCTTTATGTCTGCCCATGAAACATTACAGATATTTTATTAAAATTATTATAAAGTGAAACATCATGGACAAACTCCCAAAAATAACCACAAAGAAATCTGTCGAAGCATCGACAACTGTGCTAGATGTCAGTGACTGTTGGTTATGAGCAATTCACAAAAAGTTAGGTTCTTGAAATTTTATGTATACCATTAACTTTTTTTAAACATCAATGATTCTTAAAAATACATGGATGCTAAGAAGGCATCAATCACAAAACATCGATTTTCTGGATATCGATGTTTCTAGTCAAAAATATCAACGTTTGGAAAACATCGATTTTTTTTTTTTTTTTTGCCTTGCCTAGTGCCGGCCGAGCTGCTGGCGACAGCCGCAAACTCCCGTTCGCCCCGCGGGTGCCGGAAACGCCACACGGCGGCGCTCGGCGGCACTGGCGGCGCGGCGCGTGTGCAGAACGGTGCGACCGTCGCCTCCGCCGCCGCCACCGCCTCGCGATTCCTGGAACGTCTCCGCCGGCGACCGGCCCCGACCGCTCCGAGAGCGGAGACGCATTGGCACTGACTGCACTCCGTGGCGCGACCAAGAACAGCAGCGGGATGATGAAGGAGAAGACGATGGAAAGGAAGAATTGGATGATGAAGAAGATGAAGAGGAAGAGAAATAGGATGAAGAGAATGAAGAGGAAGAGAAATAGGATGAAGAGAATGAAGAGGAAGAGAAATAGGATGACGAGAATGAAGAGGAAGAGAAATAGGATGAAAAGAGAATGAAGAGGAAGAGAAATAGGATGAAAAGAGAATGAAGAGGAAGAGAAATAGGATGAAAAGAGAATGAAGAGGAAGAGAAATAGGATGAAAAGAGAATGAAGAGGAAGAGAAATAGGATGAAAAGAGAATGAAGAGGAAGAGAAATAGGATGAAAAGAGAATGAAGAGGAAGAGAAATAGAATGAAAAGAGAATGAAGAGGAAGAAGTTGCTGATGAGGATAATGATGTTGATGTTGAATATGTTAATGACGATTTCGGCAAACGGGATGGTGATGATTAGGGGGCGGATTTTGATGACCTAAAACTTCGCCAAAAGTTATCAATAAAATGCTCTTAAAATTTGTTCAAAATAACCTAAAAGTAAAGAAAAATAACGTAAGAAGTTTGATGAAAACCAGTTCAGATGAACAACTCAAGCTGCTGGATATTTTACTGATATAATCGAGGCTTATTCCTTTCGTTCAAGTTAACTCAGTTTGCAAACTTTGGTTTGGACTCTTTACCAGGAAATCCACAGTCAAAATGTTTTGACTGTTCAAAAACATTTTTAACTTTTTTATTGTACCTAGTTTACAATTGGCGGCATGGTAGTGGTCTAGCATGTGTACAATTTTCAGATTTTTATCTGGACCCCCAACAAAGATAGTGCAGTTCAAATTTTGGGAAAAATACAAACTTACAATTTTCAAGAGGATGGAATTTTCAAGTGGTACGTTATATACCAATGATACTTTACAAATAGTAACTATACTGTTATGTGTAAAAGTACAGAAAACATTAAGGCTGTGCTGTTATGACTTCTTTGAGAAATTACTCTCTGAAAATCAAATTAATTTCTTTCGCGTTCCATATATTTGGTTGCAAATAATTTCCAAATAAAACATAGAAGATAGATAAATAAAATTTTGATTTGCAGGCCAGAGTATACTGAATTGAATGCTTTTTATTCTAAAATGCTAGAATGATCTAGAGCTGAGTAATTTAGAAATGAGTAAATTTCTGCGTACGCGAAAAATGGCGCATGGCGTGAAACGAAAATGACCACCATGTCTAAATCAGATACAATAAAAAAAGTTAAAGATATTTTCGAAAAACCAAAACATAGGGAAATGTGTGTACAAAATATGAATTTTTTCGAGATGGTCGAGCGACCAATTTATTCAATTCTGGACCACTTAAAATGGATTGACCCGTGTGCAAACGTTTGCTCTTTGACGATTAATGAGGTTGAAAAAAATATTGTACTATTAAAGAAATTGCTTAAATAATTAAATCTGCGTGATGCTTCCGGAGTTGTATAATTGTTAATTTAATATTTCCCGAAAGATGTTTTGTAACATCTAATTTTTCCTTTATGTTCCTTTTCTTTTCATTTTTAATTCAAAAGTCAGTTAATATGGATGAAAGAGTTATGTTGCAAATAAATGGATCCTGCAAGCGTTGTCGTTCTTTTTATTTCTTTCAAAAATATTATGAGGACACGCAGGTTGTTCTCATTACAAAACAAGGACTTTTGCTGAAGTTTAAGATCTTCATCTCTGCACACCTTTTTATAGCTGTTTAGACTAGGAAATAACGAACTAACATGACTAACAGGTTCTGAAATTTTTAATCTTCATACAGATTATTACAGGAAAAATATAATCCAAAATAATCACATGGTTTAACTCTATAACACTAATTTTCCTATTGTTTCGTTTCGCTATGTTTTCAGTATTATAGTACTATTTTACTCACATGGCAAATGTGACACAATACACAGTCATGTGACTTTTTCTAGGAAAACTATGCCCACTGGAAACTTTCCAGTTAATATTCTAATAAGATTCTGAAATTGCCTTTTTATATTAATATTGGTGTTCAGCAAAGGGCAAGAGAATGACATAGAATGAATTACAGAACAATAAAGATAATTCTACTGTTTAGCCATTAATTTTTGATAATAACTCATTGAATCTGTTCAAACATTACAACAAAAATAAAAGATTACAAGGCATAAACGATATTTAGTGACCATATAAGAGAATAATCACTATCTCCCTCCAGTCCCTTTAGAATTCTTCCTTTTGTAAAATGACCAAAAATTTTACTCTTTTATGTTACTTACGTTTGTAACTTTAACAATTATCTTATCTACGATTGTTATATTCCTTAAATTTTTCATTTCAAACATTACAAACATTTCAAAATGCAGTTTACTACAATGTTATTGAACATGTTCCGTCAAAATACATTAGCTGTGGTAATATTTAGAAAATACATCATACAATAAATGTTTGAAATCCTCTCGATAGCATCTGAAGAGTTGGGTTTGGTGCATCTGGACATGTCTGGAGCTCGTTTTATCTTCTCGCAAGTGAATGAACGTGCGTCAAAACACTCACCTGTCGCGTAAATCAAATGCATGGTACAAAAGTACTCATATACTCCGAGAGATCCAATTTTAGAACTGACAATTAAGTCCACGGGTGAACTTAACCAAACAGATATGACGTATGAAGAAGTATGACGTTGGAGATTGACGTCGATTTAAAAAACAAATTGCATGACATCACAAGGTGACACCTACCTACCGACGTTATCAAAACATCAAACCAAAATGTGACCAAAACATCTCGTTCTTCCGTTGAAATCTCAAAATTGTTCTTTTGAAGGATTACATAACTTTGTTCAACGTATATATGTGACAGCAAAAATGAAGAGAGATAAAAAGTCGATTTTGTATTCATATAATGATGAATATTTGTGGTGCTCGATCCTAGATATTGTTGAATGTATTCAAAACATATTGCTTGTTAAAATCAAATCGTTCGCTTATTTTCGTTCATATCTCTGATTTTTTTCGGTAGTTCATTTGAACAATTTAGAAAGAAATGTTCTGCATCAAATCGACGCTTTCCCTCACGAATTGTTAAGGTACGTTCTACTCTAATAAATGTATATTTTACAATGCAAGGTGGAACGACACCTGATTCCCCATCTCCCTCCAGGACCTCTGCCACTGAATTATCGAGAGGAGCCTTTCCCCATCCCTTCTACCCTCCTCCTCCTTTCGTCTCTCCTCCTCCACCGTCGCCGACGCCGCAGGCCGCCGTCGCCGCCGACTCCTTGGCCACCGCTCCCGCAGTTGTTATCGCCTCCTTCTCCGCCGCTCCCGCCGTCCATACCGTCGCTACTGCCTCCTTCGCCACCGCTCGGATCGTCGCTCCAGCCGTCGATACAGCCTCCCCCGGCTCCTTCACCACCACTCCCGCCGGCGTTACCGCCTCCTTCGCCGTTGCTACTGCCCCCTTCGCCAGCACTCCCAAAGTTGTTATCGCCTCCTTCGCCATCGCTTCTGCCTTCTTCGTCACCGCCCTCGTCTCGTTCGTCGCCGCTCCCACAGTCGCTACTGCCTCCACCGCTGTCTGCTTCACCGCCGCTCCCTCCACCATCGCCGGCTCCCAGACCTGTTCGAGATCCTTCGTCCGCGATGAGCGTGACGTTCAAGTAACAGTACGAAGGCGGTGGCGGTGGCGGTGTTGTCGATCGACGATCGCCGTGAACGATCCCGTAACGGAGGCGGCGCGACGTGTGCACCGGACGGGGCCAAATCGGCAACGGACACAGAAGTAGGAGCGCAAGGCGAACGAAGTGCCGGAGTTTATTATGAGGGCGCTCAATAAATATGAATGAAAAGGTTTTGTAAAATCTCAACATACTGACCTATTGCGCTGATGAAACAAATTGCAAATAAAAACATATTAAAATATTAATATTAAAAAAAATAAAAGATTCTATAAATGACCTATGAGATGATGACACAGCTACAAATGATGCCATTGTGACAATGATACGTAATCTTCAAAATATTATAATTAAAATTTTATTTAATGCTAGTAACTCAATTCCAAAAAAATTGGAATAGCCCATTGTTCTATAGAGCTCTTCAATTCAGACTGTAATTTTAAAGTATGAGTAAAAAAATATTGTGTTGTTATTGCCCAAAAATGCATAAATACCAGTATGTATGATTCAACGAGAAACTTTTGAAAACATTCATACTCATGAACCAGCAATGTCTAAACTTCAATCAAACGTTTGAAATTGATGTATTCTATATCTCTACAATTATCTTTTGAAATTTTTGATTTTCTTTCCTACGTCTTCTTTTAGCAAGAATACATTTGCTTCAATACTTTATTTTACTTTTCCTTATGACATATAAGTTCTTAATTGTGTAGTTGATACATGCAATGTTATTCGACAATCTGCAAAGCAAAACCAAAGCATTCATCTGCATAAAAATGCACGAGTTATTAATATCCATTACATTAAAAAAATCACTCCAAAAATGTAATTGTGGTACGTCATCGAGCGAGTGCGTGGTCTTAATCGATATTCTGTTGATTTCAGTTTGATAACACTGTGTAAATTCTAACCGAATAACTTTCCTTTTCTTTCACCACTTTCAGTTCTCAAAGGGGAAATTACAAGAATAAAGATAAAGATTTCTAGGCAATTTCTCATCCAAATCCACAACGTTACACAGTTGATAGAGTGCGACCCTCATTAGAATGGTTGCAGATAATTCCGCAGTTCAGGAAGCAGAGCATTTGTGTACTATAACGACCAACTTCTCATCCTCATTACGTGTTGAGTTACGACCGTGAGACACTTTCTCGTTACATAAAGGAGCAATAATCGTAATTTCAGAAAGATCAAGCGCTAAAGGAGAAAATCACATGAATATCATAGTGTATCAGATACTCTCCTGTGTGTTGCACTTACACTAGTTGAGGTTTTCCTAACTTTGTATGGAAGAAATTTAAAAACACGTATGGGAAAGAAAAAATAATTAAATCCAAACATGCCATATTGTAATGAAATTAGTATCCAATTTTTTTTCAAATATTAATTTTATGGAAATATCCATTTTGCGTTGAATATTAAGTGATCACTCTTTTATGAGTCTCATTCATTTCGAACAATCACAGCTATTCAGTAGTTTCCATCTCCCAGGTTGTTAGCCGGCAATAAAATACACTGCAGTGGCAAAGGGCATTCACACTACGAAACAGCGCAGTGGCAGAGTAAAATATGGGTCTTAGCTCACGGCAGTCGTCTCAGATTTCAACTCTCACGAACATGGGTCTTGACCGTGGGCGCTCTCACCCCCCTTCCCTGCTCTTGGCTGTCACGTCATCTCAGTGATATTGTTCACATTTCGTTACTTCTGCTTTTCCGTTCGTTGTTCTAAACGTTCTGAGACACTAGGCATAGTCCAAACTCGAATCCTCTAGCATTTACGAATCTCGAATCTATTATGTATTTAGGACAAGTATTTAAAAATATTAGTGTATATTGTCAAAGATATCCAATTTTAAAAACGAGAAATTGGTGGAAACAATATGGAAAAAAAAATGAAAATAAAGGATTAATATTAACGAATATTATTATTATTAATAATATTTATTATATTTATATTACATTAATATCAATAATTATTGAAATGGAAATATTGGAAATTGTTAATTGCTAAAATAGGTTTATAATTCTTTGGCTGTTCCTAAAGAACATGATAATCATGTAGAGAAGTAAATTAATTTTAAACAATACTGGATTACAAATATCTTCTTCCTTAAGCATAAGGGAATAAATATAAATATTTATCACTTGAAGTACATGTTCACATCTTTGCACTTGAATCAATGCTGATTTTTTTACGTTTAAGAATTTCTGAAGTTTTTTTTTACATCCGCACTATATTTTTAAAATTCAATGCAATGGCAAATTCATTGAAACGTATCTACAATTTGAATTGACGTTTGACAGTGTTATCTCAATAAAAATAATCATAAGTTATCTAAATAAAATTAAATTATTCAAATAATTTCGAGTAACATATTATACACGGAGAGTATGAAAAAAAATAATAATTATCAATTACAATTAATGTCTGAAGAAATTGATTTCTGATGATTAGAAATTATTAGTAGTTTTAATGCATTTATTTTCTTCCTAAAACAAAATTAACATATATTATTTTATATTATTATTATTAGCGTAGTTTACTTTAAAACGGAAGTAATAATACCTTGGCTTTCAGCGCGTCTGGACGAGTAGTGTTTCTCAACTTGCAATGTCGACTGAGAACCACTGGACTTTATAACGAAGTGATTTATTCCCAAGACAAGCTTTGATAGTAAATAGGATCTCTTTGAAACAATGCCATGAATAGTAAAGTTGTGATGAAACACTGATATACTAGTATTGAATCTAAACGTAAGTGATTTGTTAATTCATATTTATTAGTCATTAAATTGTTTTAATTAGTATATTATATTTAAAATAATTCATACATTTTACTGTTATACGAGCTGTGATGCTTTTTTTTCATATTTATATTTTTTACTTATTTAAGGTTGCTTTTCAACTACTAAGGTCATATAGCGACCACTGTAACATTGGGGGTAACGGTAATGTATTCAGATACAGACAAACATCCATGCCTCGGGTGGGATTCGAACCCGCGACCCTTCAGGCACGAGGAGGTTACGGCTCTTCTGCCATAGAGCAAAAATATGTTCTTGCGGCGACTTTATGATAACAGCAATGCAAAATTCGAATGACATCATTATGTTACAAAACACGATTGAGATCTCAGTGGTAAATAATATGTAGTAGCACGTGTGAATTTATTATACACTGCACACCTTATCGCTGAAATCAGTGGTCCGCAGAATATTTACAACTCTTCAGAAATGTTCGAATTGCCAAAAATTGAGAAACGTGGGTCAATATGAAATTACCCATACACAGATCATTTCCAACTTCAGAAGTTTTTATTTCTTCCAACGTCACGTGTCACTTATTCGCCACACCATCCACCCACACCTTCCCACCGACACAAAGTTATCTTCCCCCGCCCGCACTCACACATGCACACACACACTGGCTGAGCTTCCACTTCTGTCCTCCCCTTCGCCACCGCCTCCCTCGCCGCCGCGGCGTCGGTGAAGATGAGCAATCAGGAAGCACCTCCCGCGTGCGGGGCGGCGCGAATGCTTTTACGGCGGCAATCCCCGGCGGCCGCCGCTGCCGCCGCCGCCGTGCGGTGGTGCAACGCTGCACAGCGACAACGCGAACATTGGGCCGAACCCGGTCTAAACGCGTGCATAGGTCCCAAATAAATAGGAAAATTAGAAAAAAATAGGACACGAGAAAAAATATAAGAAAAAATATGAAGGAAAGGAGAAATTTGTAAAATAAAAAATGAAGGCCAGAAGAAAAAAATCTGAATGAGGTAAACAGAAAAATGAAAAAGATGCTAAACTATTGTAAGTCTAGGTTGAAATTTGGGTAATAACTAGGGAGCGGATTTCTATGATTTTGCATATTTTTGTCCGTTGCTTCAGGGCATAGCTAAGTGAAATTTCTTGACATTTGGTTAGAATTGGATAAATAGCTTAGCAATAGCAATAGCTTAATATGTTATCTTCATATTTGCCCGATTTTTTCTGTTCGAGCATTTTCGTGTAATTATATTGACATATTTTGCCTATTTCGTTAAAATAGAGACTTGTTTCTAAAACGCTTCAACTTTTCGTACGATATATTTATTTATGATTCATCGATTACGAAGATCTTGTCACAATTTGCGTTTTTTTTCTTCTGTAGAAGCTAAAATACTTGTGCAAATGTAGGAAATTTCTTGATATGATTTTTTTTAAAGCAGATAGAAGAAGTGCAAAAAGACATAATATATACATAACTAAGATGAATATTTATTTACATTATTTCTCTCGAGAAGTAAGGTAGATTATATTACGTTTGCACAAAAATATATCTTTTCATTCCAAGCACGCTTCTTCTGAATTTGGTTAAGAGAAATGAAATATTGTTAATTTTAATTGCTTATTAAACTGTATATTTGAGAATTTGTCATAAATGCATATTTTCAAAGCATATTTCAAGATATTTTTGGGGATAAAATTTTTCCCCCTAGTAATAACATTACACTTCTTTTTAATATGTAAAATTTTGCAGTAAACAGTGGTATCCCCATCATGTACATTTATCTCTCCAAGATTTCTAAAAAAATATTAATAATCTGGTACAATGTTTTTAACAATAATTATTGATCTAGTACAATGACTTTGTAGTAATGTAATTTCTTGTCGTCAGGAACACTATTTCTTTTGACACTTCGTTTATGATGTCTACCCTTAGAAATGTTCAAATCAAGGAATCCAATTCAGGGAAGTAGGTAAAGAACTTTCGAAAGAGCATTCTCGTAATTCATTATGACTTCTTTACAAGCGAAGACTATCTTCGTTTCACTATTCAATTCTTCCTCTATAGAGAAAATTGACCAGTCGCATTCTGTTGGTGGCGCCCTATTCAGACCACTGTGTGGCGCGGCGTGGCACGAGGGTGGGGGGAGAAGAACGACTGTGGAGAGACGTCGATAGCTGCGACCGCACACAACGGTGACGATGTTTAATGATGACTGACCTGTAACACTGCCCCAAAGAGAAGGGACAATTGAGGCACTCATTCCGGCCGTCATAACTAGGTGAACAGTGCGGCTTTTAGAAGTTTGACCTACATCGAAGAAGAACTGATGAGCCATTCATCCGATCAAGGAAAATATTGATGTTTCACCGGGGCGGCGTTAAATTGGCTTTAAAAATTCATTTCTTGTTCTTCGGTAATTAATACATAACTATCTGTAGAAAAAGAAAATGAACAAATCTTAAGAAAATAACAATCCATTTATTGCGAGAATTGTCTACATTTTGTAACTATGACAAGAAATATACCATGCAGCATCCTCGAGTCCTGCACTAAAGAGAGAAGAAATGCAAGTCACTCAATAAAGAGACGGCAATGATTAAAATCATGAAGTCACGCTGCAGCGAACTCTAATGCATGAAACCGGTAGTGGTCGAAAAAGAACGATACATTGCAATGAAATCTTAATTAAATCATTGTTCCACTGTATGAGACTCGTGAGGTTGCAGAGAAAATACTGAAATTCTCCAGCCAGTTAGAAACATCATTCAACTCAGGAAGTTCATTTGGAAGCCAAAGTTCCCCTCCGCCGCCAGGTGTCGAACCTAGAAACTCTCGCTCCGACGGTCTCTGTGGTGGAGCACGTTAGTTGTGAGTTTCCAAAGTCGTAGATTAGATGGGAGGTCAGGAATCTGCGGTCTGATTACGCCTGAGTTCCCAATTTATTAGGAATACGAAGTAATCTCGGCAGTTCAGTTCTGTTCCAGAGAACCCGTACTCATAGTGGTATGACATTCAGAACTTCGGGGAAGAGGATGAAGATTATTCAGCAAAATGTTCAAAAACAATTTGGTGGTATTTGTAACATTGTTGGGACACAAACATTGATTTATTGATAAAGCTGTTGAGGAAAATGTAAAAGATACGATGTGACGCGGGAACACAAGAACTATCGTAAATAATGTTTAACTTATCAACCAATAAGTTAAAAGGGAAGGAAAATAGTTTCAAAGAAGGTGAAGCAATGGCAGAGGTGAATAAAATGGAAGGTATTCAGAACTAGAGCAGGTGCTGCGAAAACATTTCGATAGAGAACCATGAAATTATATCCGAAAACCATTAACACAATAAGTGCAGGAATAAAAATATTAATTTATTATTTTAAGAATTAGTTTATTAGTAAGGTATTAGGTGAAGTAACTTGGCTTTGTCAGAATACTTATTCACGATTCGCTTGTTCATCTAATGTGTATTTTGATAAACAGTCTAAGTTTTGTGAATAAACGTAAAACGCATGTAATTTCCTTATTTTTAATCTTCAGCCCTTAAATAGAACGCATTCCATATGTTTTAATCGTTTATCCACCGGCTGACCACAGCTCAGAGTCCGTATTGCCGCTGTCTGTGCAACGTGTATTCTGCGTCTATCTGACTAGGATGTCCTATGGTTCGAGTTCCGATGAGTGCGAATTTTTCGACGCTACTGACGTTGAAACCGTTCGCTCTCTGGAAGATAATTCTAACGGCTCACTGCTTAGATAGATTTTTCTAATAAATACCTGGTGAAGGGAGCAGGATGGAGCAGAACTCTAACAAACGAGCCTCAGACCACTCGAGATCTTTCCTTCCTCTTCTTTGTCCGATTACCTGCATTTACACTCTCTCTCACACACACACACACACACACACACAAACATACACTTACATGCACTACACTATAACGTATGTTGGGAGTCAGTCAGGAGCATAGAACTTGTCCCAGCTGGGACCGTGACCCATCGAGGGAGTTACCTGGAGGTGAGAAATCCCGCACAAGGGGCCGTGTTGGACGGCGCTGTTCAGTAGGGGAGGAACACCGCCACCTCCCGCGAAAATATTTCCAGGGATTAATGACTACAGCAGTTGTCTTGCCCGGAACCATCAATCAATATACTTATCGACGTGCTTCTATACTTCATTTTTTCTAGAGTAGCCGATGACATTAGGTCAGTGTTACACCTCCTACTTATAAAATGAATCTTTTTAACAGTGGTAAGCAAATTTCTGACGCAACGAGCCCCATTGAGAAGAACGTTTGCGAATGAATTAAAAATATTTATTCCATAAAGTAGGTGTATTAATAACCTAATGTCATCAGTTACTATAGAAAAATCGAATTATAGGTGTTTGTCCCAAACGTGCCCGCGTTTAGATTATGGGACGAAAGGAGCGGGGGCTGTCGATGCATCGTCGCGGGTGCGGAGCGAAGGAGTGGGGAGGAGCGTTTTTAATTGCTGTCCCGTTAGTTCCGTAGTGACAGGGCGCTTCTGCCTCTGGTGTGCCCGCGCCGCCTCCTCCTCCTCCTTTCCCCCTCCCACTCCACCTGCTCTCCGGAGGTCTCCTCCCCCCCCTTCCTCTCGAGCCAGACGCCAGGGAGCGGCGCCGGTTCCGTTCGGAATTACTGCCGCGAACAGCAGACTACAAACTTACACAGTCATAAAGAAATCATGCGCTCCGTGTCCTTATTTGCTGCCGCAACTACTAGGTATAGCGGGTGTCCTAATAACCGGTTATTGCATTTGGAATATTTGATTTGATTATTTTGGGAAAAAATGCCTTAAAAAATAAAAATTAACAATATTTTCGAATACGAATAATTTTATTACTTTATTCATTAATGTTTTAGAGTGGGAAAATTTGGACTTGACAATATGCCATCCTTTCCGAAAATATTTTTTGTGTAAAATATGCAAACGCACAATCTATTTATCTTCAAAAAATCTTCAAAATACTAAATTTTTATTATTTGTGTTAAATACATAAGTTATACTTTATGCTCTTATTTATTTGCATAAGAAAAGCCTCGTATCTAGTAATACGAGAGCATGTCCAACTAATGAAATTTCATTACGTCGAAAAATAGGTCAAATGTGCTTAACTTATATTTATTAATAGATTTACCGAATACATCGTTACGAAGTTGAAGAAGTCGTTTATATAAAAGAACATCACAAAAGAATGCTATGGTCGGGAGAAATGCATGAAATGCAGATAGTACTAACTATTCATTTCCTGAAACGAGATTGGCTAGGTCACCGTTTTAAATCACTACAACATTTCCTCTTCTCTGTTTTATTTGTAGAAAGTAAAAACCCGGCAAAGGAACCAAGTTGAGAACATGCTGTCTAAAAAAGTGCAATTGTTTTCGAATGCTGTTTCCGGTGGAAAAGGAAACATTGCGTAATGTTCTCTTGTTTTCGGGTCATATGTAATAGTCTCGTAACAAATTATGCACCTCAACCTAGGTTGTATCTTCGAGTACAGCTTGTAAGGAAGGGTGTATTTCTAACGAAAAGATGTTGAGACGATCAGTGCGCGCACAATCTGTTTTGAAATCACTCCTAACCTATTTTCGATCGATTTTGATCTTTAATCGGGAGCATCAATGATATCGAAATAATACAGCACATTCGTTAACACACAATGCTAGCAAACCAAGTCTATATGGTACTCGCCAGTACGTTCGAGAAAGTCACTCTCATTCAAAATTCGAATGTATTGATAAATTGGAAACACTCATTTCCAAACACCATATTTTTCCCCTGCATATAATCAGGAACGCCAATACAAAGATGGAAACGAAAACGACTCCACAAACGTTTGCAAATCTCAACAATCACGCTTTAAAAAAGAAGCAGAAAATTCGCACTCAAATACGATCGATTGCTGATGGATGACAAAAAAACAAAAACAATTTGCATAATTGGATAAATTACCTTATACGTTGTATATGTCTCGTTCAAATCACCAACTCCCACTGCAACTGCACCACACGCAATCTAAATCAAAGTTTCGTCGCACGATCACTCCACAATGTCCACCACCGGTCGAAGCGCCCAGAACCCACACGGTCGGAATCCGGAAGTCACTCGCGCACACGCATGTCGTGGAGAGCGCTGTGTCCGTGGCGTGCGCTCGCTGCGCCGGTCGCGCGTGGACTGGCGTCGCGGGGCGCCGCGGCGCTTTAAAAGAGATCCGCTCCCGCTCCGCCGCCGCCGACACCGCCGACGCCGCGGCGAGGAGCTCCCGAGTCGCGAGAGGGGAGGGGAGGGGCTGGCGGAGGCCGCTGGCCCGCGGGCGCGGCGTCGCCGTGGGCGGACGGGCCTGCGGAGGCGGCGCGGGCGGTTGGGGGTGGTGACGCCAAGGTGAGGGAGACGATGGCGGAGACGATCGGTAGAGATGTGGAGGTAGGATGGAGGTGAAGATGGTGTTGGTGGCATGGTGGCCAAGGTGATGGTGGTCAGGGAGGTATTGGCGGAGACGGTCTGTGGAGATTGATCAGAGGTGAAGAAAATGATGGTGGCGTGGTGGACAAAATGATGATGGTCAGGAAGGTGGTGGTAGAGACGGTCGGTGGAGATTGATCGGAGGTGAAGATGGTGATGGTAGGCGTGGTGACCAAGGGAATGATGGTCAGGGAGATGGGAGCGGAGGCGGTCGGTGAAGACGTAGAGATTAGACGGAGAGGTGGGTCACGAGCTGAAGATGGTGATGGTGGCGTTGTCGCAAAGGTGATGGTGGTCAATGAAGTAGTGAGGGAGACTGGCAGTGGAGGTAGGTCGAAGGTGAAGATGGTCAACGAAGCGCAGCCGTGAAGATGGTAGTGATTAGTGAGATGGCGGAGACTGTATGTGGAGGTACGACGGAGGTGATGATGGTGATGGCGGCGTGATGGCGATGGAGATGGTGGTTAGTGACGGTGACTGTGTAAGTAAGACGGAGGTGAAGTAGGGTATGGGGGTATAGGGTGCGGACGCGAAGGTGATGGTGGCCAGGGAGGTGGTGGAGGAGACAGTTGGTGTGGGTAGAACGGAGGTGAAGATGGTGATGGCGGCGCGGTTGCGAAGGTGATGGGGGTCAGTCTGGTGGTAGTAGCATTGGAAGAAGCTATTGATTGTTAAGACCGTCATTGTCGGAAACGTGGTGGAGGTCAATGAGATGATAGTGGAAATGGCTTGCTCGATGTGGGTGTAGATCGGAGGTGAAGATGGTGAATGCGCTTAGTGAAGGAGATGGTGGTCAATGGGTGGATATCGTGAAGGTGGCGGTAGGTTGTTGCAATGGTGTTGGTGGTGTTGTTTGGTCCACAACCTGGTTATAATTATGGTGGAGGTTGTAGTCACGAAGATGATGGTGATAAATATGAGTTGAGGCGGAGGTGACGATAAGTCGATGGTGAAGGAGGGTATGGCGATCGTGCTCGGGTTGGAAGGGGATGCTGGTAAATATGATGTTGGTAAAAGAGGCGGAGATGGGGCTAAGACGACAGTGAAGATGATGTGGTCTTGGTCGCGGTCGCGGAGGTGATGATGGTGAATAGAGGTGGGATAGGGGAGACTGATTGACAGTGCCGACAGAAGACACAGGCACAGTGGGGGTGATGATGATGATGATGGAATGCAAGTGGTGAACGGAGGCTGTGTGGTGATGGTGGCAGTGACTACAGTTGCGGTTCAGATGATGATCAAGGCGGTGCAAGAGGTAAAAGCGTCGACCAAGGCGGCGACTGCGACGATGGTCACAATAACGATTATGCAGACAGTGTGGTGGATGATAGTTGTATAGAAAGGGTAGGAGAGACGGTTGCAGTAGAGAGGTATGGCGGCAAAGATAACCTCAATTATGGTGAAGAAGGAGATTTTGGAAGCTTTGATCTCATTTACACGTCCTCTTTTGGTGAACGATTTCAGGAGTTTTCAGCAAACACGCATGCGCAGAGTGGCTCCGCTGCCCCAGAAACTGCTGTCCGCCTGCGCGTGTTCGCTAAAACTCGGAACTCGTTCGTCAGAATGATGCGCCGAAATCATGTCTTGGAAGTTGGCGATGTTTATGGTGGTAGAGGCGATTGTGGCGACAGAGTAGTGGGGGTGTCGACCAGAAGCGAAACCAGCCGATCATTTTGGGGGCCATTATAGATTTTTGTTAAATAATAATCATTTGTTATTATAATGTATATTATTTTTGTAGTGTAAATATGATACTAAACAGTATTCCTTTTTAAATAGTTACATAATTTTAACATAAATATTGGCCCCCATGGCACCCCCTTGGATCTGCCAATGGTGTCGTCGGTGGTGGTGGAGGTGGTGACGGCGGTGGCGGCGGTTTCGGCGGTGGCGGTGGTGGCGGTGGCGGCGGATTCGGTGATGCCGGCAGCGGGGGCGGCGAGTGCGGCGAATGCGGTTGCGATGGCGGTGGTGGTGGCGGCGGTGGCGGCGGGGACGACGGTGACCGAAGCGCGAGGGAGGGAGGGCGATGAGTCAGGAAGGCCGCCCGGAGGAATGGGCACGGATGCTGCAGCCGGAGGTGGATGCAGAATCCGGGACAAGCACGCCGCGGTAGGACGGCGGAGGAGAGGCGCGGTGGGAGAGGTCGGGGTCAAGGGTGGAGGGAGGTTGTAGTCGCCGAATGAACATGACGGTAAATAACGGTAACGATTATTTTATCCTTATTATTATTACAATTATATTCATCCTTCTAGTACTACCTTCCTAACCTTTCAATTAATTATTCCTGTAAAACATTCTCCTCATATAGATTTCTCAATGATAATGACAGTAATGTCTTTGTCACCTATTGGAATTTTTTTGTTTTATATTTTGTATTACCAATAGTGATGAATGTGAAATTATGTACTCATTCAATTTGGTCAACTGTCCTATTAAACGAGCTTCTAAGCGATTTTGATGGAGGCTGTTGTCGATTCGGACGATATTTTTTTACATTTCTGAGGGAATTTTATTTGGAAGGGTTATTTTGTTTTGCTTGCCTTAAATACCTATTCCTGGCACACCAGTGTTCTGTTTGGCGGTCGGTTGGCTCATTCTATTATTCGAATTTAGTTGTCACTGCTCGGGAAATGACTAATGGGGAAGCCGACGAAAATAATGTACACGTGCAGTGAAGTGGAGAGAAGAAACAGACGTGAAATGGAAGTCGTGTGTGCATTGGGAAGCGGAGATCAGATTGATGGCGGGATGGAGTATGGATTATTCGTCAGAGTTTGAATTATAGAAACGTTAGAGAACGAGTAAAGCATGAGGATAATATCGCGGAGATGGAATATGGCGGAGAAGCTCGAGCCACGGGCTGCAAGAAGAATGGGTGACAAGAGCGATCGATAAAGTGAAGCGGAGGGAGTCGAGGACAAGATGTATGGCTACTTCCCCTCATGTCGACACACTTCCGTCGCTCTTCCAAAGGGCAATAGAAATGTGTAACGGTCACATGACTGACAAAGGTCGGAAATGAAGATCATGCAGGCGTACCTCAGAAAATTCATTTATGAACTTCGTACCGGTGCCTTAATTCATTTATAATTGGGCGTTGAGAGAAGAGAACACAATAGTTCATGATCATCCAAAGGTTACAGTTTGAAATAACGGATGAGTATAAAATAATAGAAGTCATTAGAACGCCTTGTGACTCCAAGCCATTTAATGCTTTTACAGCATGGGACCTCGAAATCAACTGTCTTATTGTTCAGGAAATAATTAGGAAATGTCTCTACGATATACCTTGAGATCTCTTCTATACGGGGGCATCCCAGTCCCAACAGCAAGTTTTGAAACTTTCGTTTTATCCTTGATCCAAATGGATGCGATCTCTAAAATTTGTCTAATAGGTCTAATTTTGTTCCAAATATCAATTGGTATCAGTACGAAGATCTCCAACGTCTTACGACAGTAAATGACTTCTTTTCAATGGCATCGAGTTTATTTTCTACCATCGATTTCATCTTTACGATCTTCAGTGTTATGAAACTAAAATAAAACCTTTAAAAACTACTTCCTTATGAACGATTGTGTACATTTATTTCATGTGTGGGTTGCTTTAATGAATGCAATGCCTGCAAATAATTGATGAGAAGTGTTTGAAAACTCATTACACAGCTACTCTATGTTTCATTGCTTTCATAATGCAGGATGCATGAGTATTGTGTAAAAGTACTAGTGATCAGTCAATAGTTGAAGTAGACCGAAAGATATTAGTACTTTTATTAGGGAGCTACATCTCTTAAGCTCGAAATTTTTACTTAGCACATACGAAACATTAGACATGGTGTTAGGGAAAATACGACGAAATAAATCTTTATCTTCCTAAATACATTGAGCACCCATTGTAATTATACATCACACGTGATTTCATTAGAAGATATATTGATACACACAATACACACTCTACCAATAATTTTCAAAATTCTAAAACGTGAAAATGAAACAAAATTCTAAAAGAGACTTTGTGCTGTTATAAATGACGGCTAATATGAATGTTTTTTTTCTGTAAAATGAGGCAAGTTTTGAAAAGTCACACATGATGTTTCGAACTGATATATTCAAATTAATTCAAATTAAAAATTCACGACGAAGGAAAAAAGTTTAATAGCCACCTCTCAACTAACAGTGCTTTATTAAATCAACAAACTAAAACCATACATTTCTGAGATAATTTTATTTACAATAACCAGGTAAAGCAAAGCAGTAATTTAACTGCCAGGTCTTACTTATCTAAATATTTATTATGTCATTGCTTATTACTTATTACTACAAAAACGAAAATTTTGTGTAGAATTTTCTTCAATAAATAATCTATTTAACTCTTCTTTTTAAGACTAAATTATTATCCGAGCGTCTTCCTTTCTACAATCTGTGAAAGCTCTCTATAGGAGACGAAGGTCAATGGCAGAGCTATTTCTTATTTTGTCATAAAAGTGTTCGGAGTTCGTGTCACGTTTCCTCTCTAAATGCAATATTTCTCTGCCACACGCCACTGCTTTGCCACGCGAAGATAGGCGACCTGCAGGATTGGTTCATTTCGATATTAATTTCTCACGACTATTGACAAGCTTTGGTCTAGAGAGAAAGTTCGTCTTTCTGGCGTTTTAAAAAACGTTCAGAGGAAGAACATTACGAAACACATTTTTTAAACTGCGCAAGTAAAATCATAGTGTGGCAAAAATACTCAAAATTCAGTAATTCAAATTAACAATTCTCGACGAAGCAAAAACGTTTAATAGCCACCTCTCAACTAACTTTATTAAACAATAGACTAAAACCATACATTTCTGAGATAATTTTATTTACAATAACCAGCTAAAGCAAAGCACGGAAGTTAAACTACTTATCTAAATATTTATTATGTCATTGCTTGAAAACATGGCATCTTTCATTTTATGAAACTGTTATGAAATCGAAATAGCACATATCTAACTCGGTAAACGTATCAACAACGAATTTCATCGCCCTCTTTATTTTCCTTTTCTTGCATATTTTTCCTTTCTCAAATGCTTAGTATGGGAAAGGGAAAATTGTTGTAAAAAAGTTTGTTGTGTACAGGAGTAGGTAAATACCAATGTTTTGGTGTAATTGAATCAAATCTAGACAATATTTTGGAAACATCTAAACAGAAATTAATCAACGTTCTTTTAAGCATTTATACAACATGAAATTACATTACAATATAGATCATGCAATTTGGTGAGAGATATACACACGTTAGCTGAAATATTAGAAGAACATAATTATGTGAATAGTATTATCATTTAACATTGCCTATTGAAGTAGTACAGATCATTCTGTGACACTCTGTAGCACCACTAGTGCATGAGTATCATAAAACATCAAGTCACTTGAAATATTATGCTACCCAATTCCGCGACGTCTTCTGCACACTGTACACTTCCTGATCGACCTGGCAGCGGCGTCGAAGAGGGCAACCCTCTCCGTTCGCTGTCTGGCTCGTCCCGCGCCAGGTCGAGCGTTTGTTTTCGTGTTTGTGTAGCGGTGACATTGACACATTTTCGGCTGCGGGAGTACCCGGCCACCAGGAACGCTTCATGTTGCGGTGCGGCGCGCCGCGACCCGCCGCAAGGATGTCAACACCTGCCGGACCCGTACCGCGCAATGTTTACTGGGATTTTACGTACTACCAATCATATCCGCTGCGAACACTACGACTACGTACATGACGTTCAATATTTCCCTGGCTGGTGGACGTCACAGAGAAGAGACGATGACGTAGTGGCCTTTGAATTTTTGAAACTAAACTTTGGCAACTTGCCGCTTTCAACGGACCAGTTCTTCCTGAATGAAGTGATGCAATTAACGTATGTATATGCATTTTTCTGCTAAGAAAGTTGTCGGGAATTGGAATAGCTATTAATGTTTTCAGGGCGATGTATAATAAAGTGACGAATGCGATTACGGTTTATAACTAACTCGTTATTTGTTATAACTGCACTGCGTTGTTGAATACATCTCGTATAATACCAGATTCTTAAAAGAAAAATAAATCGTAGAAACAAGAAAGAACTTTCTTTGAATAGTAGCGCAATATTTTGATAAAATTAATTTGTTTTGATCATTTTTATTTGACGGCCGACTAATAAAATCTTTACGGATGCCGACAATTAGAGTCACTTTTCGTTTCTCTGTTTGGTTGCGGTATACCGACATAACAGTACATTATTACGGAGAGTTGCTTTAGTGACGACATGAATAACTCTCGGGAACAACAGAAATGAAGGCACACAGGGTTAGAGATGAAATTAATTGTGACAATAACACAAAATCTGAAAAAAGTGCAACCTGATTTACATAAATCACAGTATTTCTAAAACAATAAAACAATTCTTGTAAAAGATACAAAATTATTAGAAACATTGTAGAACAATGGTGACTTCAATACATTGAAAGCGTATATAATGAATCAAAGATTCAATTCTTGAAGTTGGAAGTGACGATTATCCAAAGAGATTAATTTATTTAACCTTTAGTTGAAGAGGTTTATTAAATTAAGCATATCTCTTCACGTAGCACATTCAAATAAAATTATTCTACTGCATATCTTTCGTATACGTTATTTTTATGTGAAGATATTTTACGAAGGTAACTATTTAATTTATTAATTTATGTCTTGGTTCGACACAAATCATGACGAATGTAGCTTATCTTTTCGACACTCGTACCGAAGAGGCTGGGCAACACGCAATGAAACTGAATGTAGGATGGCATAACTGTGAGAGTGACACTTCATATAGTGGAAGCGGTTATTTGTAATTTATAAAATAATAGATTGTGTACATGTTGATTTGTAATATGTTTATCGTTGTGTCCATTTTATATGACAACAGTTTCCTTCTATTTATCGTATAACAAGCAGTGTACCCGCAGTTTTCAGTATTAGTTTTGCTTTCGTTGTCGCTGAAATTTACAAGTATCACTATTGTTGAAAAACTTATTTTCTAAACGACTATATTTACAACGTTCTGAAATCTTACAGTGCAACGTAAGAATTAAATATTGTTTCAAACCATTCTGTGTTCAGTGAATGTTATACTTCAGACTACCCCACAAAATTAATATGTAACGAAAGTCTGAGTAAGGCTAGATTTCTTTTATAATATGTCCCATCCTACCAGCCTATCGAGTATTTATGAATTCACTTCTGGGTGTGATTACTTTAGTAGTAAGTAAAATTGAATATTTTAAATCATTTATCAAATATTAAACCATTGTACAACTAATTACTGCAATTTTAAGACACTGTATGAAATATGGATCATTCTATTCTGTTTGTAACATATTATTTGAAAAAAATATTTTATAAAGCATCTGAACATTATAGCAAAACCATACAAGGGGTCCAACTGCAATTCAGCTTTTCTGTTACTTTCGGAGTTACGATTTATTTCTCTCAAGAAATTGTTACTTAACGCTGTCTCCATCCGCGATGGGAACAATTAATGTAAGACATTCACAGTGAAGTACTTTTGGAATTGTTTTCACACATTGGTAATTTTCCAAGTAATTTTTTGTATTTTGAATTTTAGTATGTAATAGAACAAGAAACATAGCCAAGAGAGACAATGAAAGGTAAATTACGATGTCAATCAAATATTCCAATTTGAATTTGAAATATGGCCCGTAAAGGGGAAAAAATTCACAACTTTCCAGCGTAACGCAATCTGGAATATTGAAGTAATATTAGGTAAAATGTACTGTAGAAATGGGGAGAAGGGCCATTCTGTGGACAAAGAAGAGATGATTCATCGCAGCTTCTGCACGCGCTACTTTGTCGGAGAGCGCATTTTCACCACCGTGATGTTACAAAATGATGTGAAACATAGGCGCAGCCTAAAACTAGAATGTGACCGAGTACATTTCTGAGCCCTCCGGGCCCTCGTTTCGCTTAAACTTTTCTCCCTCTTTTCGCTTACAATTTTGATTTTTTGTTTATGATAATATTAATTATTTCACAATATATCTTTTAAATAAAAATGTTGGAACTAAAACAATTACGTGAGTATCATTATAATTCTCCTTTACAAAATACTAGGTTCGACATTCGAGAGAACCTGCTTCAATTAATTTCTTAAATTAATAATTTGCCTGAAAAGAATTCACGTAATATATTTTTTCGATAGTCTGAAACAATTACTTATGTATTGTTGTATATTTGTAATTTTTCACAGTCTCCTTTACATTTTACCTTGTACATTTGTGTTTGACATTTTACCCGTAAAAATTAAACATACACATACACATACCATTAAACATGGTTGTCAGATGGTTTGGAAAGATTCTCCTCCCAATGTCGTGTACTAATTACTCAAAGTGTCAGCTAAGAAAAGGGGAAAATCAGGAATTATCATATTTATGGAAACAAAATATGTAATACGTTGGGCTACGAGGCCTCTTTTGAAATTTAAGAGGGTGCATGGTGCTCTGTGCGCACCTAAAATATCAAAATTTGGTTTTAGAAATGTTAGATTAGACATTATAGCACTAGAGTTGTGGAAAAATCTCTTCACAACTATGTAGCACAGAAGGAATGTATTCTTATACTATATTAATTTTAGTACAATAAATAGCAAGAGATCTTAACTGTTTTACGCTGATTGGGGGCTAAAAATTAAGAAATCTACTTTTTTCACGACGTTGCCAAATACCCGATTTTGTAGGTATGTTTTTCTACTAACGTATTCTTCCCTTTTTACCCTATCTTCAATACAGTAGTAAATTGAACTATGTTTTTGAATTTGTCGATCCGGAAACTGAAATTTAATGTCTTAATTTGTTTTTAAGAATTCTATACGATACGATGGTGATGGGAGAATTTTAATATATCGGCTCCTGGTAAAAACAATAAGAATATGAAATAAGGAAAAAGAGCAAGTTTAATGACAAGTGATAATATGAAATAAATAAATATATAAAGTGGGACAACTTCTGGAAAACTATGTCTAAGTTACAATGGTAGTTAAAAATTAACTGCTTGCATTCATAAAACCCTCTTTCCGGAAATTCCCTGAGAATGCTTCACAGAAAAGAACGTACGGTCTAATAAATCTATAAATGATAAAAAATCTATGAATTTTCATTTGAACGGTTCATTCTTGATTCTGCGATGAAAGCGCCAGATTAGTTGATGAAATTGAATATTCTGCATAGTTTGATAATGACGCTCTTATTTGCTCTTCAAACAAGATTTGTTACGGATTATTTTGTGGAATCTTGATGGGCTGCTCTCCTTAAAAAGAACCAGCACTGAGTAGTTATAACGATATAAGAACTTGTTTGAAATTACTGAGACGAATGAAGGTAATGGCACCTCCACAAAATATGAAAAATCGGAAGGAAACTGATGACAGGTTATGAAGAGAAAAATAATTAAATAACATAGATTATGTGATCAGGTCAAAATATTCAAGGAAAAAAAAATGACTTATCATCCTTATTAATTAGTATAAACATATATTTTCAATTCCTAATTTCCTTTTTCAGCAGACAATACATATTAAAGTGTTTTAAGTGCAAGAGAAAAATGTAATATTCACTATTCCTTTGAGTACATTTATTCACTATTAAAGTTTTATAATAAACACTGTTTCATTCTAGAGTATTCGAAAGAGAATTTGATAGGTACAAAGAAGTGCGAAGAGAAAGTCTGAGAGAGAAGAGAAGAAAGGGAAAGAAGGGAAGACGAAGAGAAAGAAAACAAGATAGTCAAAAACTGTCAGCTTTAATGGAATAAGTAGGAGTAATTTTAGCCTCTTTAACAAGGCGAGGAGTACTTTTATGAAAAATATAGTGATAAAACCGAATGAAATGCGAAAATAGAAACCTCCAGTATTCTTCACCTTCACTTTTCATGACAATGCAAATGCCGCTAAGCTTTTACTTCAAGACGAGAAATTGCCATAAAGTTATGAAACAATGAGTGAAGAGTGGTTGTGAGGATCTTCATAACAGTCATGGGCGGAAATGTTCTATTTGCCATATGTCCTCATAGAAACCGAACAGTTGTGCAGTTCTTATGTAGGAATCATTCCAACGAAAGCACATGACGAAATGTGGGTGAAAGGAATATTGAACTAGAGATTAAAATACTTAACACTACATTTTTTCTTGCATCACTTCTAACTTTTACAATTTTCGAAAATTCAGACTTCAACGAAAAGGAGATTTCATATTTTAAGCGCTATATTTTAAGCGTCGTTTGCTCTATCCAAGGAAAAAGTTGAATCCACAAATTAGAGCCATTTTTGAGAAAATTCTGAAAACCTTATGTTCAAGTAAAGTATCTCCCAAAATCAATGCCCGTTTCAAACTCTCAGACCTTCGAGTTCGATGTTATGAATGATTCTTAAAATATCAGTTACGTATATTTTATGTTCTCTAGAAAAAAATCATTCCAGAGACCATATATCCTTAGTTTATTGGCCGAAGATAGGAGTCACATTTCGCAGTTCACTTGCGTCTTAAATTTACTTGTAGGACATGCGCTTATTACTGAACAAAACCGAACAAGCAGGAAGATGCTAGTTTTAAAACCCAATTAACATTCAATCTATTATAGATTATGGCCTAAGCGCATAAATGAAGCATTAAGATGCCGAGGTCGTCGCCATCATCGTTTCCATCGTTCATTCCCTACTCTTCGTAATCTACTTGAGTGTGAAATTCGCGTGCTATTAGAGGGACCGTGTTTGGGAACGAGTTATAGGATCGCGCGACCGTGGCGTGTCGGTGGCTGGAGGCGGTGGCGAGGGGCATTGGTGGGGGTGGGGGCGGGGGCGGGAGTAGGAGCTGGGTGAGGACGTTCGCGGTGACAGGCGTAGGCGGTGGGGACGCGGTGGCGGAGTCTGCGGCGTCGGCGGCGGCCGAGGCTATGACGGAGGCTGTGGCGGAGGCTGTGGCGGAGGCTGTGGCGGAGGCTGTGGCGGAGGCTGTGGCGGAGGCTGTGGCGGAGGCTGTAGCGGAGGCTGTGGCGGAGACTGTGGCGGAGGCTGTAGCGGAGGCTGTAGCGGAGGCTGTGGCGGACGCTGTGGCGGACGCTGTGGCGGAGGCTGTGGCGGAGGCTGTGGCGGAGGCGGTGTCGCAGGTAGTGTCGGAGGCGATGTCGGATGCAGTGGCAGATGCGGTGGCGGCGACGGAGGCACAGGGGGAGGGCGAGAACGAGGGGGAGGGCGATGATGTGGGCGGGGACGGGGTTGGGGACGGGGCCGTTGGTGATGGCTGTGACGGTGGCAGAGGCGGTGGCGGGGGCGGGGGCGCTGCGCATCCTCGTTCCAGCGAGAGCGAAAGGGCCGGAGAAAGGGCGGCGTTGCGCAAGCGGGTCAAGAGAGATTGACGGCGCTCGAGCTGGCGATGCGCGCGCGCGGCGAGAAGTGCTCTGGCGGGCCGGCGCGGCGCCTCCGCCGCCCGTTCACTGTCACTGTCCCCACCACCCCGCACCCAGTACCTAACGCCTCCACTGCCTCCGGCCCATTACCGTCACTGTCGCCCCCTAGTATCACACACCATACTTAGTAAATCTCCACCGCCATCAGCCTATCACTGTCATTGTCCCCACTGCTGCTGCACCTCAGTCCTCTACGTCAACTTTTACCCCCTGACAGCTCTTCCCACCTCCTCCCACGAAATTTATGCCCCAAGTCACCATCGCCAGCCGTCCTCTCCTTGCTACTTCACCGCTGCCGCCACTCATCAAGTTCCATACCTCCCATTCTTGCCATCCGCTCGCGCGCAAAGCGCGCGCCATCCTCAATTCTCACCCCCTCGACCTACGCTTCACACCCCTATCACCGTCGACTCCTCACTGCCGTCTGTTGGTCTAGCTTCACCTCACCTTCCCAGTTTCAATCCCACACACCCGTCCCCTACCGCGCATCCCATTTCCCTTCTCACCACCTAAAGTTATTTCTCACCTCTCCGCCATCACCGTCCTTTACTACTACTCCGCTGTCGCCGCATCCTCGTTGGTACTTCGCCGGCCCCCAGTCCCTCCCTCTTGCCGTCTCACTTACACCTCTACACCTCCGAACGCAAGGCCCTTACTTCCACGCTGGAGCCAGCACGAGTGATTAGCTAACTATCGACATCGGCCTCCGCGTTCGCAGTGACAAATCGCCGTCACTTCCCCCTTCATAACTCGGTCGCAGTCGTAAACCCGCACCTTCACTACTTCCGCCTCTGCCGCTTCCTCGACTTTACCTTCCCCCAAATCCACTCTGTCTCTAACCCCTCGCACCATGACACCCAATACCCGATTCCCATGGCTCCAACGCAACCGCCACCCCCGTTGTCTGATCTACCCAACACTTTTTCACCGCTCCGCACCCCCAGAAACACACCTTCGTCACTGCCCCCAAACACTTTTTCCTGCAATTTTCGACACTAGCTTGTCAGCTAGGTAGAATTCAGTCGCTGTGTGGAGGAGAATTCTAGCGGCCGGCTGCTCTGATCGGTACTTTTCCATGGTTTCTCCGGTCAAAACCAGGCGAATGCCGGAGCAGTACCCTAACGAACGGACCACGGATCGCGGGTGATCTTTCCTTCCTCTTCCTTGGCCTATCATCATCCCTTACATACACACACATACACAAGCATGCACTACGCACTCACAGATGTCGGGAGACTGAGTTAGGGCTTGTCCCGTCTGAGGCTGTGCTCTGCTGGTGTGAGACACCTGGTTGGGGAAAACGCTGCAAGCGAACGGTAGATCGGCGCCGGATCACGCCATCCAACAGCAAGAAACCATCTCCTTTTCCCGAGAAAAAACATCCATTACACTTACAGAAATAATGACCCTAGTATTTGACGCGCCCGGAATCACTAACAATTAATCAATCAATCATGTTGCCTGTTACCCTCCGGCCCCACTCGGCTGTCCTTCGCAATCCCGTTTTGTCCTACTTCCCCCCTAATCACCACCACCTCCAACCGTTACAAAAGCCCCTCACACCACTCAACTCCTTGTTCATTCACTGGACACCCCACTACTATTTCTAACTCACCTCCCTGTAAAATCACCACTGACACCTGCGCCCTCTCCTCCGCAGCCCCCTCCACGCATCACCCAACTCCTCACTCGCGTTACGAGTTATTTATTTTCCAGCACGGCTCGCCCTAAACCCATACAATTACTTTCATTTCCGTCCACCCGTTACCGTAATCCATCCCTTTCCTCATGTTTGCTAGTTTTCCGCCTCCCCGAGGCTCATCCATTGCGTCACACGGCTACTGTCACTTTCCAACGGAACATTGCTACCGCGAGCCTGCAGTGGTGACGCAGTTGTCCCCGCCACAGCCATTCCATCCCTCTAAATTTTCCCTTCCCTAGTGCAGTTTTCTCCTTCATTTTCGCCGCCTCATCCTTGCCTACTCACTGCATTCTCCACGTTATCCTCGCCCTTCCATTCCATTCACTTCCCAAACCCACGCTACCCTTATCCATCCCTGCCCCATGTTCGCTAGTTTTCCGACACCCCACGATTCCTTCTTTGCGTCATACTGTTAACTGTCACTTTCCAATGGATCTCGCGAGCCTGAAGAGGTGACGGGTTCACAACGAGGCCCACGCGCTAGGCAGAGGTGAGAGCGGGAAGAGAGGCAATGACGCCTACAAAACCACGACGTCCATATTCTCCGGGATTTATGTACAGTGCCTGAATGAACAACCAGGTTAGCTCCAAGGATATGAAGTATTGCAATCAACCGTCAATGGCTACTATGAGTTCGTTGAGTTTAAGTAAAAATAACGATTTATCTTTCGTAGAAAAACAAACAGGTGGGCCGATGCTATGCATGTACATCATTTGTAAAACATGTCTCGTGTAAGGAAAGTGGACAATGCGGATTGCGCTTATCCAATATTGTGTTTAAAGAAACGTGGTAGAAATGGCCCGAGATCAGTTACAACAATTCCAGCATGATTTGTCCAACAAATTAATTAATGTGGGGACGCGGTCGTTTTGACGGTGGTAGAGGTAGGAGTACGGATGACGCGGACGTCGGTTACAACGATAATAACAGTAAAGGCAATAACAACGACTGTGGCGTCTAAAATGCCGATATCACCGACGATGATGGCAACAATGACAACGGCAACGATTATGTCATTTCAGTGTTTGTGCTCGTTTTCACAGAAAATCTTGAGTTTTTGAGAAACTTAATGAAAAATCACTTAAAGCACTTTTACTCACAAATGCAACAATGTTTAAAAACGTTTAAATACTAACGAGCAAGATAATCTAAAAATAATATATTTTGGAATTTTTGGAACACAAAAGAATATATCAAAATAACGTGTATGTCACGTACTCTTGTCCATTGATTATTATCCATACAAAAATAGAACGAAAAAAATTGGAGCAGTTATTCAAATAATTATGTTTTTAATATTGCCCATATTTCACTAAAATTGCGCGAGAACTACTCAAATATTCAAAAAGGGAGGACAGATATTTAAAACATTTACTTGTTCAGTAACAGAAGACCGAAAAAACTTGTATATATGTTGAAATATCCAAATCGATTTTCCGCATCATTACATTAATTTCTGTGTAGAAGATACATCACTCCGTATACACAAGAAAGTTAATAACTTAATACATATGCTATCAATGAAAAAAAACAAGCAGAGAACAAAATACAACACAGAGAAAAATGGCTTCTGCATGTTAAGAAAATTAATGTCTCAAGAGTTCCACAAGCATTGTGGATGCTGGGCGTGGAGCACTGTGGATGCTATAATAATATCCCAAAAGGATAAACAGATGTTGGTCGACCACCAAGAGATGGAAAGATCAGTAAGTGCAACAGGCAATATTGGCTAAGAACGAAGCAGAAGAAGAGAAAGAAGAAGATGAAGAGGAAAAAAGACGAAGAGGAAGAGGAAGAAGAAGACGAAGAGGAAGAAGAAGACGAAGAGGAAGAAGAAGACGAAGAGGAAGAAGAAGACGAAGAGGAAGAAGACGAAGAGGAAGAAGAAGACGAAGAGGAAGAAGAAGACGAAGAGGAAGAAGAAGACGAAGAGGAAGAAGAAGACGAAGAGGAAGAAGAAGACGAAGAGGAAGAAGAAGACGAAGAGGAAGAAGAAGACGAAGAGGAAGAAGAAGACGAAGAGGAAGAAGAAGACGAAGAGGAAGAAGAAGACGAAGAGGAAGAAGAAGACGAAGAGGAAGAAGAAGACGAAGAGGAAGAAGAAGACGAAGAGGAAGAAGAAGACGAAGAGGAAGAAGAAGACGAAGAGGAAGAAGAAGACGAAGAGGAAGAAGAAGACGAAGAGGAAGAAGAAGACGAAGAGGAAGAAGAAGAGGAAGAGGAAGAAGAAGAGGAAGAGGAAGAAGAAGAGGAAGAGGAAGAAGAAGACGAAGAGGAAGAAGAAGACGAAGAGGAACACGAAGAGGAAGAGGAAGACGAAGAGGAAGAAGAAGACGAAGAGGAAGGAGAAGACGAAGAGGAAGAAAGAGAAGACGAAGACGAAGGGGAAGGAGAAGACGAAGACGAAGAGGAAGGAGAAGACGAAGACGAAGAAGATATACCAGAAAGTAAAACAAGGGCAGCAACTTTGATGTCCCAGGGGGTAAGGGGGCAAGGGGGCTAAATGGGGAGGTGCAGAGGCGGCGACGAGCGCGGCGCGGCGCGGCGACGGCGGGGGCGGCCGGAAGGCGGCAGCTGCGGCGCGGCGTAACGGGAGCCTGGGCGAAAGCGGTGCAACGGGCGCTTGCGGAGCGATGGCGATCGCCGGCCTCAGGGGCGGGGGCGGGGCGGGGCGGGGGTGGGGCGCCATTAGCCGGGGCTTCCTCGGCGGCGGCGGCGCGGGCGGCGCGGGCTGCGCGCAAAGGTCGCGAGCGCCTGCGATTCTCAGGAGGCCCCGGGTCGCTTCCGGCTCAGTGGCCGAGGGTTGCGGTTTTCTCCCAGCGCCACGCCGCGCCCCCGCTGGAAGATGCAGATGCTCACGAAGCCTCTTCACGAGGAAGCTTATTACGAGGAGCAAGCGATAATCAACGTTTCCGGATTTAACATAAAAATGTGATCATGAAAATTACATATTAATATTTTAAAATAAATATTGGAAATTATATGGGTAGGAAGAAAAGAGGAAGACCCAATCATAGCTGCTTAAGAAGGAAAAGAATTTAACGGATGAACCTAATGAAGATCCAGATAACTAAAATTATAAAATTAAAAATATATAAAGTATTACAATACAAACAGAAAGTTGTTTTTCAACAATGTAAAACTGTGAAATAAATGAATATAGTAAATATATAAATAATACATTAAATTAAGAATACTTAAATTCTGTTAATATGTATATTACTCGCGTTAAAATAACATTGAGTATCATGGAATATTATTTACATTTGAGGCAATAATACACCTCCATTCAAACTCAACACCGAATATAAATCACAAACTTCATCACACTGTAATTTATTATAGTCGAACTTTTCTGTCCGTACACATCGAACGTTTCCCTTCTGGAAGTTGTTTCAGATGCATTTGCATATTCTTCTCTTTCGACAACACCTCCTACATTCTGTCCTTGTGAAATGAAATATTTGTGGAAGAATAATCAGATTGGTTTACTTTCAGAAATTCTTGATTCAATCTCTCTTTACAACATTCGAAAGCTCGAAGGTCGAAATATTACGATCACCTTGTTTGACGAAAATAATTAGCAATTATGAATATTGACTGATGACCAGGCAGCAATGGTGACGCAGGCGAATGTGGAGGCAGGGAGGGGCATTCCCATTTCTTTACTTTCACAAAATCCATTCCTTGCTATACAAGAAACATATTTTATTAGGTATAAAACGGCATGTTCCACCATGTATTACATTTATTTTATTGAATCATTTTATTCTAAATTTAATTTTTCTTATTCCCTGCATGAACTAGGTCTGCGCTGATTGATTTTACACGTATATTTAAGAATTTAACAATATATTTTTATTCCGCTGTTTCTGAAAATATTAACGACAATGCAAATAGGGAATTTTAATATTAATGATTGGAAGGCAATGAAATAAAAAAATTGGGGTGGGTAGTACGTATCTCTACCGTACCGCTACCTTTTTGCTCGGGAAAACGTCTTCCGTTCGGCACGCTGTATAATTTCCGTCGGAAATTGAAGCCGTAGTTCCATAAATGTATTTATTTTGTTCTGGCGAATCTCACAATGGATCTCAGCCGTCCTAGCTTTTGAACAGGTCGACACAATCGGCAATCCAACAACGGCGTCCACCGTTTCAGTTACAAGGCGCTTCCGAAGGCACCTCACGCTTTCTGTTCATTTTTGGTTTGTTCGGTTTGATAAGAACTGCTGCAAGAGAACGAGCCTTTTTTCGCTCTTCGTCTGTTCTTCTTTTAGCCCTTGTGCGGAATAATTTGTTAGCAACTTTTAACTCGTTTCATTCTTTATTCTTAATAACATTTCATTTTACACCTTTAAAATATTTTAACTTATCTAAGTACATGAATTGCATCCAGATCTTCACTTCGAGGCACATATCACTTTATCACTTTTCGTTGCGAACTTCGACCCCTACGCGAGTCTACCTACTCGGAAAGGTAACAGCGCAAATATACCAGTTCCACGCTCTTAGCAGCCGACACTAGTCTATTTCAAGATACGAAATTCGCTTCTCAGTGCCCCAAGCCGTGAGATATAATTAAAAATTTGCTGTGAACAATAGCGTTTCATAGTTAACTCTGGTAGTACCCTGTAAGAGAGCCCACGTCAAATTTCCTTTATTATTAATAACAATATCAAATAAAAAAATGTATTGCATCCATTTTGCTAAATAAGGAATGAAATTCTAAGGATGACTTGCAATACTTTTCAGAATAATAAGTTTGAAAAGACCAATTTTATTTCAACAATAGTATACCACTCTTTGATTTTAAACATTATTATCCGAATGTAATTTAATTTTTAATTGTTTATCATTTTTTTCTTTCGATGTAACGATGAGGTAACAAGTGAGTGTTTTCTGGTGAATAAAGTACTGTTTTCGCTAGCAGAACACAAGGAAAGAAAATAAACTAGCAATAAATGAAACCGTAGCAAAATATTTCTCCAAAAAAAGTGTGAAATGTACTGTGACCGTCCTTTTTTTAAAAACACTCGTAACTCATTTATACAGATGAAAAATTTTTGGTTTTGCTGCAGCGTTGAAAAGTTTTCTAAATTACGCGCGGAAAGGTTGGCAAATTGAAGGAGTTTCCACCTTCCGGTCTGGAAATGTTTTTTTCTCTGCTTCCGTCCGCTGACCACAGAGCGCGCTGCAGGCAGACAAAAGAAGAACGTGGCGCTGCATCATCCGCGAGAGATATATTGCACAGCGGGAAACCGCCAGCTATGAACCGCAGCAGGCTCCGTCCGGCAAAAGTGACTGCGGGCAGCGAAATTGAAATTTTCAAGTTTGAGGAAAAAAATAACATAAAATGTACTTTTATGAGGCTGTTATAAAATGATAGCTTTGTCTGCTTGGTACTGTGTACACGAACTTTCGTTTGAATATGCATTTTTGTAAATACTCGGAATTCATGGCATTTGGCAAGTGATATCACGGACTGAACTGTTATTAAGAGAAATATTGTTTTACTGAAATACATATTCGTTATAATTATTCATGCTGAAAATATTGAAAATATTGCGATTTAAGTCGCTTTAGAGTCAGAGTCGAGTTAAGCTTGTTACGTCGCGTAACGGATCCAGGGCGTCCTTCTGGGTTTTTTCGTGCCTCGAATAGGAGATTTATTATGTATACTAAAATGTAAAGAGTGATAAAACGCATTGAGTACCTTCAAATAATTACTGAGATTGATTGAAATGGTTTATGTTGTTAGTTAGGCTTATGTAGTTAGTGTGGCTTATGTAATTTTATTAGTCAAAAGCAGAGAAGCAATTTACGAAAGAGTGAAATGGGTATCTGTTCTTTTATTCTCAGAAAAGGAGAATTAAATCAGCAGAATTAAAAGCAACGTTCTCCTTCTGTTCTAAAGGAGGATTTAACTAAATGTGGACACTTCTCCCAGGAATAGTTTTTTTTACCTGTAAATTGTTGAAATGAAAACCCTAAATAAAAGAAGCCAAAAATATATTTATGAAGAAATCTTACATTTGGTTTAAAACAGGTCTTTCATTACATAATTTAATAATTTTCATACACATTATTATCTATTTGACAAGAAAAAATATTGTTTCATTGAGTAATGATGTATAAATATAATGCCTTAAATAGAAAAGTATTTTTAAATGTTGATTTTTTCAGATTTTTCAAAGTGAAAAATTATACTTTATTAAAATGTAGTAAAATTTAAAAAAATATTCCTTCAGTTTGCGACAATTGACGTAAACCATGTCAACATTAAAGATAGAGAATACAGTGATAATATTGTATGCATATACATATATAGTGTAGTATACATATACAGTGGTAATATGTGTTCAAATTGTGCAAAACATTCATTTTTCATAGGTTTTTCTTCATAGAAAAAATTATTAAAAATGAAAAATGCCAAAAAATGCAAAACGAAGGAACCTTTCTGTGACTTACTGTTCTGAAAAATATCTAAAATTCTATAATAATAGAGTACATTTAAAAAAAAGTCCAAAAGTTTGCATACGCCTTAAAACGGTAAAATAGTTTATGCATTTATTTGAGGTCCTTACGGTAAGAAAACTAGCCTCTGGGAATCGTATTTTACCGTATATTACCGTATTTTTTGAATGCAACCCCCCTTTAAAAAATGGCAACAATAAACAGACGGCAACAAGGACAAAAAAATTGCAACAAAATACAGAGTATCTTTTATTATATTTTAATCTATTATTTTATTTCTATTCGTGCAGTGTTGTGTAGTGGAGGAAAGGAAATGCGAAAGAAATGCTTCACAGTTATGTGTTGTGCAGTGCAGTGAAGTGAAGTGAAGTGGAATAAAATGAATTGGAGTAAGGTTTGCGCTGGAAAACTATGTACTATTATTCTTAATTATTGTTTTTTTATATTAACTACTCTCTTGTAATTTATTGTTAGTCAATGTAAGCTTAATGCATGTTATGTTAAGATGTTCTGCCTTCAAGTTATGATACTTCATTGCAGAATTAATAATAAATCTAATATTCAGAAAATACGGCATTTCACTGATAGAGCGTTGCAAGGAGAACTCGTTCCCGCTGCGCGTTCGCGGCCAGTGCAGTTCCCGCCACCACCTCCGGAGCCATCGATCCGTCGTTGTGGCGTCTCGCCTCCGACTCCTCGACCGCCGCCTCCGCCTCCTCGACCGCCACCCCCGCCTCTGCCTCCTCGACCGCCACCCCCGCCTCTGCCTCCCCGACCGCCACCCCCGGCTCTGCTTCCTCGACCGCCACCCCCGCCTCTGCCTCCTCGACCGCCACCCCCGCCTCTGCCTCCTCGACCGCCACCCCCGCCTCTGCCTCCTCGACCGCCACCCCCGCCTCTGCCTCGTCGACCGCCACCCCCGCCTCTGCCTCCTCGACCGCCACCCCCGCCTCTGCCTCGTCGACCGCCACCCCCGCCTCTGCCTCCTCGACCGCCACCCCCGCCTCTGCCTCCTCGACCGCCACCCCCGCCTCTGCCTCCTCGACCGCCACCCCCGCCTCTGCCTCCTCGACCGCCACCCCCGCCTCTGCCTCCTCGACCGCCACCCCCGCCTCTGCCTCGTCGACCGCCACCCCCGCCTCTGTCTCCTCGACCGCCACCCCCGCCTCTGCCTCGTCGACCGCCACCCCCGCCTCTGCCTCCTCGACCGCCACCCCCGCCTCTGCCTCCTCGACCGCCACCCCCGGCTCTGCTTCCTCGACCGCCACCCCCGCCTCTGCCTCCTCGACCGCCACCCCCGCCTCTGCCTCCTCGACCGCCACCCCCGCCTCTGCCTCCTCGACCGCCACCCCCGCCTCTGCCTCCTCGACCGCCACCCCCGCCTCTACTCCTCGACCGCCACCCCCGCCTCTGCCTCCTCGACCGCCACCCCCGCCTCTGCCTCCTCGACCGCCGCCGCCGCCGCCTCCGCCTCCTCGACCGCCGCCGCCGCCGCCGCAGGTCACAGCTTCATGGTCAGGGGCGCCGCGACCCGCTGCGATCGAGAGACGCGGAGCGGAGCCGAGCAGTGAGGCGCGTTCCCAGCAAGCGAACGGCGTACGCGAGCCAAGGGGCGGTGAACACGCAATGCAATCGACCGCGACTTACGCTTTGAAAGATTACGGAAGCAGGATCTTCCAGGGAAATGCTTTCCAAACCTGCTACAACGAGCCCTACAACGGGCAAATGGCAGTCACGTGACACGGTCACACATGTCGGGGGGCCAGTCGGGAACTTAATGCTTACCCCGGATGGGGCGCTGACCTGAATGTGAAAACCCATGCGCTACACGTATGATACGAATGTCCATTCCAGTTGACGCGCCTGGAAACATGAAATTATTAATCACTGACCTCTGACATCTGTTCTGGCTACGAATACGCCCTTGTTCTTCTATTAAAACGTTAAGTAGTAACTTGATCGGCTTTGACACTGGCATCTAATCGGGAGTTTGAATTCAAGTGTGAACGGACTTAATGTTTTAATCCAAGCAGTGGCGAAGCTGAAGGGTACTCTGGGAGCCTCAGGATACCTAAATTATTTTTCAACAAAATCTATTATTATTTGTGACATTTTTTCAATAATTTTTTACTGAATCGTTAAAGAAAATTTAATGTTTTCGTCTCCTTTTCTCCCGCTTACGCGTGAGAGAATTAGTAGGGCCTGTAGCTGGAGTCTGCCAGTGGATAGACACCGGCTGGCTCTGCAGCGCATGCGCACAAGAGGACGCCCTATCTCCTCTCTCGCACTCACTGGGCAAAGAGCCCAAGGCTCCCAGATTACCCTTCAGCTTCGCCTCTGAATCCAAGTACAGTTTAGCGGTGATAAGTAGGTAGCGGATTTCTATGATTTGGCATACTTTTGTCCGTTGGTTCAGGACACAGGTGAGTGAAATTTCTCGTTTGGTTAGAATGTGATGCTATACAGGTTCATCTGTTAGTGCTTATTTGTGCATATTTGGCTGATTATTCCTGTTGGTGCATATTCGTGTAATTATAGGCGCATATTTTGCATATTTCGTTAAAAAAGAGACTATTCTATAAAACGTTTTATGTTTTCAAAGAATCTTAAGAAATAGTGCGCGTTCATTGATTGGAAAGAGTCAGTCACAGTTTGTGATTTTGTTTTCTGTAGATGATAAAACACTTGTGCAAATGTGGGATATTTCTTGAGAACATATTTTTTTAAGCAGCCAGAAGAAATCCAACAAGACATACAATGTTTTTCACTAAGGTGAATATTCACTTCGATTATTTCTCTCGCGAAGTAGGGTAGATTATATTACGTTTGCACAAAAAATGTTTCTTTTCATTCCAAGCAAATTTTCATTTAATTCCAAGAATTTTATCAAGACAGGTTTGCTTCAGAAATAAAATATTGTTAATTTTATGTGCATATTAAAGGGCACATTTCAAAATTTTTAAGTTCATAAGTGCATATTTTAAAAAGCATATTTGTCGATTTTTAGGTCATAAAACTCCGCTCCCTAGAGATAAGGCTGAGGGTCTCGCGTCGGCGGAGGCGGCGACCGCGTCCACCGCGGTCCGTGGCCCCGGAAGCCGCGCGGCGGCGGCGGGCGCTGCGCCGCGGCGCCTTGTTTTGACCTGCGCTCGACTGCGCGCGCGCCCTTCCGCTCCAGCGGCGCCGACGGCCCGCTCGCTGCCTCGCCGACGCGATGCGCGCAGGAAGGCGCCCGCCCGCGCGCCGCGCTGTTCGGTCGCTGCGGGCTCGGAATTTCGCTCCAGGCTCCCGCTGCCCCTCCCACCGGCGGCGGGGCGTCATCTGATGTCGCTGCAGTGCCTATACTGCGAGTTTTCTAACTTTGCCCCTCAAGGCCCATCTTTGTGATGGAACATGTCACGGTATTTCGCATCTTTCTCAGTTGTACCGCTAGGTATCGCACGATCGCAACCGTATCAAGCAGTGCTTGCGATCATGCGACTTCTACCGGCAAGACCGAGAAAGACGCGAAATGCCGTGTGATATTCCATCGTGGCCGTAGGGGCTTGAGGGGCAGAGTTAGAAAAATCGCACGATAGTATGTCCAGCCGATAATTTTGGAGGGGGCCATCACAGATTTTTGTTAAATAATAAACATTTGTTATTGTATTGTATATATTTTTGTACTGTATATGTGGTACTAAAGTGCGATTTTTATAACTTTACCCCTGAAGCCCCTACGGCCACGATGGAATATCACACGTCATTTCGCGTCTTTCTCGCTCATGCCGGTAGATTCGCATGATCGCAAACACTGCTTGATACGGTCGCGATTATGCGACATCTCGCGGCAAGACTGAGAAAGACGCGAAATACCGTGACATATTTCGTAGTGAACACGGGCCTTGAGGGGCAATGTTACAAAAATCGCACTGTATACAATATTTTTTAAATAATTACATAATTATAGCATTATATATTACATTATATAAATAATTAAATCAATTTTGCCAAATAAAAGACGGTAACAAACGAAAACTCTTAGCCTTGCGGGGGGAGCAGCATGGCCCCCATGCTCCCCCCTCCGGATCCGCACCTGATGTCTGGGAGGTCTTTGGATTCGAGACGCGATGGTGGCAGGATTTTCGACACGAGCTACACGTACATAGGTCGTCGTCTCGAGGAGAATTCTAGCAGCCGACTGCTTTAATCGGAAGTTTTCCGTGGTTGCTCCGATCAGTACCAGGCGAATGCCGGAGCAGTACCCTACCAAACGGGCCACTGACCGCCTGTGATCTTTCCTTCGTCTTCATCCCTTTCTGACACTCGCACGTATATGCGCTATACTACCACACATGTCGGGAGACGAGTCGGGAGCTTAGGGCTTGAACCGGCTCTGGCGGTATCCCGTTGGTGGGATACATCTGGTTGGGAAAAGTCCCCGCTAGACGACGTGTAGGTTGGCGCCGGATCTGATAATCCAGTTGGGGGGGAGAAGATCACCGTCACCTCCCGAGGAAAGTTCATGTACTACTCTCACAGTACTAATGTCCTTAGCAGTTGACGCGCCCGGAATCTCTAATCAATCAATCAAATCAAGCCACTACTCCTACTCCTCATTTTACAATAACCTCTTACATGGTGGCTCGTTAATCCTATAACATAAGTATCTCGCTCTCAGTCATTTTCGAATCATTGATGCACAAGAAAAGGAACTCATCTCAAACTAATTGTTGTACAACAGCTGATACTTTGTAGTAAATATTTGTGACTTTCCCTTTTTTCCCAGTAATGTCTTATACAGCGGCTCGCTAATCGTGTTACTTCGATATTGTGTGGTCACAAGAAAAATAACATAACAATATAATGGCGCTACAACTGCACACAATTTTTCGTATTTTCGCAGCGGTGAACACTTTTCCAGGTTTGCACTCCATTGCATACATTGCTGCAGTGGCGACAAATTACTACACTTCCGGATCGTCTCATTGAACCAACACATCCACTCCAGCGGCGCCAACAGACCGTTGAAGCGTCGTCGCCCGCGCCACGCTTCACAGCCGCCCGCCACGCTCTGCTCCGTTCCGGGGGCTGCGGGCTTGGAATTTCGCTCCCGTGTTACCCCCGCTCCCACCCCTCGGTTTCCAATAATCTCGTCTATGGAGGCTCGCTAATCCGACAACTGCAGCGTTTCGCGGTCAGATGAATGCGCGGCGAATAGACTAGGTGTGCAACGCAGGGCTTGCAGGTCGCAGTGTCTGTATCGTCTGCATGTAGGCATCATTATTTTCATAAAAGGACTAAGCGCGATGAGCTTAGTAGGTACGCTTGTCGAGCTGTAAGCACCATAATCGAAATGGACACGCAAGTCGCTTTGGCGCGATGCACCAGTTGAGTTTAGCTCAGAGCCAAGATTTCTGCTCCCTGCACCGGCTCTGACCGAAGTTTCCAGTCCCCACGAGGGCGAATTTTTGCCAGCTGCTCTGATCCTCCTGTTTCCCAGAGTTTACCCCATTAATACCAAGCAAATGACAACCAGTACCTTAGCAAATAAGCCACGGATCGCGCGATCTTTCCTTTCTCATCCATGTCCCTTCCTCTCCTCTGCACTGTACTACCTTGGGATCTGAGAGATTGTCTCGGCTGGAACAGTTACCGCCGGGGGAAATATCTGGAGAGGAAAACAGTAAGTCGTCACGACGAATAGGTCGGCGCCGTATCTTATCATCCAGCAGGGAAGGAATCACCGCCACCGTTCAGGATAAAGCATTCGCTGCATTAACGGGACTAATGACCATAAACGTTGACTTGCCCTGAAACATGAATCAAAGCACCGGCTGGGAAGGCGAGTAACTTCCTTGATGGCTGTACTTGGAGAATCTACATTTAGCCGGGGTAGGGAAAGTGAATGCACCTAAGCTTCAGAAACACGAAAAAGGAAGAAATACTAAGTATATCCCTAAAATGACATTGATATTTTCTGGGTCCAAGGATAGTGAAACATCTCAAACTAGAGCTCTAACAACGCACATTTCTTCAAATTATTTGTAACGGTTATGAAAACGTATATTAGATGAATCCATACCCAACTTTCATACTTTTAAATCCATTGCATTTTCTTTTCTGTCAGCAACGGGTTACTTCTTGGGGACTACTTCTTGGTCAAACCAACGCCTCTGCAAACGTTTCCAACCCGCAAAAGTTGTATCCGAGGTGCGATTGATCTTGAGCGCGTAGGCCTCGCAACTTTACAGACATCCAACGCGTATCTGACCAAAATTTTTTCCCTTGGTCAGTAGAGAACTGGGCATATAGTCCCTGGGTAGCAGAGGAATGGAGATTAACCTTCCTCGTCCCTTTAGATGAGGATGGGGACGTAAGAAGGAGGAATCTCGCACTGTAGGTAGCCAGTTGTAAAGGGAGCTCAAGTGTTCAGGAAAACCATAGAAAAGCTTGATCTAGGCAGTCCGTCTATGAACTCTCAGCAGAGACCAAGTCATCACTCACGTGTAATTCATTAAGCAGTATCTATCATTTCGAGTTTGAACCTTACCTTACAGTCAACAACTCTCGGTTGTCACGTCGCCTTAACGCTATTTCCTTGATAAGTACTATTAAGAAACACGATTCAGAAATTAAGCAGTTACTCTATTAGATGAGAGTGACGATTGGGTTCGATTTATTTTATGCCTATCGTGAAGTCATCGTATTCTCTATTTATTAATATAATTTTATGTACTGATTGTTAGACTGATTCAATTGCACCTGAAATCATATTAAATGTAGGATGACGAATGTTCTACTTTCTATCTTTTCGATGTCGACACAACATGCAAATCACCAGTGAAATGTATTCACGCCGCAAATAAACATATTCTTATCGCCAATTAGAGAGTCTTCGCGGAACAGTTATGCGTGATAAATTGATAGGCTTGATAAATTGATTGTAAGGCTCGTCACTCCAAGAAACCACCATACAATGCTACACGTGTGGCTAATGGGAGGAGCGACCTGCTAGCTTCAAAGGTACGTTTCTCGCGAAGTTGCTTCATAGAGTACTTCTGAATTGCATCATGAAGGTATCGTTATTTAGTAATAGTTGCGATCTGCAACGAAGCTGTCAGCATTTGAGCTTGCTACCATTGAAAATTTAGTCTCAAATACTTTCCTTCGATATCTGTGAGTAATTTGTTTGAACTTCTAATACATTTAAAAACATAAAAGTGATCTTTCTATTAATCATTCTAAAGCACTACACCCATACAATATTTGAATCTACTTTGAGGGTAATTTTATCCAAGTGAGAGTGCATGTTTTTGTAATAAGTAAGCGATTATGCAACATTACACACATTCCTATTTTCTTGTAGTCAACGTAGAGCAAGTGTGATCCCCGAGGAATAATTTCATGGATGAGTATGCTTTTTTTGGAAGAGACCCCTGAGTATCACAGACGTTATCGGTGAAGTGTCTGACGTCAATTTTCAAACTATCTGTTACATTAAAAAAATTGAATTAGAATGTTTAACATGAAAGTTTCAGTACAGAAACATATTACAAAGTATCTGTTGTATGTGATTGCCAATTCGAAACATACTCTTACGTGTGTCTTACGTAATTCGTTTCTACCCTCATGGACATCGTTATTCCTTTTGTATTCAAACGTATCTACAAATGTAGCCAATCTTCTTGAAAAATTCAACAAAAAAGTAAATAATTTAAAGATATTTCTGTTTCATGTTGTATTGCAGTTGAAGCTGTAGATCACACAGAGTTTGCAGTATAACAATTGTTTTGTAAAAAATACGTATGTATATACTTTGGCACAACAGCTCTTAACCAGCTAAGGCCTATCAGCGGCGTCCCGGCCTTGTGGCCATTAAAAATACGTACAAAACAAATTTGATAAAAAACTAGGACTAGTGTGAGATTTGGTTCAGCGGAATGCAGGACCATCCAGAGCTTACGACCTGTACACTACACGATTCAGCTAACAACAAAGTCTTGCCCAAGAGCAGATCCACAAAGTATTCCGGGGACAAGAGCTATGTTTCCGTTTGAAGTCCCCATAAATATTTTGGAAAATAACATATGTTAACTGAAAAAAAATAATAATTGTAATACAGTTTACTTGTCATATGAATGTTAAGTAACTACTACATTGAGCAGAATTAGAAAACGCAATAGCTTTGAGGAGAGCAAGACTCCATGCCACCGACTCCCCATGGAATTCCCATTCGTCACGTCGAAAACTCTCGCGCGTGCGATGTAGCGAAAGACGAATGGATAGTCACTTTCGCTCTCGGGGCCGTCTCCTAACGCGAGTAACTTCGCCGCCGCCCGCTGCCCACCGCCCGTCCTTCCATCCACGCGGGGGAAAGCACGTTTTCTTGTTGCCACTGGGCCGTCCGCGCGGTAATCAGCTGTAGCGCCGCCCGTCACTGCGATCCGACCTCGCCAATTAGTTCACAGGTTGGGCCAGGGGTTACCAACCTTCTGTTTCTTCGTCAGATCCGATTGGGGAAACGAGTTTTTGATAATAGAGGACAGTTGTGGTTCTGACATGCCGAAAAATGTCGGTCGCAAATAAAAATAATAACTTTATTTGTGTAAACTAAAAAAATATATAAAAGGCTTGATTAAAAACACGTTTTACAATGAGATCTATGCAAGTAAATATGTGCATGTAACTAGAATGAAAACAAATCCACAAATTTAAGGTATTGACGAATCGAAACAGACAATATATGAATCTTAAAACGTTCATAAGAAAACATTTTCAGAAACAATATTTTCCATTCACGGGATAATTACGGTAGTTATTAAATTCTTTTTTAAATTAAATGAGTCTTGCATTTTTTTGTATACTTACATGAAAGTTCTTTCATAATTACAATCGACGTATGTAACCCTCTTCTTCCCAATTGGGGAATTTTAATGAAAACTTGCCTGGTAACGAGACACTTTTTATTATAGAATTTTGTTCATGTAATCAGAAATTTTCGCTAGTAAATGAAATTATATTATTTTTTAGCATATTATTTTACAGATCTTACACTCTCGCTCGTTCACACCCCAAAAGTGCAAAGAAGATTGAAATTATAGAACGAAAGATACAAGTAATTCTGAAAAATTTAATCTGTTAATTTTTAATGTAATGTGTTAACAATTAGGGTAGCACCTAATGAATAATGCGAATCGACAATGAAATTACATTAACCATTTCTTCTCCCACATTTACTACTGGACAAAATTCTATTAAAATATTCTCATACGAATTCATAAAATACGCTCATAAATTCTTCTCATAAATTATTTTGCGTATCAACACTTTCAAAGAAAGCAAAAGCCCATAAAATTACTGATCATGCCAAGAAAGGAAGAAGCAGATGCTCACAGAAGCAGCAGCAACGAAAAAGTGAACTTCTCCGCCTCCTGCTTTGATGGATGCTTATAGCGGTTTCTCCGGTTAGATTCGAAAGTGCAGTTCCCAACGTGTTCGTCCAGCATTCTAGCAAGCTCCCTTGCCCCATGCTTTACCACAATTTAGCGTGGGATTATTAATATAACTGATCGCAGCTTCTGATAAACTTGAGATCTGTGTTGTGGCATCCAGAACGAAAACGTTTTGAAAGGGAATGAATGGGATGTCAAAGATAAATGTCGATGGTCGAGATAAGTGTCATGAGCGATTACGGAAACTTCTGGGGGCAGATTTCACACAATTAGCGGTGCGCATTCCGTTGGTACTGCAGAGAGGGAAAGTGCTGAGATCCAGCTTTCTTAAGTATGGCAGCAAATGAATGTTTATTCAGAATCAGTCGAACTACTAGTTCTCAAATCTAGAGGAATATTTCAATATTCAATACCAGAGACTTGTTTCAGATTTTTATTTTAATATATTTTGGGATTTTCATAATATTTTAATAGATTTTTTTTACGAGATGTCATAAACAAGGTGCGTAATAGAATCCAAAAAAGCCGTTCAGCAAAAAACACAGCGCCACTTAATGAAACTTAAAACATTACTACAATTTTATTTTATTTTTTTATCTACTTCAGTATTTGCTTAAAAGAAGTGTTTGGAGAATTATTTGTGAATACCACGAACGTAGAGCATCTGAGAAACTGGCAATGCAGATCAGTGAAAACAATTGAAAATTAAGACTTAAAATCTCATTTAAAAGAGTTTTGATGTGATGTATGAACTGAAAATATAGATTGATACTTAAATAAAAAAAACAGAAATAAAATAATGTACTGGGAATAATTATTGGGATGCATTACAATTGATTGTCTTTTGAGTTTTATTTCATTTCGAAAACCAGCTTCAGGTAGTCTGGGTGACTTGCCAAAGAATAAACTGACGGGTAATTCATGTAATAAAATATGAAAATTCAAATTGATTTTCACCTCTGACTACATCATTGAAAATAGAAAAAACAATATAATTTTAACTGTGAACATAAACTGATAACTTAAATCATGAATTTAAAATATTTTCCGAAGTATTAGTGTGTAATATTTTTGTGAAATCCTTTTAGATACTCAAACGACACAAGGGTTTGTAAGTCACATCGATAACGGTAATTCTGTGAGTACTATAAATTTGTTTGATATGCCTCTATTACACTTACAAGCAGTGCTTGATTTCTAAAACTTTTGGTCTGGAACGCACCCCAAACTACTGAAAATTAGAGTTTATAATGATATTTTATCGTTTTTACTAATAATTTTATTAGACTTATAGAAATGATACAGTTAAATGGAAAATTACTCAATTTGAGTTTACGAAAATTGGTCGAATTAAAAATTGAAATAGGCAAGTTGTTCCCTCCGTTTTTTGTTGGTATCGTCCCCTATCTTGTTTCAGTTGTACTCGTATAGCTTCCCTTTACGGCCCTCACACGCAACCAATCTTTATAAATAAGGCCTCTAAAGAAAGAGAATTTCACGCAGACGTGCCGAATTGCACTTTGGCTTTAAAAATATGAAGTATTGGTTTAAAAACGCATACAAATATTCATGTAAAATGCAACCCGCAACAAACGTCAGGATTTTTTGAATCTATATCGTTAAATAACTCCTAAACGAAGCTTTCTAGGACCTTCAAAAACTAAAATTTTGAGGCCGATGGCTTCAAAGAAACGTTCCTCACACTGTAATCTACAGGATGAGATCTTCTTAACCATTCTATTACATTTTTGCTGGTCGACGCTGCTAGATTTTACCCCACCTATTCAGAGCCTGTGGAAACTGCAATATATGTGAAATTACCAATTACTCGATATTTTATTGATTGAATTAAGAGAGAATATGGAAATGGCAAAATAAGGAAGAGAGCGTCGTATAGCATGCAAAAATTTTTCCAAGGGTACGCTTGTTTTTCCTATTTGATTCCGTAGGTATCGGAATGCTGTTGTCTCGCGTTCCGCCAAAAATCAAGCTCTGCTTAAAACTATTTGAATTGCGAGGAACGCGTCGCCAATGGCGCTTCCGGTCTGCCCGTCGCTCGGCGCCGACCTCGGGGACCGAACCTGCGGCCACTTGGCAACGCAGGCGCGGCGCAGGCCAGAAAAACGGGCGTTGGGCGAACGGGCGAGCGGTCGCGCGGGCGAGGGCGAGCGGGTGGGCGGCGACGGCGCGGCGTGGCGGCGCCGCCGCACCGAGTCAACGACTCGCCCGCAGACGCCGCACCGCGCCGGACGACACTGGCGACATTGGCCGCGGCAGCGGTGGCCGGGCGGCGCCAGGGCCGACGGCAGTGGGGGGGACGGTGGCGATAGTGGGCGATTTCGGTGATGAGATGATTTATTGATTAGTGATTCCGGGCGCGTCAACTGCTAAGGTCATTATTCACTGAAGAGTGGTGCATGTTTTCCCGAGGAGGTGGCGGTGATCTTCCTCCGCTGGTTGGTGAGATCTGGCGCCGACCTACCTTGGGCTAACGAGGGTTTGCCCAAACTAGGTATCTTCCACCGCCCCCAGCCGAGACAAGCTCTAAGCTCTCGACTGGTCCCCCGACATGTGGGGTAGTGTAATAAATGAAAATGTAGGTGTGCGTGAGTAAGGGATGAGAATTGGACAAGGAAGAGGATTGAAAGATCGCGGCCCATTTCTTAGGGTACTGCTCTGTCATTCGGGTGGTATTTATCAGAGAAATCGCGGAAAACTATCGATCAGAGTATCCGGCCTAGAGTTTTCCTCCAGACAGCGACTAAATTAGACCTAGCCATTAAGCTAATGTCGAAAATCCTACCACCACCGTCGGTACTGGAACCCGTGAACCTCCCGGTCAGAGGCACTGCAGTGACATCTTACGCTGCACTGAGCCACCTCTCCCGGAGTGATGAAACGAGGGCGGTGACAGGAACAGTTGCTGTTGCGGTGGCGGTAACGAGAATGGTGACGGTGAAGCTGATGGGAGCAGAGAATGTGGCGGGGGGGTGGTGGCAATGACGGCAATGGGTTCGGGAGCAGGAGTAAAGTTGGGGGCGGAGACGGAGAGAGACGTGAACGCGAAGACGGGGTGGGAGGCGGAAGCAGAAGCGGTGCGGGGCAGAGCTGAGGGCGAGAGACAAGGTGGATGCCGGGAGGGAGTGGCGACGGGTCATGCTCTCCGTTGCAGCCGCCGTGGCAGCAGTCATCGATTCGGTGCTCTTCCGCTCAAGACTCGGAGATCTGCTTCCGTGTTCAATTTTCTGCCACGATGAGCGGGTTGTGTGTATTTAAAATTGCTTAAATATGACTTTTTAGTATATTGTTAATATCCATGGATACAGTTAATCAAAATTAATTCTGTTGCAGTATTTGATTCACGCTTATATATGTACATCGTACGTACAGTAGTTTACCAAAAATTTTGAAAATCTTTCAGACAAAAGCTAAAGAATGTGGTTAAAGGTATGTGAAATGTAAAGTTTCTGTCTCGCAAAATTAGGCAACTGCAGCTAAGCAAAGATACGTGGGGTCACAAGAGACCCCGCGCCACCTCTCTCGGGTTAAGCGCAACCGGAACGTGTCGTTCGCGTCGCGACCCGACGTTCGAAGAAAAATGGAAGGAAGATAATCGCTCTACTTTTGTGCCACATTCATAAGGTTGCTCTCTGACGTATTCCTGGAAATTATCAGAGGAATGTATAGAAAGAAAAATCAAACGTGGCGACTTCTAGAATTGACAATCATTCAACAACTTTGCTAACAGTATCGTTACAACGATAATCTTTACCGTAACTTCCGTTGAGGATAATGCGTCTTTACTGCAAGCTGTTTTGCCAATATGATATGTACAACAGCTGTACAATAACTGAATATACTCGTTTCATATATTGATCATACATGCACTCGTATCATATATCACGTGGGCTTGACCTTGTCTTACGGTATAGTATGATCAACTGTAACGCTAACAAACGTGAGAACAAATATTAAAGAAGCACTGTAAGAAGTGCTCGACGAAAAGTTGCATTTCCCTGAGTGCAACTTTCAAGTTACAAGAAGTTAGCTAAGTTCCCAAACTCGAAGTGCAAAGTGGAAACAGTACAATTACATTTAAATTTCAGGAACTGGAAAGTTGGTAGCGTCCGTGGTTCTAGAAGAGCACTGAAAATTCAATTATCAGATGGTTGAAAGTTCTTTTATTTACACACGTGGAACGACATCGTAAATCTGATGACCTCAGTGAAAGGTTCATTAACTATCATTACGTATCATACATTTTAAAACAACGTAGAATGAAGAGAATCTAGTAATTTTGATTCGTTTATTATTTTGACAATAAGTAAAATACATTTCGTTAATAACTGACGTTTTAAACATTCACTCAGAATGCAAAATATATTATTTCTACGAATCAAAAAGCGCAGTGGCATTCACCGTTGATTAATTAAAATTGTCGAAAATGCGATCATCGATATATTTTAATTCCATGTATAAAGGAGAGTCGAATTTCATTGTTAATTAAACACAACCACAATGTGGTCATTTTTTGTACATGTTTCTCTTTCAAACCTGTATTGAAATTATCTGTAGGAATTGTATATTCATAGACGTTCGTAGAAGTCACAAACATTGCATTGAGGTAAAGCAAAATGAATAATGAAACAATGACACTATTGAATGTTCGCTGTGTCTGATTAAACCAATGTTTCACAGAACTGTTATCAAAATGTTCAATTTAGAGTTATATTGCCATTCAGTTTTCCTAGAAAAGTGCATTTATTCTTTTACATGAATCAGCATATTGTATTTTAGGTAATGGATGCAAAAAAAAAAATGTCGTCCATCCACAAAACTTAATTTTGTATGTCTTAAGGAAAAAAGCTATCTACTTCAATCTGATCGTGCGGACGTTACGTCTAATGAGTTGAAAAACTTGGATTTCAGGCTGCGTGTTGGGATACATGAGCAATCCAACACATACTCGTCGGCATATGGTTGGAAGTCAGGGCCGTTCACTGTGCTAAATCCAGCAACTACCGCCAGGGCCGGTTCGTGCAAGAACGGGTCTACATTGGCAGAACCGGCATTACGATATGTGCATCGATGACACGCGACGAATCATCTACTCAACACATACACGCACAGACTTTCAACATTCACAAGAAAATGATTTATTCAATTTTTTAACCAAATACACGATAATGACAATTCTAAGATCTGCTATAAGTCTCCGTGCTTTTCGAAAGAGTTACAGTTTATGAAACCTTACCATTAAATATTAGAGTCGTCTCTCATCTGGCCCTATGGGATTTTACACTAATGAATTATTATGTAGCGTTATATATATATATATATATATATATATATATATATATATATATATATATATATATATATATATATATAGGATTTGGAATCTATATCGTTAAATAACTCCTAAACGATGCGTTCTATGGCCTTAAAAACTATAATATTGAGGCCTAAAGAAACGTTTCTCACACCGTAATCTACAGAATGAGCTCTTCTTGAACATTCTATTACATTTTTGCTGGTCCGGCACTTCCCGATGTTACCTCACCTGCTCAAAGACGTGCAGAATCTGCAAGTAAATATGAATGAGAGGGACAGAGAGCGGCAGAGACAGAGACACACGGAGACAGACAGATAGGGACAAGGTGAGGGAAGGAGGGAGAGACAGTGGGAAAGGGAGATGGGAGGGGAAAGAGGGAAATGAAGGGCAGAACAACATCTGCCGGGTTTTCCTAGTGCAATATGAATTAGATTGCTCGAAATATCGCACTTGTCGTTGAAAGTACATATAACTTTTACGTGAAACAAATCTAGAGCGTGCTTAAGGCTTCTCTCCGTTGGTGTCTTTTCCTATTACAACATCACCTCAATATTGCAAGGACAACTTCAAAACACATTGAATTTTCCAAAAACGACCATCGTGATATAGGTAATAAACCTCCTGTATCCTGATCGTTTGTATGTCTAAAATTTCTAGACATTGGTAATTGAATAGTGAATGTAGACATTCTGTTGAGATGGTCTGACTTACTGAAGCTCGAAGTAACGATATTAAATAATTTTATATTTCTTAAAATACTTTCACTAATAACTGGTAAGGTGTATCGTTCATTATGCTTATTTAATTTGTGAAATACTCTTAGGGCCATTACGTCATTATGATCTACAAACATATTTCGTTTTACGAGTACTTATTGCAAAATTCAGACCATGCCACGCACGTGCCCTTCTCTAGCCACGCCACCTGCTGAGGAGCGTAGCACCAAAGAGTATGGGCTGGGTATGTTCAGAACGTTACCCTTTATAGCCAAGTCAACATAGCTAGGTCGAATTCAGTCTCTGTTAGGAAGAGCATTCTCGCGGCCGGGTGCTAGTTTTCTGTGGTTTCTTCTCACAGTACCAGGAGAACGTCAGAAAGCTCTATCCAAATAGGTGAACAACGGAACGCGCGGGATCTTTCCTTTCTCACCCTTGTCCGCTGCTCATCCCTTTCACACACTCATATGCACAACACTCCAGATACATTGAGAGACCGACGAGGATCTTAAAGCTTGTACCGGATGGGGCGATATCCTGCTCCGGGGGAGATACTTAAAGCGGAAAACGTGCAAACCGATAGGTGGGCCGGTGCCATGTCTCAGGCGCCGACGCAGGGTTTCATAAGTTACATCCCTACGTCCCTCGGTACAGCATGCATTACACTTACGCGACTAATCTCCAAAGTAGTTGACGCGTTGTGAAATTTAAAAAAATAATCAATCAGTATCTACTTGGCTGTCTGGGAGACACTGGGTCCAAAGCACAGATGCCAAAGTTTCGACCGTCATGGTGCGGCCTTCCTCAAGGCGAAACGTTTGTCGCCTGAGAAATGAGTGAAATTGCATTTCTCCCTCTTGAAGACCGCATGGCCGGAGCTTTGGGACCTGTGCCAGAGACACTCGTCTTCCAGCCAGTCAAGGAGATACTCACTCCGGTCGCGGAAGCCAATCACTCAAGCCATACTTCGATTAAAACATGAAGTCCGTTGACACTTGATTAGCGGTGACGCTGCCATCCAATCGGAAGCTTAAACGTCACCGCAGTTCATACTTCAATTAAAAGATTAAATCCATTGAGACTTGATCAGCTATGACGCTGCCATCCAATCGAGAGCTTTAACGTCTTCATAGAGACGCCACTATAGTGACGTTCATACTTCGATTAAAACATTAAGTCCATTGACATTTGATCAGCTGTGACGCTATCATCCAATCGGGAGCTTAAACATTACCATAGTGACGACACTACAGTGACGTTCAAGCTCCCGATAGGATGACGGCGTCACATCTGATCAACTGGCAACGGACTTATACTTCGATTTATTTGTAGTGACACTTAACGTTTGTCAGCTGTTACAGTCTCATTCAATCGGGAGTTCGAACGTCACTACAGTGACGTCACTATGGTGAGGTTTAAGCTCCCCATTGGATGACAGCGTCACAGCTGATGTGAATGGACTTAATGTTTTAATCGAAGTATGAACGTCATCTGACACCTCCATCTCATCAATCCCCCCTTTTCGTTCGTAGAATTTTGATCCATGAAAAATAACAATTCTCGAACGAAACTTTATACCAAAATAATATTCATTGAATCAAATTAAGGGATTTGATGTGTCTCCACAAAGTGTTCCGATCTAGGTGCTTGGTAAAAAAGTCCGATGAGATGGAGATGTCACTGAATGAAGTCGTCGACGGCATCACCCGATATTGTTGTGCTCCCCCGGCGCACTGGACAGTTGAAGGGGGTTACTAGGTACATGTTTTCTTGATATGTCCCAATGGTATCTCCCAATGATATCTCCCAATGGTGGTCAGTTGATTTCACGAAGTATGTATTGTATGAGAATAAACTCCTGTTCTTGTTGAATGTTATTATGATATACATCCTTCATTAATACTAAATTACAGGGACACCTGTATAATGATTTAATCCAAGTACACGCCACTGGTGAGGCGGCGGCGCGGCGGTGCCCTGTCGGCGACGAGTTCTCAGCTGGCATGGCGCGGCGCGGGGCGGCTCCTGGGCGGAGCGGCTGCGGCACTGACCTGTCCCGAGCGAGCGCTCCCCGCGGGCCGCCGTTAACCCAGATCCCATCCCGGGCGCGGGGGCCCGCGGGGCCGCTAAAAGCGGCTGCAATCGCCCGCGGCGCGAGGCCCCGCCGGCCTGGCCGCCCCGCGGGCCGGCGGCACGGCGGGCGCTGCTCGCTCGGAGGCTGCTTACCTGCGGGAAAATGAACACTAATTAGCTCGCGGAGCGAATCAATCATCGCGTATTGTTTGGAGGTGTTGGCCGTTGAACAATCGCTGATCTTGGGATGGTCCTTGTGTTAGTAACATTTACAGACACATGTTCACTTCAAGTACTTGCTGAAGGGTTGAGCTACCGTGATGATTATTGTGGACTGAACTCAGACTCTCACCTTAACTATCTTTATGATTGCTTTGAAAGAAAATGTTACTTTTGTAAATTGGGAAGTCATTCAGAAGACAGATCAAAAGATTCATTTTCGAAATTTGGAATTACTATCAGAACACGGGATGCAATCAGAATGTATCTGTTTTACCATAATCGTGTGCAATTTAAGCTTGAGAATTGATGTTCGTTACTTCTTCATGAATGGTATATTAGCGTTTACACAAGCTCTGCGTGAAATTACTTTTCCAAAGAAGTCCACGGAGCATATCAATCATCGCGTATTGTTTGGAGGTGTTAGCCATTGAACAATCGCTGTTCTTGGGATGGTCCTTGTTTTAGTAACATTTACAGGCACGTATACTCTTGAAGTTCTTGTAGAAGGATTGAGCTGTCATGATAATTATTGTCGAATAAACTCTCTTAACCTTATCTATCCTTACGATAGTTGTGAAAGAAAATATTACGTTTGTAAATTGGAAAGTCATACAGGTCGAAATGTTCATTTTCAAAACTTAGAATTACTATCAGACATCGTGATGCAATCAGAATGGTTCTGATTTACCTTAATTATGTGTTCTTTGAGCTTGAGAATTGATGTTTGTTACTTCTTCATGAATGGAGTATTGGCATTTACACAAACAGCCCCTGAAATTACTTTTATATGTCTAAGTAAAAATAACTGTCTCAAAGAATCAGTATATGTACTACAAATTGGCATTGTATAGAAGCAGAAATGGCATGATCGTGGGAGACAAAAGTCAGTCTCGCGAGAGTGAAGGCGAGAGTGAATCAACAGTTTTTGATTTCGTTTACTCCTCAAGAATGACACACGAAACTAATTACCGCAACGTGAAACCGTTATTCCCATCTCGCTTAGTGGCGGCGGAAGGAACTCTCCTTGTGTCGTGCAATAACGGCGAAACAATGGATGCGCACCCACATGTGTGCAACCTTCCCGCTCTGACACGCACCGTCGGGACGCCCGCCACAAAACGGTCCATTGTCGTTCGCCTTGCAAAGGCATTCCGACGGCACCCAACAAATGGGGCTTAACGTAGAATTTTATGGGAAATGTGCGAGAAATACGGGATTGCTAAAACAAAGCAGGAAGTGCGTGGCGCCTCACACAATATTTCAACAAGGTAACGGCATGTATTTTCCGTCAATGTTCTCAAGCGGCTATCATGAACATTCGTGTAACCGAACAAAAATTGTGAATAATACGGGCCCTAAGCTGTCTAGTCAACACTGACAAATTAATTTAGGGATATAGTAAAACAAACTTTTACTATATCCCTATTTTAGGATATAGTAAAACAAACTTTTACTATATCTTCGACGGAATTTTTGCTACTAAGAAATAGAGAACATTTATTAAATTATTTCGAAATCATGCTGAATGATTTTGTAAATGTTATGGGAAATATTTATGAAAAAGGGCAACTATCGCATTGAACATTTAAAAATATCGATGTTTAAGAAGGAATTTTGAATCGTAAACGTTGTTGGGAAACAGCAGTCATTTCCGTCTGTAGGGTCTGCAATAGCTAATTCAGATCGATTTTTATGTTCTCCTAGCGACCGTCTTCATTCACTCTCACTCTCTGTCACCAGTCGCGAAGAAAATAATCGTCCCATATTTTACTTTGCGCAGTGCTGTCGGAAGCGAAGCAATTCATTGATTGTGTCTCCCAGTAGCTTGTGACTCTCTACAATGGCTGCACACCAATACACTGGCAATGTGACTATTCGAAACGCATCTCCTTCCGGGACACCCCCCTGTCCCGCCCATACAAAGTGAAGAAATGTCATCCGCTCACGCCTGCTTTCCGATGGAATTCATGAAATTGAGTGGAACATTGTTGTACAACTCGACATTTCCATTACAACACTAAGCGTATGTCATATTAAACTAGTGAGGTAAATTTCCAATTTAATCCATCAAATACTGTAAAACAATTTGAAATACTGTCAAAATCGAATCCGAGTGATTTCCTTGAAACATAATCAGGGAAGTTATTAGAAACGGTTTCCTGGCTTGATTGAAACCCTTGTTAATGGTCTTCATTAGGGAGTTTGTGGACGCCACAACGGACAGCACTATCGATCTTCTGCGTATGTGCAGATGCACTGAAGTAATGCGAAACTTGAACTGCGCATGCGCAAAAGATCGATAGTGCATTAACGTTCGAGTATGCACAAACTCCCTGTTAATTCTCCAGCAGGTCACACGCGAACTACCGCAACCGACCGCGATCTTTCCCGTCGCAGCGCCGTCGGCAACTGCTCTCCCTAGCGGTTAACAATGGCTGCGCACCCACGCGCTGTTTGGTGGCCGCTCCGACACGCACCTGCCGCCGCCGCCGCCGCCTCGCCGGACAAAGTGGTGCATTGTCGTCGCCGCTCGCCGGCATTCCGACGGCATTCAGCCTTTCAGAGCGCCCTGCCCCCCTTCTACCTTTCCCCTCCGGCCCCCCCCGTACCATCCTGATGACATGCGGCCGCGCCAACTCCCGCTGACCTCCCGGCTGAGCGGCAGGGAGCGCCAAACGGCGATGTGGTGGGACCAGACTCGAGAGTATCTCTCTCTCCCTCTCCCTCTCTCTCTCTCTCTCTCTCTCTCTCTATATATATATATATATATATATATATATATATATATATATAAACTGGATATTGGAGCAAAACTTCGACACCGTGAAAGTTGAAAACCCCGATCTCCATGAAAGTTGGCATTTCTTCGTGTTTTTTTTTCACCCCGAAGGTTTATGTGCTGTTAATTCTGTGGTAACTCCACTACATGGTTCTGTAGAACAAAACTAAATATTCACGTTAGATGCAACCCGCAACACAACCGCCATCATTTTGAATCTATATCATTAAATAACTCCTCAACAAGGCGTTCTAGAACCTTAAAAACTAAAATTTCGAGGGACAGGGTGAGGGACAGACAGGAATAGGGTGAGGGAAGGAGGAAGAGACAGTGAAAAAGGGAGACGGGAGGGGAAAGAGGGAGATGAAGGGCAGAACAACGTCTGTCGGGTTTTCCTAGTTTTGAAATGAAGCGGCAGGTTAATACTACGAGTAATACTGCGGCTTCGGTGTGAATACGCACACATGTTAAAAATAACTTCGGGTATATGTGAAAAAATTCTCTTGCATTTGAATAATTTGATTGAATCGTTGATTGGTGATTCCGAACGTCAACGGATTGGATCATTAGCTCCGTGAGTGTAGTGTATCTTCCCCGCTGACTGGCGAGATCCGGCGTCGACCTACATCGGATAGCTGGTTTTACACCAACCAGGAACCCCCCACCAGCGCGGCTCCGCCTCAGCCGAGACAGCCTCTATCGACCGGTCTCCCGACATGTGTGGAAGTGTAGTGCATGGAGCGTGTGTGTAAGTAAGGGGTGAGGAATGGACAAGGAAGAGGAGGAAAAGATCGCTCGCGGTCCTTGGTCTGTTTGTTACGGTACTGCACCGTCATTTGCTTGGTGTAGCACTTTTCGGAATAATGCGTCAGTTTCATAATGATACTGTGGCTTCGTTGTGAATAGGCACATGAATAAATATAGTTTCGTGTGTACGTGTGATTTGATTTCTTGCTTTTGAATTATTTCGTGCGGTCTACAGAAGGTGGGCTCAAATGCAAGAATCGGGACCAGACTGCCCCTGGTAGCCTGCGCCACTGTCCCGGTGACTCTCGCCTATTTCTAGACTCTCTAGACTAGACCCGATCGCTCCCGAGTTCCTTCCCACCCCATCCCATGCAACAAGCGGCGAGACACTCCAGTGGCCCGCAAATAAGCGTTTGGGCAGGGCATGTCAACTGGGGCTCACCTTGAGCACCGCTCGCGTATGTAAATGCTCAGGAATAATTAATATTTTTCTACGAAAATTCACTACAATCCAATTGGATGGAATTTACAATACATGTATCTACATTATTGTTAGGTTACACCAGGTTGAAATTTATTTAAACAATACTTTTGCAGTAAAATTTTATTTGTATAAATATTGTGAAATTCACAGAGACAGGAATGATACATAAAAAGGAGAAATGAAACAAATATGTTGAATTCATGTTCTCGAAAATCTGAAACTCTTATATTTCTCATTGTAAAATCAACTTAATATTTTATTCAATCTTCTCTTCCCTTTTCTTGGTTTCTGCTTCAACGCTCACTCCTTATTTCTTATCTATCAGCACATCAACAATCTTCATCATTCACGATTCGCGATACAACTGCTCCAATTTACCGAATCCCCAACGTGAAACTTCCAAGCAACACACTCCTGCGTAATTCTCCTCTCTCGACGATTCCCAGAGTGTCTCCTCCTCCGCTCGTCTGTCCGCGCGCCCGCTCCTCCCACCTGCCGTCCACTCACCCCTCGCAGCGGTGACCGATGCTCCCGGAATCCTGTTGCACCGCCGGAATAGAAATATATCGCTCCACAACGCAGTCGATGAAAGGCTCCGCCCCGGCCGGCCCGCTTTTGTGCGGCCGAATGCCTGGAGCACGGCGCTCGAGAACCCGAGTGGTTGGGCGGTGGAGACGAGCGACTCCGGATGGCTGACTCGCTTTGTGAGAACGCCGTCGCGTCGGTCACCCGGAGCCGTCCCGTCCCGTCCGGACCCGCCGCGCCGCTCCGCGCCGCCCCGCACCGCTCGCGTCCGTCTGTTTGTCGATTTTCTGGGACGCGCGGGATCTTCCGGGAAGGTCGATTGCGTCCGTGAGCGAAACGGCGCGGTGGGCTTCGTCGCGCACAATTCAATTTTGGGTGGGAAGCAGTGTGGAAATGAGAAGGCGAGCTGGGCGGATTCGTGAAGAGAACGTATAGAAGTGTACATGATTTCGTGTGTGGTTCGTTCCTAATACGTTTTGTGCTTTCTACATACTATGCACAATTATCTACTCTCTAAAAACTTTATATTAATTTATTATTATTATTATTTCTTAAATACGCGACTAATATTTTAGATGTTGGCACGACGTAAAATTCACTCCAGGTTGCTACCAGCTTCCCAACGGGAGATGTAGTGTCACTGGGTGCCTGTACAATATTTCGCTAAAAAATTGGATGTTCTTTCAATGTTGTTGTTATTATTATTCATATTCATATTATTATTATTATTATTATTATTATTATTATTATTATTATTATTGAATAATGGGATAATCAGTAAAATCACTTTTTCTTTTCTCTTACACGTATTATAATTCTCATTTTTTGTTTCACATTTGGGCACAAAGAATTGATTTCTGCCGTATTTGTTGTCCAGTAGTAAGTCTATTGTCTCAAAATTGCATCAGTCGTTATAATTCTGCCACTATCAGTTGAAGAAAATAAAAATGTATTGTATTGTATCTCGATTAAATGTTTTCTGTAATATTCTTTGAAAAGATGCTCAGTAAATATAAATGTTAAATAATTAGTTTAAAATGTGCTTTATTAAACTCTTGATGCAATAGTTCAGTCAACGTTATCTCTTCCACGGGGGAAAGTAACGCCACGAAGTTTTTGCTACTTTGGAAGAATGGTGCTCGTAACCTTTTCATGGCCTATGGTACAGGGACTTTTGAGATACTTCTATGCTATTCTTTACACTTATTGATGAGTCTTTACTAGCCACTCTTTATTACATTTTCATGATTATTTTTAATGCTTCATTAACATGGCATCTAAAATAATAGTTTCCGTGTTCTTTGTAGTATTTCATAGAACCTTGGTTCCATGAACGACCATCAGAATAACTACACGAAAAGAATTCGTATGTGAAATTGCTTTTACTTCATCTAGGAAGCCACCGATCAGCTCACCCTTTACGCAAATTATTTTTAAAAGACCATAAGTTCCTTACGACATCGCCGCATAGCATTGCGATGAAAATAAGAAGCGATGTACTTCTGTTGCTCAAGGGGGCCGTGACTTATACACGAAGAATCGAACGGCGCCGCGGAGAATTTGTCCGAACGACGATTAGGCCTCCTTGACATTAAGTAAATGAGGCCCTTGGACCTTCCGGCGGAGGCTACTTGCGACGGGGGATGGACGCGAGAGATCCCTGGTCGCCGCGACGGCCTTGGTAGGAAACAGGTGGCGATCACGGAGAAGAAAAAAAGAAACAACCTAAGGCGTATGGTCCCTAGTTTTGCTCTCCCAGATGTAAATATACAGCTGGCCCTCCCCCTCTTAAAATATTACTTCTCTGTATTAATGTAGATTGAGTGGTTAGGCGGAAGAGCAGCCCTATGGCCTGAGCCTCGCCATTAATAAAGACATTATTATTATTATTATTATTATTATTATTATTATTATTATTAAGTCTGAGGGACCGAATAGGATCGTGTTGTTGGTCTCACATTGATAGGATATAAACAGATAATTGCTAAAAGGGCTGAGTTTATTTCTTTATTCGTTTGCTTATATTAATTTAACAATAAAATCTAACATCTTAGCATGACGAGGGGGGAATAATTGCAAAATAAAGAGATTACAAAAATCCTTGAAATTGTCCAGTTCTAAAATTTATTTTAAAAAATTGAATTTGAACAATACTGAATTTTGAAATTCTTGTATATTTTACGGCATGTCAATGGGTATTGTTTTCGAAATGTAATATTACAAACGGACGTATCAGAATGTTGGCTGTCAAAAACACGTGAATGTACTGAAAAATATTCAAACGTATATTAAATACAGTGCATTTTAATTAGCACAAAAAATTAGCCACAAACATGTCGTCGAGAGGAGCATTTCATGGTAATATTATCGAAACAATTATAGAGTAATTTTGAAACGATTGATCGCAAGATTTTGACATAAAGATTTCAAGTGGGAATTCATGTTTGTAATTAATACCTTCTATTTTCTCTTCTGTTCAGCATTAATACTTTTCATTCGAAAATATGAGATCGCTGTGCTGCTTGACTTTCCAGTCTACTTTCCTAACCAGAAAGGGAGTGAAACTTCTTCTAAATAAACATGTTAATTAATAGGTCCTATATTAACTGTAACGAAAAATCCACTATGCAACTGTAGTACTCAATTGAGAAATCGTGCATCCACGAGAGCTAATAGTTTTTTTTTCTGTCAACAAGAAAGAACAATGTCTTTAAAAATAAAATCTAACGTATTTTTAGTCCCCATTTCGAATTTCGTGCCGTTTGCTTCTCTTTCATGTTAAAAATAGACTAATTGGCGACATAGTTTTGTAAATGAAAATCAGAAATGAGAGAAAGAATTGAATTAAAGTGTAATTTAAATATACAATCTAAAATGTTATAAAATGTGTGAATTTTTGTTTCTTTTTTGTTTGAATTATTGTTTCTTTTCTTTTAATATTTTCTTAAAAGGTAGTTATAATTTCTTGAAGGTGAGTGTGGAGGGGAAAAAGAAAATTCTATAAAAAGCAACAAAAATCTCATTAATTTTGTAACATTTTACCAAGTCTATGATAACGGGAAGGAAGTCACACTTCGTTGACACTATGTATCAGATTGATGTGAGAAGTTTTGCACTTTCACGACTATTGTTCTTTTAGTGGGAGACAGGGAAAATGTTTGAAAGTAAACAGATTTCCATAACTTTTATTTACTCTCAACAAAGGGAGCGTATAAGCTCGTGCAGTTACTATTGGTTCCTTTCACTTCTGACAGAATGTGATCAATTGTATTTCATATTTTTGTTTTCCATTTCTGCAGGCTCATTTACACTTATAAATATACAACTGTATCGTAAAAGGTACTTACACAATTTAAAAGTAAGCGTTTAATTATTATGTTGAAACGCGAGTGAAGAAATAGTTGTCGTATGTTTGATTCATGTTACTTCTCTCATATTTCTTTACAATGTTGAATTCTTAATTAAGAGACTTTTTTCACTCCAGAAAACCACTCACAACGTTATTGTTGATTGTAATGTGTTTGACGTTATATTATGAGAAATAACTGTGTGTGTGACATTGGAAAGAAATACGTGATAAATAACATTAATTAAAAATATACCAGCTAAATTTTCTCTTATAACTTTTGTTATAAGCACTGTGGATATAATTGTATTATTCTACTCATCAATATACAAAGATCATTTGATCTACGAATATTTGAGTAAACATGTCGTACATGTAAAACATTCATCTTTTAACTAGAGAAAATTATCAGCATTAATTTTCATAAATACGTTCTTGAACATTTAAATCGCCAATATCAATACATGAAATGAAAGAATCAATTTCGAATATGTAATGATGCGGGTTTCGTCGCGTACATTCTATTATTTATTGATTAGATTTCCAACGAATTTATCATCAATCTGACTCGAGAGGATGCTAGAATGTTTTCGAGAGGGAATACATTGGCGTTCGAAGGACATATTCCTATGAAACATAAATATGTTTGATCACTACCATTCATTCGTGATTTCCTGGAGACTCGTCATGCCCATTTCTTCTATGTGAATCACTAATAACTACCACGATTTTCCGTTTGAAATGAGAGAGATTTGAAAAAGCTCGACAATATTCTGATGCAAAGATGCGAATATCAGTGTGTGACATAATCTCATGTAGATTTGAATAATAAATAACAAAAAAACAAAATTACATCCTGTATCGTTTGCATTCAATAATATCTCCGTGACATCAATATCCTTGATGGACGAAGGGAGGAGGGAACCCGTCATGAGGGCTCTGGATTCCCGTCCCATCTATCCCCGAATCACACGTAATCGCTGTGAATATTGCATGACGCTGTGAACACCATTTACCGTATTACATGAGTAATGTTATGCCATTTATCCTCTCTGCTTTCAAAGCTTGTGTTTCAAGACAATACACCTGCAGTATTCATCTAGTGCATTAGTGTAATTACTTCACTGGTCGCAACTGAAGGATTTGATGTCGTTAGGCCTCAGATTCGAAAAGCTAGGGGCAAAAACCCATCACCGTCGGTGACGAATTTCCCCCCCCCCAGCTCTATGTAATAAAATGTAATGCGTAATAAAATAATCACGAAACAGCAGAATGAAAAACTAAATGCGAGAACTCTAGTTGACTGAATCATGTTTGAGAATACGTCCAGATTAGTCCAACATTTCTAATGATTTTCATTTAAAGGGGTTACATACATGAACACAGCGTTTTCAGATAAACAGTTTTGGAACACTCTAGAAACAAAGTTAAGCTGTTGAGCTACATCAGTAACTCTGTTCATTAACACTTTTAGAGTTAATAATTGCTTTTAGAGGCAGGCGTTTAACTGATTCCTTATCCCCACATGTTGCATCTGCCATTTTATACAAAGTCTGGCAGTACTAATCCATAGCTCGAATTGCGCAGAACGAAGAAAAGGAGAAGAAGTAGAAGAAGAGGATGTTTTGGTTTCAATTGATAGTCTTCAAATGAAAGTATTTTACAAACATATATATTTCTTCTACTTATCACCTGTTATAGCCCTATTGAGTTACTGAATAATAACATCACCAACCGGACCGTGAGTAAAATCAAATGAAAGAAATCGGAAGGACATTCTCCAACTTTGGAGGTAAATCAATTGAGCAGAAGAGGACAGAATCGTGAAAACTGAAAAAGGAGAACATTCTGATTTAGACACATATTAAGGAAACGTTTCAAACAGAAAGTAATTATAGAGGGCAAAAGAAGACGGAGTTGCATGACGATGTAGTACATAATAAACGCGAGACATTATGAAGAGATGAAGGTTGTGTAGAACAAACTGGGTAGGTAATCTTCCTGGTAGTTGTACTTGTCTCAAGACAGATGTACCAAGAACTCGTGTCTCGTTTGAACTCCTTGACACTAGAGTGTGTTGCCTTCTTCTCGACCACTGCATGCGCACGACCAGCCAGTCACTTTTAGAAAAGACTTGCAACTCTGTGGGTGCCTCAAAAGACTTTGCTTAAGTAAGGGGGACACCGTTTAACCTAAGTTGCGATAGTTGCAATAAGTAAGTTCAAAGAAGTCGGCTACAAAGTATTTTGATGTAAACTACATAGCAAATGACGCGTTGGGCAGACTCCGTGGAATTAGACAAGCGTAGCCAATCGCCAAATGCGTTGTTAAAGTGCTACTTTTTACAGGACGTTTCTTTCGTCAGTTCGCATTCTCCGTGTTCTTCTGGTCGATGAGTCGATCTGTCTGAGTCTGATGAGTCTGAGTCGATCCTTTTAATACAGCATGACAAGGGATAAGAACTTATTAACTATATGATAATTGAGGCAGCGGAGTTGCCCCCTCTAGAATTTGAGAAGCGGCGCCCACCCACACGATGGCTTGGATAAGCTACAAGCTCTGAACTCACGACCTGGTCTCCGAACATTTGATAGTGTCGTGAATTTTAGAGTATATGTAAGGAGAGAGGGAGCGGCAACGATGAGATTGGCAAGATCCTGCGCGATGTGTGGCCCGTTTGTTAGCATTCGCCAGTTTTTATCGGAATTGAATTGAATTGAATTGATGTCTTATTTTACGTGGTGAGACTCAGGCCATGAGGCCTGCTCTTCCACCTGATCACAAATAGAATGCGGAAATAGAACCGGAATAGGATGCGGGTGGAGGCAGGATGGAAGGGGAGTTGAACGTAGAGACGGGAAGCTGAGAGGAAAGGAAGACAGAAATGAAAAAAATGAAACAGTGGAATGATAACACAGAAATGATGTGTGTATGACAGAGAGAAGAGAGAGAGAGAGAGAGGGAGGGAGACAGAGAAAGGGCGAGGAAGAGGGAGAGGAAGTAGCAGTGAAAGTAGAAGGCGGTTCAAAGTTGGTACTAATGGAGTAAGCGTAGAGAGAGAGGCGGCCAACAATGTGCGGAAAAGAAGCAATAGAAATTTTAATCAGTAATAAAAGACAAAAATTAGTTGCCATAATTATGGAGAAGTACTCAGATTTTTATAATGAAAAGATGGTCTCAAAGGAATTATGATGTTAATGACTCCAAACAAAAGAGTCGAGGATTTTCATTTCTGTCAGAATAGCTATAACTCAAGGCGATTCCCGATAGTTCTGACGATTTAAAACTCTACAAGCGTCTCGTCCATGAAATTCCTAGTTATCGCACAAACGACCGGCCCCGGGCCATAAACCACAGTTACCCTGCGTAGTACCTTGCGACCTCGAAAACGCGGTTGAACACGCGTCCGAAGCAGCAAGCACCAAATGAACCCATTGTGGCCGTAATGGTTGCTCGGAAGGCCGCTAGGGGGTCGAAACATCCTTTAGGGCAGCAGAGGAGGACGTTGCAGGAACAGAGGCGGGAAACGGGCAAGATGGCGCGGCGAGGCGAAGCGAGGCGAGGCGAGGCGACGGTGGCGCGGCCTGGGAGGGGCAATTACGAAGAGCCATATAACAAACGACTTAATTGTTACATCATTTCGCCCGGGGGCCGTGGTGGCCGGGGGGCGGGGAGCGGGAGGGGCGGGGTCTTGCGGGAAGTCCTGGACGGAGGAAGCGCCGCCGCGCGCCGAGCCGCGTCCCGACGCCGCGTGAGATCCGGAGTTGAGGGGGACGGGGGGGTGAAGGTGATAGAGGGGATGGTCCACGGAAACCCACGCCACGTGCCGAAACGTTTGTATTGCAAGAATATAATGGTATGTGCTAACCCACGAAATTTATATGAAATATCCTGTATACGTAAAAATGGAATGTACCCTTCGAGTAGTGGGCCTACATGAAAATTAAAACATTAAACCTGTTGAACTTACACCGAAATGCACTGCAGCACCGCACATGGCGGGGGACGAGTTAAGAACTTACAGGTTATCCAGGAACGAGCGGTTCCTCGATGGGGGAAATACCTGAAGGAGAAAAATGCCCGCAAGAGGATGGGTAGGCCCCGGATGTCACTTTCCAAAAGGGGAGAAATACCGTCATCTCCCGGGTACATTAACAGCACTTACGGGACTTGTGACCTAATGAGATAAAGTGCATGGAATGAAAAACTCACTTCTCACTACCGCCTCCACCCTGCATCCATCCCTTTCAGCTATGGCCCTTATCATCTCCCTGCAGCCTCCAACCCGGTCCTATGCCTTTGATTCCCTTCATTTACACCTCATCGTCATCCGTATTTCCTTCCATCCATCTTTAACGCCATCCGATCTCGCTCCCATTCTTCCATCCCAACTTCATCTCAACTTCTTTCGTCTCCTTCGCTACCCTATCACCACATTATTTCCACTTCGTCTCCTCCCTGTCTCAACCCCGCCTCCATCCCGTCCCCATCCCGTCCCCATCCCGTCTCCACCCCACATCCACTCCGTCTTCACCTCCTCTCCATTCCGTCTCCGTTCTCCATCACGACTCCATCCCTTCACCATCCCGACAACGCCTCAACTATGTCCCGTCTCTGCCCCGGGCAAGCCCCGTCTCCACCTCAACACCACCCCTTCACCACTCCCGCATCAATCCCTCTCTCCTTTTCCGCATCTCAACCTCTCCTCACTACCTCGCCATTCCTACGTCATCTTATCTCCTCCCCATCTCCGTTGCATCTTCACATCATCTCCATCCCACCCTTCCTTCGCATCTACACCTCATCGCGTCGCCTGCACCGCACCTCTCGCCTTTGTCACTCTCCTCCCCCGCCCCCGCCGTCCGCCGCCGCTGGGAACACGCCGAAGAGGAAGTGCTCCGGGAGAACCTCTGTGCGCATGCGCGCCCACTTTCTACAGCCCCGCGCTCCGCTCCCGCTCCCGCGCCCTCCCGCCATTGTTCATTGTGCTCGTAATTAATGCAAATATTTTGCGCAAACGTCAACGAAATTTGTGTAACGTATCTGTCATCGCGCCGCAGAGCTGAGGAGCGGCCGGCCGGCCGCCCGGCCGCCCGGTCGGGTGCCTGCTTGCGAGCCTTTGGACAACGCGACACCGCGCCGCCGTCGCTGCGACTGTGCATGCGCTTTCAACTGTTGCGCGCGACAGAGCGACGGTCGTGTTCGTTCTCACGAAAAGCTCGGTAGGGGGCTGACAAACGCCGTCGACGGTGTGGAGCAGGCAATCTGGCTACTGGTCACGATGCCGGGATTGTGGTTTGCTATTTCTGGCGACATACTGGCGACATACGTCACAGAACCTAAAACTTTGCGATCTGATATTATTTGATACATAGTAATGGTAATAATACTAGTTATATAATAATAATAATAATAATAATAATAATAATAATAATAATATTGTTAGAGAAGCATGTACATCCATCCATCTTGTATATCATGTTACCTCAATCAAATAAGATCATTTCATGATCAAAAGCGAAAATTACACATTACAAAACGATTTCTCGAATACAACTTTTATTGTTTCAATTTTTTGTATCTGAGTGACCTACAAATACACGTACTGTATATTTGTAGGTTACTCAGATGTAGGTTAAAGAAACTAGTGGAGTTTTGGGGGGAAAAAATTATCAGTTCGAAATTACCATCTCGTTTTTACATCTTCAATTGTTTTAGTCGTTTGGTACTTCTTGATAAAGGTGGAATGTAGATATAATATAATTCGTAGATTCAGAATTGATGTATTACACTTTTATTAATGGAATTCAATTTTTAGCTTCACCTTGGAGTGTTTCGCCACTACGTTGTCTTGACATGTGGATTTTAACCTACGGGATTTTATCGTAATGGACAGAGCCTTGTGGTTTCGCTTGGTACGTGGTTTTGCCTCAGGCTCTTTCGTGTGTGAATGTCATAAAGAAATGAAAAGCTCGTCGCGTGAATGGGTTATCTCTTCATCACATTAGTAAGACGTCTGGTTCTCAAGAGTTTTAATTTTTACTTGTTCTTTTGACCTCGTTAATTTGTCTTACACTAATCAAGAGCTTTTCAGAATTGCTCTCCTTCCACTGGATTTTCAGTATTGATTCAACACGCAGATTTAATTAATTTACTTGTTTTAATTAATTAATTTACAACCTTTCTCTCTTGTATTTCTCTGTCGTTAAACTTTTTGTATCTTTGTTTCTTTACCTTCATCTCAGCACATGATAGGATTAGGATAGCACATGATAGCTAATGAACATTATTGAGTATTTACTTTTAGATTTAATTAATTACGCTAGTGCATTTTCTTCCTTTATTTATTATTTTTATTATTATTACTATTATTATTAATATTGTTATTACTGTCATAGATTTTGCAGCGCCGTTATAATGTCACTAGATGATATGTTATTATGCGTGTAGGGTTGCTTCTTTAAAAGGGCCCAGGAAAATAAAATAAATTTTCAATTGTAAACATAAATTATCGCACACTTTCTTAAAACTAAATACCTGTAGGGGAATGAATTTCTGAGAATAAACGCATTACAAATATAAGTTGGAATTGTAGTAATTCAATATCAATAAATAATAATAAATAGAAGGTTGTTTAAAAAGATGGAGTATAACTCTTAATGGATATAAATAATGCCCACAAATTCCAAATGTCTGTGACAACACACGAGAAATAGTTAAGCCTTAGCACTGAAAATAATAGCAGAGATAATTCACAGTAGTGATTGTCATAATTTGCAATTAAACTCTCGTTTATAGTAATATAAAACATTTTGAAAATAATATAAATTACAATTCTCTTCTACATTTCGCCAAGTGTTCGTATATACTCTCTGAGACTACAAACCGATTTTAGTATCTGAATGCACTTCGGAACCTTTACAAACAAAACAAATAATTCGAGATTTTCTGAGGAGCAATTGTGAACACTTAGTCAGTGATGTGTTAAGTGCCTTTAGATTAACTCGGGCTCATTGCTCGACTTATCACCTTCTGATCACAAGTCATCGTGTCTTGTCAGAAATGTAACTTTTGCAATAAAGCGTGCTTGTGGGATTTTATAAAATAATTTAATTTCTTTTTAAAATACTTTGCTGTAAATAGTTTTTCAAATAACTTACAAATAAAATTTCGTTCTAGAAGTAAGAGTATGGATCACAAATATTCACGTCCGGTAAAGGATCTTAAGTGGTTTCCATCTCCTTTTCGTTAAAATGTTTTCAAACAGCAAAAAATGGGTATTTAGAATTTAGAAACAGAGTGACTCATAACCTCAATGATTCTTTAATCAAATTATCGGATCTTGTGATGTAGTGGAAATACATAAAATAGTCGTCGATGTTATGGCAAAATATAAAAGTAATGAGTTCCTTGTAACATTCAAAGCTACACTGAACGAACGTTACCAATTATTGCATATTACTTAACAACAAACTGTTAGTGGGATTTCACTGCGGAATCAATTTCATATTTTAGTGAGAAAACAAAATATTACAGACGCTGCACATAGATTAACTGATATTTTCTTTTAGTGAAATGACCAAGGAACAATTTGCAGTACGTTTCTGGCGAGTGATATTTACGTTTGGATAATTTTTTAAACAGAGCTTTGATAGGGTTTGATAAACCTATCACGTTTCCATCCCTAAACGACAACAAACAAGGAAAAAAGGAGGCAGGACCAAACAAATGTTAGAAAGACACAAAACTACAGTAAAAAATTTAAAGCAACAAAATAAATTTGAATAACAAAACAAGACACAAAAATTATATCAATAGAGGGTAGGATCATCGCAGAACATCAGAACCCAGGAAAAATCAACGAAATGGACTGATTACAAACCCAGGAAGAAAGTCAGAGAAAAGTAAGAAAAATACGAAAATATAAGAAGCAAGATGAACGATTTAAACGAGAATCAGGAAGAATCGAGGAACAGAGGGTAGTTGGCCCGAGAAGTCGCAATTAAGACCTCCGTAGAGCGGCGGGGCGCGGGGGGCATCCGGCCTGGTCTGCGCCGCCGTGCAAACCCACTGACCGTGTCGCCGATTACGAACGCGTCCAGACCATTTTCATCAGAATGACGCTTTACGACGGGCGGCAGGTCGAAGCGTTTTACAGCGCCTGCGCCGCTATAAACGCGAACAATGGGGGCAGGTGCGCAAGGCGGCGAACCCGTGCCCTCGCCGCCGCTGATCGCCCTCCGACAGATCACCCCGCAGCGCCCCTCCCAGCCCCCTCCCTCCCCGTCCAACCCCGCCCATCCCCGCCCAACCCCAGCCAACCCCACTCATCCCCACCCATCCCCGCTCATCCCCACTTATCCCCACCCCGCCACTCCATGTCGTGCCCCGACCTTCCGATGCGGTTCAAGGGACAACACCTAATCCCTTCATTTCTTCTGGCTTACCAACTGTACGAAAATAAATGATTGCATCCGTCAGGAGGCCCCGGATCGCGCATCCAAAATGTTGCATGTATGGGAGGTGCAGAGACTTCGTGCAGGTAGACGATGAGATTCAGCATTTACCACATACCTCTTGCATATCTTGAAGTGTACCAACAGTGCGGAAATAAATCATTGCATCCCTCAACAGGTACTCCTGATCGGTTAACCAAAACGTTGCCAATGTGGGAGGCGCAGTCTTCCAGCAGATATCCTATGAGGTTGAGCGTTTACTAAGTAATCTCTGCGTTCCTTAATGTTCACCAACAGTGCGGAAATAAACGAGTGCATCCGTCAGTAGGTGCTCCGGAACTGACATCCTTGTTATGAACGTCCCCGGATTGCCTAACCAAAATGTTGTCGATGTGAGAGGCACAGGGACTTCGAGCAGCTAGCCGTTGAGCTTCAGCGTTTACCACGAAATCTGTGCATTCCTTGAAGTGAACTAACATTGCTGAAATTAACGATTGCATTCATCAGCAGGTCCTCTGAATTGACGCCCTCAATAAATTATACCCGGACTGGGTGCTTCAGAGGTTTAGAGCAGCCTTGAAGTATGCTGGCAGAATGTTGCCGATTTGAGACCCCGTAAGTTATGATTGTATTAATCGTAGAGTGATTGGCTTGTCTTACCTCACAAAGTTACTTATCCATTATCCGTTGATCATTCTATCTACCCTTATTTCTCTCTCTTCATCAATCATTCTTTATCACCGCAATGAATTTCATAAAGAGGAAGGCAAAGGCAAATCACCACCATCCAGGAGCACTTTTCCAGGAAAGGGAAAGGCATAAAGCTGTAAGCTTTCTCCCTCGTCTACGCTCGGCAATTATCCCCTCTTTTTATTAACATATTTGTTCTGCAAATGGAGGTTTGAATTAATCCCACATCACAAACTTCGTCAATTAGTCATTGTCTTTGAGTAGATATTGATTATATAATAATTGTTCGTTTAAAAAAAAGAAATCCTTTGTGAACATTACTTTACAATACTGTTCGCAGTTTCTACAGTGACTAGGTCTGGGAATATGAGGCATACACCACTTAATTGATCGATAAGCAAGAGCTAGACTATCTTTTCAGACACAAACGTTAACGATGGGTTTTAAAAGATTATTTGATAGAATGAATGAAATTAAAAAAACTAAGGAAAGAAGTGAATGTGGAAAAACCTTTTCATTCATTGAATGTTGGAATTGTGTTAGCGTTTTTATTACGACAACCCATGACTTCTCATTCACCAGTGAGAAATTTAAATGTAATCACTTCTTAAAAATACTCTAATAAATATTCGTTTAAAGCTAAATTAAAACTCTGTTTTTTTCGTACATAGTAATTTTTCAAACATTTGTAGAAACATGCAAATAAATCAGCGCAACTCCTGTTTGAAACTCCCCAAACGGCCCATTCCACACACAAGTGTCTCTACTCAGTCGCGACCCCCTATCTTCACAGCATCTGGTTGATGCCGAGGCGGATGTATGAGAGGAGTACAATGGAGGCGGCACGAGGGCCTGGATTTGCGTTAAATGAGAGTAAAATTCCTGCGGCGAGAACAATGCGGTCTGCGGGCGGTTGCGGGGGCGAGGCGGTCCGTCGTCTTGTGAGGCGGTTGATGCAACGCCGAGAAGCTCCTCGCAGCCTCCCGTTGACCACTTGCGCCACCCACCCCGCCCCCTTCCCCGAGCGTTCGCTTTTTGCTGCTGTGCTAACGCTCATGGGGGGTGCTCATTGGAGTTATTTTTGTGAATCGTCTCAAGCGATTTGTGGAAAACCTGTTATTCACGGTGTGTCAACGTTGTCATATTTCTGCAAAATTAGGTTGTTCATTGACTTTATTGCGTGTTTTCGGGCGTGTCAACGGATGTTATCATTAATCACGTAAGTGTAGTGTGTGTTTTATCACTGCGTGTGGCTGCGTTCTTCCCGCGCTGGATGGTGAGATACTGTGCAAACCTACATGTCGGCTTGCGAGATATCCGAAAAGCGGGATATCCTTTGCCCTAGCCGGAACAAGGTCTAAGTATCCCGACGTGCGTGGTATGTGTAGTGCATATAAATCTTCGTTTCGATCCTAATTTGGTTATCCACCAATGCTCTTTTGGACAACATCAAATCATTTAAACATTGTGGGTTACATCTCAAACATTTATTCTTACCATATTTTATATTAACACCATGTTCAATATCGAAAGATTATGGATGAAGGTAGTTGCTACAATATTGATTTTGTGTTGTGATTTGATGCTGTTGAAACGAGTCCTAAAAATATCATAATCAGGATCGAAATGTTGGTGAGTTCAGCAATGAAATTAAATATTGCCAATTCGAAGAGTGGTCTTTTCAGAAATATTGTATTGAATATACCGCAAATGAAAGAAAAATTATGCTATCGTAATCTGAATTCAGTATCCCGGATTGGGGACAGTGTAAACATTAATACGAGCTATAAACACTTTGTAAATGAATACGTAAAGTTGGTGTAGCACGTGTTAATAAGAAGTAGAGCAGTATCTTCATTCTTTTAACAAGTAACGCAGAACAGTAGCAGTTTAAATGATATTATGCCGAAACTCACCACGGCATTGTTCGCGTTCTCATAATATATTCTCTACCTTATACTACGTGTTGTATTATTTTTTATTGTTGCCAACTGAGAAACGCTAATGTAAGAATTCTTCACACGTTAACCCCCACGTTTAGTAGAGGAGAACACTATCGATAATCACGTCACGGCTATTTTAATCACGATGCTCATCGGTGATCGTGTCGCTCGTTACCAGATCCTCCCTTGTTCCGGAGATCATCGAAGAACAATGGCGTTTCGTGACCAAGTTCGCTCAGAGGTTGCCCACGCGGGGATAGAGGGCGTGAGTGGGGGGGGAGCCTGCTGACCGCGTGAGCGAGCGCAAGCACCGGAGACCGAAGCACGAGGGTGATATCGCTAGCATGCCTGTCGAGAGGTCATTGCGGACACAGGACGCAGGTGCACGACGATGAACGATGATGAACAGCAAGAACGCATTTCACGTAATGAGTCACTTCAGATAAAAACACACATCGCCGAGCACTTCTCAATTAGATGAAAATGTTTCTTATAACATTTTGCTCCCTTTCAGCTCAGCAGCTTCTTGACGATTGGTCTTGTTCTGTAACCTCCAGAAATTTATGATTGTATTTGGTCGAAACTGTCAGAATTCTAAGAATTGCCGAGAAAAAAATATTGTTTTGTTCATACAAAGAAAACACCTTTGTTACGGATATGAAGTAAATTCAAATTTGTAATCTGAAGGAATTGAGGTGCAACTTACGACAGCCATTGTCGTACGTGGTCCATTGATCGCACCTGATTTTAGGCCGTCAGGTTTTGGACCTAACAACCGGCCGTCAGAATAACAGTGCATTCGTATATTCACAAAGGGCACTAATGACCTGACGAGAGTACAACAGCGCTTCGACGCTTGGAAATGAGCAGATGGTTGCTACACAGACAGCGACGAAAATGAAAAATTACACAAAACATTTTTTCCGGGAATCGATGTTTCTGAATCCAAACCACACGCACATTGCTATGCGGAAAACCCTGCCAAGTTTTTCCACCTGAAATGACTCGTTCTGTATACTTCGAGGTTTATAAAACTCTACGTCTATTTATGACCAGTAACATGTGTACGGAGGTATGGGGTTGATTGATGACCTATGCAGGAGTGACGAAAAGATTCGTGCAATGACAGGAATGATGGGGGGGGGGCAAATCTAAAACAGAAAGGCATGTAGAGTTGTATGTGGACGGAGTGAATCGGAGTATGTGGACGGAGTGAGTCTAACTGGAAGGGGTCACATTTGGTAGTTTCATGGGAGGCGAAGATAGAGGTAGCACGGAGGGAAAACGGATATTCTCGTAGTAATTTTCGACGCGGGAGGTAGTGTCGGTGCAGGATGGAAATGCAGGATTACGGAGGCGTTGGAAGTCGACATGAAGGCCGCCCTGAACGGGAGCGAGTATTTTTGTTTAACTAGATGATTGATTGATTGATAGTGATTACGGGCGCGCCAACTGGCAATGTCGTTATTCCTGTTATTGTAGTGTATGCTTTTCCTCGGCAAATAAGGTTCTTCGGTTCGAAGTGACGGTGGTCTTCCCTCAGTGGATGGCGAGATCCGGCGCCGACCTACTGTCAGCTAGCGGATTTCGTCCCCCGACCAGGTATCTCTGACCAGTGGGGCACCCCCCAGCCGGGACAAGGTCTAATTGCCTGACTGGTCTCCCGGCATGTGTGGTAGTGTAGTGAATGTTAGTGTATATGTAAGTAATGGGTGAGGATAGAACAAGGAAGAGGAAGGAAAGATCGCGTGTTGTCTGTTGCCCGTTTGTTAGGGTACTGCTCCGGCATTCGCCTGGTGTTGATCGGAGAAATCACAGAAAACTACCGATCAGAGCAACCGGCCGCTTGAATTCTCCTCCAGACAACCACTGAATTTGACCTAACTGATAAGGTAGTGTCTAAAATCCTGCCACCATCACGACTCGAACCTAGGACCTCCAGGTCACAGCCACTGCAATGACAACAGCTAATGCCCTTAGCCAACTCTCTCGGTGTTTAATAACATATAAAGGAAATTGTTAAATGGAAAATGTGTGGATTGCGCTGAGAATCAAGATCTGTTTCATGTTAAGAGTGAAATTAATTTAGCAAAATAATCGCCAATACCATGCGTCCAACTAGTTTCACATCATTTCTCGCATTTCCAGATAGACTCGAAGACTTCGTGCTTCGGAATAAACATAAAATGTCCTTGATTTAACGCAATATTTTCAAACATTTTACCCCAAAGTGCACATATGGATTATCATGACTCACTTTCCTCGCGTAAATACTTCTATTTAATCTATATCTACGTTACGAAATACGCGCATTCCATACATTTATCCGTGGTGTCACATTTTTCATTAATATTGTTTCGTTTCTCGCATTTTCAGGTCGACGGCAAGACTTCGTGCTTCATCATAAACATAAAAAACCTTGAGTCCAGCCAACTCAATTTTTCCAAACATTTTACTCTAAAATACAGATAGTTTTTACTAAACAAACCGAAATACTACTTGATGTACAGTTAGTAACAGTCTTGTTTCTACAGTCCACAATTTGCTCAAAAATCGTTAATCTTAAGTGGAAATTTAACACTAATGAAAAATATATTACAAGATGATTGAATAATTCCAGTTAAATAACTTTGTACACCTAGACGAAACGGCCTTAAATTTGAAGTTCACCAGCACATTTTGTTGTGGGGAAATCTTTCTAGCGGCTAGTTCCTGAGGGACTAAATGTGCTCCCGAATTTCAAATTCAAGGCCATTTCGTCTAGGTGTACAAAGTTACATTTTATTTAAAGGGAATTATTCAATTATCTTGTAATATATTTTTCATTAGTATTAATATTCTACTTAAAATTAATATTTTTCGAGCAAATTATGGGCTGTACAAACAAGACTGTTACCAACTGTACATCTACTTGCTTAAAAACGCGCATTCCCTACATGCTACATTTATCCACAATACGCATCAGTCGTTTATCTAAAAAAAATACTTGCGAACGGGGTGGGATGAGGCGGAAAGGCGGAGGTCACCCGAAGAACATCGTTAGGGTGCGGGGGCGGCCGAAGACGTCGCGTAAACTGGCACCGTCTACCCACACGTGCCCTTCGCGTGCCCTGCACGTCCCCAGCGCACGCCTCTGGGCCGTGCGCACGTGGCCGCGTGCCTTCAGCCGGACCTCCGCCTCCACGGGCAGAGGCCAGCCCATCTGTCTTGGGCGAAGCCGCGGATTCCCACAGAGAGGCGAAGATCGTGCGATGATTCTCCGAAGGATCTCGTTGGTTACCCGCCCACATTTCAAGTGAAAAATGTTTTGTTATTGTTCGTTAGGTGACACTTTTCTAAGTTCGTGCGTTTCTTAGTCACGTCTTGTGGTGTTAGTTATTGCTATTGTGATTTTTAAATTGTTATAAAAATCCTATATCGTGGTGATATCGTGGTTGATCAAACCGTGTAATTCTTTAATTTGCTGAATATGAAGAAATGATTTATCGATTGTGTAAGAATCACATCGTGTTTAAAAGAGAAAATACCAATGATCGTGTGAGGGATCAAATACACGACCTTCCTGTTTTTGTCCCTGAGTTACTGCAATATGTACGAACCATTTCTAACATGTGAAGGAGCAAACGTATGAAGTACATTCTTGGAAGCAAATGCTCACGAATTTTGAAGGTCTGAAAGAGATTGGTATATATTTGATTGCTGATGCATGGTCATCATAACTGTTTCTAAACGGTAAAGTTCTCGGCCGAAGTTAATTACCTTTTCAGTCTGTTACTTCCAATCGTCCTTATGGTGTTATATCAACATTGACTGTCAGAGATTTCCACTCGTTGCCGAGGCCTCACAATTGCTGATCATTCAGGCACACGGAAGCGTTTTTCTGCGTCAGCACGATGTGCGCATTATAGAAATTCACAAGGAGAAAGGAATTACTTTCAATTCATGAAGAGTATCAATTTCTATTACATGTAGTTATGGGGAAAACATGATAATGTAATACTATAATCATTTTATTGTTGTAATTCTTATTAATACATATATGTACATCTGCAATCTTGAGTAGACCCTGCGACATAACACAGTAAATTGAGTTAACTAAATCCACTATCAGGTAAGTTTTCTTTTTTATTTACTTTGATTGTGAATACAATGTTGAAACATGAAAAGAAACATGAAGAGTTTTTAAAAACATTTTCCGTCAAAATTCACTCGCCCCTAAAAATGTGCCGCCCTGGACAGCTGCCTACGTTAAATGCGCAAATCCACTTCTGCCGCTACACGATTAGTTTATAGCTTAAAAGCAGGAACCAAATTATCAGGAATTGAGATATAATTTTCTATAAAATGAGAAAAACATTACCAACGAGACTTCAAGATTTTCTTTTACCTGTAATTTGAAGGATTCTGCTTTGCCTCTTTTGAAAGATCGCAAAAGTTGGAAAAAATATATTACTTTCAAATATATTTTCTAAACGTCATGTAGCTGAGTTTTGAAATCAGCGACTTATTCAACTCAATCGATGTTCTTTTAATTTTTCTTTTTCTATTTAATTTTTTTTCGGCTATACCCATTACCTGTAAAAGTTGCTCCAAAAATTCGAGGTACAGATTCTTGTAGAAAAGTCCGTTTCTTGGATCTCTCAGGTGAATAAAGTGTTTTTATAATAAAGTTGAATGGAATGTGTATCACTAATAATGAATGGATGTGTATCACTCATAACTCGAAGAGATGTAAAGCTTTTGAGCTCTTACTTTTACAGAGATATTCATGCATTTCTGTATTAAAAACAATTGAGAAAATGTAAAAATTGCCACTTTAGCAAACCGTACGATGGCAGGGTCAATGAGATAAGGTTTCCTGGTACCAGTCCCCACAAATTTCTTGGACTACATGGTTTACGTGGGTGCAATAGGACATTGAAATAAAGGAGGAAATACGTACAGCCTTTTGAATTAAAATTGCGTAAATCCGTATAACATTTCAGTCTTACCGAACCAACGCTACCGCGGACAGTGGGGCTCGCTGTCAGGCAAGTTTACAACTCTATTTTGCAAATATATTTTTACATTTGCTCGAAATAATTATTATCATACGGGGTCATCCATAAATTACGTAATGCTAAAGGGGGAGGGAGGGGGGTCTGAGGCAGCGTTAAGCTGCGTTTCATAGAGAGAGGGAAGTGAGTTACAAGGGGGAGGGGGGTATTGAAAATACTCGATATTTGCGTTACGTAATTTATGGACGGCCCCTATCCAAATTCTGTATTTCACAAAAATTCGACGAGGGGAAATTTCGGGTTCCTACGTATCCTCTCCTATCTTACGGCGTGCAGGTACCCGGATTCTGTTGTTACATCTTACTCTTAGACATCCACATTGATCGGATCCTCGACCAGATAAATTTTCGAATGGCGGCGGTCAGGAAAAGATCGTGCAACGATTCTCGGAATCGCCTCCATTGAGCGTTTTACGACCTACGAAGCACCGAAGGAGGATATCCGGGTGTCCGTCATGAAGTAATCCCTGCCAGAGGAGATACTCATGTAAGATGGCATGCCGGGGACATGACGAGCGTGTGTCTCCATGACGAGTTTTGTCGTGAGTTTGCTTTCTGAAAAAGGGGAATCCTAAAACAGTTTCATCATGTGTCTAGTACTTTATTTGCATAGGACGTGCAATACGAGATTCTGAAACACACAAGAAATTATGTAAACTGTTGATTTTCAGCATAATTCGTCGCAATGTGGCGAGAGTTATGCTGCAACGTGAGCTGTACTTCATATCACGTCACCTTTAGGCTTCGATGTTTTTCGGAGCGTTGGAAAAATGTGAGGGAGATTGTTTATGAAAACTGACACTAAATGTTCCAACAACACGCTACGATAAAAAACTCTTTATAAACTGCCTATTCTCGAAAGCTTTTCTATCAAGGCGCCCTGTTCTTTGCTCTTTTATGGGATCCTTCTTTCTTAGTAGGGCAGAAAAAGCGACTTAGGAAGAACGAGGCGCTAGAAAAGAAAATGAAGGCCTTTGCGTTACAGTCTGTAAGGAAAGCAAGCCTTCAGTCTCATTTCAGATCACGTTTCTTTTTGAGCGACTTTGTATCTATGTCTATCTTAAATAACCTCAAACTTTAATCATTCGCTTTTCGGAAATAACACTAGTCATGAAGTTTTAATAAAATTATTTCGAATTTTGAGTTTCAAAGAAGTCCTCATATTTTCTCACCAGACAATATTAAATTACGGGTATTATTTACTTTTCTCTGTGACATAAGCATTAATTTTGTTTAAAATTCGAATCAACAAACGTCATACATTTTAGAAAGAACTATCCTTCACTTACTAAGACGGAAATAGTGTAGTAGAAAATGTTTTTTTCTCATTGGGCTAGGAATTGTTAATACAATCGTGATCGTATCACCATTGTAGTTTGTTTTTCATATTTTCATTACATTGAATCTAATTTTAATATTAATTTACGACTCTGGATGTAGTGGACATTCGATGATAGCGTACTGTACTCAGAGGTTCTGAACCACAAATATAACAAATAAGCACTAGAAGATTAGATGATACTGAAATCTTAGCAGCGGTAATAATGAACATATTAAACACAACTTTCAGGTAAAATAGTCTCAATATTGCCAAATTATATAACATTGAGGATTTGCAGGTAGAGTGTCACATGAGTTGCTTTTGTGGATGAAAGGGATCAAGGGAATCGTGCACCTGAGGGAATCAATTCAGCTCATCAATGGCTGTACTGACCAGCTAGAAAATCATCGACGTGAACCACATCAAAATATTGAAATCCATCCTAGCTAAGACATCGATAACGCGGAGAAAGTGTTTCTGAGAACAGAAAAATATTAGTGTGATCACGAAGATACTAAAATGAAGAAATTGCTCCAACAGTGACCTTGAAGAGACATTGAAGGAAGTTAAGAGTGTTTTTTAGTTATTTAGAGCACGTAGATAATGTCAAAGGAGAAAAAAGCAGGAAGATATTACAATATTGAAATCGCGACGATTGTTTATTTTAATGCACTACCTCACTTGAAAACTGTGTTATATTTTAGGATTATCTAATACCATGAACGTACTTTTTAGTTCAAAGAAGTTTACTATAATGGGAGTCGACTGTGTTCTGTGCGCAAAAAGATAATAGATAAAAAATTCGACATCAAAGTTTCAGCGGAAATATGTTGATGATGCCTAACTTGCATCGAATTGTCAAATGTTTTGTTACTGTTTTAAGAAATCACTAATTTGTGGTTTTGTGATCTCAGTTCGCTACCGTCCAGGCTTCAGTCTGTACTTATCTGGGAATTTCTCTAGCACTGAGCACTGAGCACTGAGTTCTGAAGCACTGTAAATTTCTCTATGATCTTGATATTAAATATTTTTACTTAATTTTGCAATCCCAAGTTTGTACAGACGTTCCATTTCGGTACAAAACGTTACATTTTCTGTATTCTTTAGGAGAAAATTTTTTCTCCTCTTGAAATACAGTATATTTCCTCAGATTTCTATATTTCCTTTCCTTTTAGTTTTCAGTATGTACACAGGCATCAAATATGCATTTACTCCCACATTCACTGAAAAGTCAGTTTTTCAAATAACAGGAATTTGGTGAATGTGACCTTTTACTTTTGAAACGGTCTCGAATTTTTTATCGATACCTCATCTTAAAAAAAAACAAATACTTTCAATACCGTATTTAAAGTCTGGCGACCGACCTGAATCCAACTCATTCACTCCAACGGTGGCTGCAAAGAATCTTTTCCGCAGGCAGCGCATTCTCTGCAACCGCTTTCTAGAGGCGACGCTGCTGTGGCAGCCGCCACCCCGGGTCCCCTTATCGTTACGCCCCGAGTACCCTCCACGCAAGTACGCTATTCCCGTGACGGCGTGCAATACGCATCGTGAATAGCGGAAGCGTTAGAGGGCTAGCGGATGCAAGGACCTGGGGCTGTGCTAATTCTCTCGTGCTTTTCATCCGCCTCGCAAAGAAATACGGCTCAGGGGACACCATTGTTTTGGAGATAGAGTGTTTGCGACTTTTTTATGAAGAGAGATAATTGATAAGAATCTTGAAAGTTTACACGGTTTTAAAATATTTATATGCATTGCTCAATATTAACACGTTAATTTTCGTTTTCGCCTAGGCTGTAGTTTGCTTTACGTGATATTGATTTTTGAACTACTAGGAAATGTTTCATTAACTCAAGTTGTTATTTACCAGATAGACGGGCGTAGCCCAATTAAATAACATTTTAATAAATCAAAATTAGAACAGCCGTTTGTTTACGTTTCAATTTCTGATATAGTTTTCTACCATCGAATTTAACACTGACAAATCAAAAATATAAGGAGTATTAGCACAAGAGTTGAAATCTTCAAGTAATAAAAGAGAAATGAATATTACCTTTTCATAGTCAATATAAATATCGCATCCCTCTTGATGTATTACCGGCCGTACAATACCGGCGTTTTTATTCTAAGAGATCAGTGTTGTTGTAAATACATGTGTTGTGAATATACTAGTAAACTAGAATGTGAAAGAGATGCAGTTTGACAGATCAAGACGTTGTTAATCACTTAAGCGACATTTCAGAAGTCGGTAATTCAATATAAATACACGGTTTATGGGATAAAAGCTTGGTAGTGATCTCATTGATGGTTACTGTGTAACCGTATCAGAGCGACATCCATGGATGCAAAAGTTTGGCCATGGAAGTATTCGATTCCAGCGAGCCACGAATGCCTTGTGCATGCTGGTTGAGAACCCCTGCTCCACTGTGCGCTGTGAGCTACCGCAGGGAGCGAGCGGAAGGCACGGGAGGGCGCCGCAGGAGGCGCCACTGTCCGTGAGGCGCCTTGCTTCCCCTTTATGGGGGCTCGTAAGTTTCCCTAGCCCTTACGACGCAACGCAAGCGGCCAGCGCGTGGGTGCCGCAGCGGCGGCGGCGGCAGTGGCGGCGGTGGCAGTGTTGGTGGCGATAGCGGCGGGGCGGCGGCAGCGGTGGTCGCGGCGGTGACGGTGACGGCGGCGGCGTTGGCGTTGGCGGAGGTGGGGGCGGAGGCGTGGGCGTGGGCGGGGGTGGGGGGCGTGGGCGGGGGTGGGGGCGTGGGCGGGGGTGGGGGCGGGGACAGAGGCGGGGGCGGGGGTGGTGGCGGGGGTGGAAATGGTGGCAGGGCGGAGGCGGGAGCGGGGGGCGGGGGCGGGGGCAATGGCGGCGGCGGCGGCGGCGGCGGCGGAGAGGCAGCGAGGGCGCAGTTGAGGCCGATGGAGGGAGAGGTGAATGATGCGCGGAGTAAAGGAGGCGACGAGGCCACCTCCAGTCAAAGAAAGGGAGGTTGGCGATGGGAGGGAGGAAAGAAGGGAAGGAAAGCCTGAGGGAGGGAAGGAGAATGAGATAGGAGAGAGGAAGAGAAAAGAGGAAAAGAGAATGGGGAGAAAGAGGGATGCAAGACATGTTTGAAAGAAAAGAGGGAGGAAACAGCCCAGAGAGGGAGGTGGAAAATGGTTAGACTGGAGAAGAAAGGAATAGGGGAAGAGAAATAGAGAGTAACGGAGACAGAGTGTAATAGGTTGAGAATGGGAATGTCTGGAGAGAGAAGGCGGTGTGAGAGAGAAAGAGAGAGAGAAAGAGAAGAGAGAGAGAGAAAGAGAGAGGGAGAAAGAGAGAGAGTGGAGGGAGGGGGAGAAGAAGGAAGCATGCCATGTTGGATCGAACTCGAGAATGCGGCAGTCGGTACAGCACAGTTGCGTCGTTAGTGCTCAAGGTGGAAGAGTCTGACGGCACGTGAGTTGAATGCCGGAATTAGTGCCAGCGTCTTCTTTTGATGGTTGTAATGAGGAAAGGTAAGACACTATAGCAATTGACGACGAATCGTAATTAAATTCGTACAATTGATGCGTTTTGAACTTAAATTTTTCCCTATCACGTTCCGTTATATTTATTTTGCAAATTAGTCGTCAGTTACCTTGTTAAGAAACATATTATTCTCTCTTAAAGGAAGTAGATACGGTCAATTAGAGTTGACAAAGACACCGTAAGTACCTCTGCAAGAATATTGAAATTATTGAGCCCATCAATTTCTACATTCACGTGCAGGATTGTGTTTGTTGTGTGAAAATGAAATACACTTGAAAATAAAGAAATTATCTCGGTTTTATTCACATTATTAAAATAATAAAAATTTTGAATTCCTGTAACCAGGAAGCTATCTTTGTATCGAGCGTGAGCGATATTTAGCAAAAACTATATTTACTTATGCGACTATATACTTCGGGTGCATTATTTCTCAGGAACGATATTCAGCGGTAATTATATTTTGCGGACATTGTATTTAACAGGCATTATATTTAGCAAACACGATATTTTTAGGCACGATATTTGGTAGGCAAAAGAAAATTATATTTAGCAGGCACGACTCACAGCAATCACGATATTTAGCGGGGGCGATTTATAGCAAAGACGATATTTAATAGTGATGCGACATCGACAACAAAGCATCGAAGTTGCCTTGCATCGATGTTCAACATTAAAACATCGTTTTTCAAAATACAGTGATATTAAAAATACATGAATACCAGAAATTATAGATCTTTTTAACATTGATGTTTTCAAGTATAAAATTTCAAGGATGAAGAGGTATCAACCACAATAGTAGACTAAAATTTTTTAATGTATAAAAAATTCGGCCACACACGTCTTTCGGGAGTGTTTTGCCCATTATCAGTAACTCTATAATAGTGAAAATTCAGTTCACAAGTTAGCACATGAATAATTACAGAAGTACATAAATTGATTAAGCATAAAAATTATTTAATTATAGTACTTACCCAAGTAACACAGATTAAACACACATGAAGTATAGGTCTGCATAGTGTTCTGTCATAGGACGCCGCCAGAGTTTTCAAGTATGTTTAGTAAACTCTTATCATTGAATACGTGCGCAACAAATTTAATTTGATAATGATCGTGCATATTATTTTAAAATTAAAATTTAACTGAAAACCAAGTGAAAGAATGCCTGTACATGAGTGAAATGTGAAAAAAGATGAAGGAAATATCAGGGCATCGTTATCATTTCGTACAAAACATCGTAAACGTAATAACATGGAGCATGAAACATCGATGTTTAAAAAACATCGGCTTCAATACATCGATGTTAAAAACATCGATAATTTTATATAAATATCGATGTTTTGAAACCATAGACATCGATCTCGCATTCCTAATATTTTGCAGGGAAATCATTTAGCACATGTGATATTCATCGGGACCGCTATTCAGAGGGAACGTTCTTTAGCCGCTGCAGTTTGGGTGTGCCTGCGAAGCTGCAGTTCTGAACGCACCCATCGCCCCCTGAGATGACTTATCGCATGGACAGCGCACTGCACCCTGCGACCGGCCCTTGATCAACTGCGGCGGCCCCAAGGAAAATACGGCGACGGGCTGCCGAAGATTGCGGTCTGAGGAGGAAAGGTTGGAGGCAAAGACGTGCCTGAGGAATATGTCGTTGAGGCTTGGAACTTACGAAGGCAATAGAAGGAAGAAAATGATGAAAATATACTGGAAAATTATTTTTAAAATGTTAGGAAGCTAATAATAATATTAATAATAATAATAATAATAATATAATATTAATAACAATAGTGCAAGAAATTGCTTTATTTGGAGCAGCCCACATTTTGCGCAAAGTATCGTAGTGGCACCGACAGTCCCTAGATCTGCTAGTCGATCTAGCTAATATCGAAAATACTGTCACCGTCGGGACTCGAACTCTAGGATATTTCCGTCCGAGGATGAATTTATCAATAACGATCTTTGTAATTATTATAGTCTTTTTCAACCTAATTTTAAGTACTGTAATACCTGAGGTAATAAATATCGAAAAGTATTTGCCTGATTTTTCGAATTTCAATAAGTCCCTGCTTGAGATCGCTGGATTTTTACCGTTTCATTTAATGAGAATATTCTCGTAACAGCAAAGGCGGCTCATCGCGGAAGCCCTGTCATCATTCGTGGGGCTTCGGGCCGAAATCGTTCGTAGAAATCGGCTTACGGGAGTGGTCACTTCTCGATTCTCGTTTCGCTTTATCCGTTAAATTGTCTCTGTGGCGAAATGCTCTTAACACTTCAAACAAATTGTTCCAAAAATAAAGCTTTGATCTCTTTTTTTTTAATGAACAATCCACAGGAAGTTTAGATGTAACGTTTTAACATACTTTAGTATAATGGATTATGCTTTTTTCTTTCGCCGATCAATTACTATTAATCATTTTCTCATTCCTTATTGAAGATCATTGAATACAGAATTAAACAGTTAAATATATGTCCCATTCAACGCCTTTTTTATATGTGTGTATTTTCATCAATGGCTAATGAACACCATTTTTTTAGAGTCTAATAAAACATGTTTTTGAAGCAATCATATCATGGAAATTATCTAGTATTGGTAATTACTCGAATTGGTAATTATCTAGTATTGGTAATTACTACTTGATAAAAATAAGGCCAAGAGGGTCTAATGTTAAAGGAAACAATAGAATATAATTTAAACAATAAGGCATTTCACAGGAAGCTCAAATAGAAAATGGAGGAAAACATTAAATCCAATCAAAGTCTTCAAATATATTTTTATAATTATATATCACAACAAAGTAAAATACGTTAAATTTTAGCAATGTAGTAACGCATTATTTCAAAATAAGGAAAACTGTTATAATGCAGGAGAGCCACAAAGAAATTCCTATTTTTAGACGAAAAATAAGATCTTGATAAAATACGATACAACACACGCCAAAATAAAAATATATTATCAAGAGAATCAACTTATACCCACTAGTATACATTTAAAGGAAAGCTAACTGAATTAATTAGCAATATTGGACTGGACGCGACGATTGTTCACGTGACAGAGGATGTCGCTTTCATCCCGTTACTGCGATGACTAGAAACCGTTAATCATTCCCATACCTTCACTAATCTCATTAGTCATCACACACATCCTCTTTCAAAGGTCAGTCCTCCAACATTGCTAGAGTATACCTTCAATGCACGCATGATTCCCTACAAAGGCAAAGTCATCCCTGAGAGTGGGAACAACTGGTAATCGAGTCATTATAAATGACGCGACTAATAATCGTGAACTCGTAAACTGTGAGAGAGTTTACTCAACGGGTCCTGGAGGCGACCACGAACGAAATCGCACGATACACCTGTGCTGCAAGTAAAAGTAACCACAGCTGGACAACAGATGTTTCGGCGAATCTTCAAGGTAATGCCAAATGCGACGGATATAATTGCAGAACAAATGAATAACATTTGTGATGTATGTGAAAACCTATGGGTACACCGAATGGCAGACCACGAACAAGCTTTTGAAGCATTTAACAGTTCATTATTGTTCATTTCAAGTGTAGCGTTTGCTATCAAATGCTCGTTCCTTTTGCGAGGATTTTTCAACAAAAACAAAAATTTTCTCTCGTCCACGTGTGTCATGTTACGAATGGAATATATTCTTGCCACATTTTAGGTCGAAATAGGCTGGGGTTGAACTGCATCTCTTCAGGAGATTATGAAAAACCACTTAACTTCCTCAAAAGTAGCAAAATTGCAAAAAATGTTAATTTTAGTGAATAGTACTACGAACTGGTTTTGACAACTGAAGAACTCACAGCCTAAATGCTGCGGGTTCATACATTGCCGCATGAGACACGGGCGTTTTTCCAAAAAAAATAGTTGTCACGCGATTGGTTTCTCATATCAGTACGCAACCCATCTGATTCATTTAATTCATAACAATTGACCTCTCATAAGCAGTGATTTCTCATAAAGAATCACTCTTCGTGATGACCCCTATCATCATTCATCCAGTGGAAGAAAATGGCAAACTACCGCTTAAGTCATCAGCACCAGAAGAAGAGGGACTGAAGTGGTGAGCCTTCCATCTCACCAGTAATTAGTGTTTGAGTCTGGACCTCATTACTATCAAATCGATGCCCAGGGCGAATGGGTACCCAAACAAACGGGTTACGGATCGCGCACGATCTTTCCTTTCTCATACGTATCGTCTCCTCCCCTTTTACACCCACATACACTTACTGCATTCCACTACCACACACATAGTCCAGTCCACGCTTCGTTTAGGAGTTATTTAATGATGTAGATTCAAAATGCTGCCGAGTGTATTGCAGGTTGCATTTGACGTGAATATGTAGTGGATATGTAGTGAATATGTAGCGCCATGTAGTGGAGTTATAACATAATTAACAACACATAAACCCTCTGGGTAAAAAACACTTAGAAGTGCCAACTTTCATGGAGATCGATCCAACGGTGTCGGAGTTTTGCTCTTGCGTACCAACATCCTGTTATATATTTAATGCATTGAAGTTCAATTTTGTTAATGGTTTCACTGTGTTCAGGTGCAAATGTGATAAAACATGTACTCGTAATATTCAGAAAGGAGAATAAGTATCAAGTAGTATTGAACATTATTATTAAATTCAAAGTAAATTCATCAACATTATTATCACTTGATTTAGTCAAGTTTCGTTTCTAAGTAATACTTTCGAGTTCAGTAAATGATGACGTAAATAAGAAACAAGAACATTAAAGATTGATGTAAACTAGTTTCATTCAAACACGAAACATTTTTCCATAAATACAGTATTATGCTATTCTCTCCTTTTTGCGGCTACATGTCTGATTAAAGAGTTTTAATGTGAAAATTGGACTCTGTGTGTGGAGTCCTGTCGGAAACTTTGATTTTGTCCCGGATAGGGCAGATACCAGAAGAGGTAAACCAGCAAGTCGATGTAGAGGTTGGAGCCTGATCCCACGTTGCGGTGGGGAGGAACACCGCCACATCCCGGGATTGAACAAGTACTGCACTGCAGAGGACTAATGACCTCAGTATTTGACGAGTCTGGAATCAGTACTCACGTACGCACGCATTCAGCGGGGCAAAGTTGAAGGCGTCGGCCCCGTGGATGAAATCGCTAAAGCAGTAGTGCCGTAGTGATCTTGGACCGTGGGGTCGCAGGTTCGATTCCCGCCTCGGCATGGTTGTATGTGTTCGTCCTTTCACCCACTATCATCACAACATTGTTTCATCCTCATACCATAACGTTACATCAAATAGTGGTCGCTAATGACTTAGTAGTTGATGCGACCCTAAATAACAAAAAAAAAAACAAAAAAAAAACTTGAAGGCGCCCCTCGAGGCAAAGCGGTCATAGAAACAGTGTCGGCAGAGGTACACGGCACGCGCCGCACTTCTCGCCAGTCATCGGCCCACGGACCACTTGCGAACGGCGCCCATTTGCCTTCTCATCCATCAAAGTCGTCTCGGTTGCGTCATTTAAACCCTCCTACACCACAGGGGTCTCAAACTTGAGTAGTACTAGTTCTTTTCGTAATCATACCAATTTCATGTGGACCGGATTATGTAATACTTATCATCTAGTCGTATTTTTTTTTCCCATTTTCAATTTTCACATGCAAAAATCCTTCTGGTACGATGCAGTTTATTTTAATATAACAACCCGAAACATCAAATAAAAAAATATTTTATGTACAGTTTACATTGTAGATTTGTCACTTTCTGAGGGTGAAATGTTTGCAATTCTTTGCAGTGGAAACATTTTGTTCTCTGAAAACTTGAGTAATTTAATCACAAAAAATAAAATTAATAAGTATTTTTGAAGCTAACATGCAGAAATTCAATGCAGCTTTGTTATTTATATAATATTTATTTTACAGCATTGTATTGCTGATTGTTGAAAAATTACTTGATAATAACAATGTAAATAATTGACTTCGAAGTTAGGCAACTACACAGATATAATATTATTTTCCAATCAGTTTTCAATTCCTCTGCAACATTCAGTTTCCTTTTGTCATTGACTTGCTACGACTAGTGAAAATTGGGTAGTATGTTTGTGTGCGCTGCTTTCACTCTGAATAAGGCACTGTAGAGTTCATACACTTGGGGGCCACGTGTGGCGCACAGTCCAAACTTTGGCAAGCCTGCTATAGAACGGTGCGCCTCCCACGCGTAATGAGCCAACGGTTTCAGGAGTGTCCTCAATGTTTTTTGCAGTAATTTTAAAATAAAGATTTATGGGTAGAGTAATAAATCTTGAGTGTCATCGCATAAGTTGTTCACGTTTTTGCAAAACACACTGAGACAAATTGATTTTACGAAATTGTAGTGTCGTTGTGAAGTATGAAATGATAGTTGTGTAATAGAATCTAAATATTCTTGCACCCTTACAAGTAGCAAAGATTTGAACTTAGTTTAAGCAAGAACATTTTATTGCTGAATCGTGTTTTTACACACTTTTGTTAAAAAAGTGTTAACTCATTTACTGTCTACAATATATTCATTATTACATGCAGATATTACTGGAAACGTTTTCGCAACGAAAATAAAACTGATTCCACAGCACACCGCCATGATCATGAAAATATTTTGACGTTTTGAAGAACAGCCGTTCTCGTGTTTGAAGTGTAATATTCTTCTAGAGTTTGAATATTCTAAAAGAACACTTTTTTAAAAAAATGTAACCTTTATATACAAATTCAGCGGTATTGGTGAATTGTCAAGAGTTGGTTCATTAGAGATGCGAAAAGATGATGGAGAGTGACAGAGCCTGGATGTCGATGTAGTTGTAGTTATTCCTATTCCTTCCGAGACGTAAATAAATATTGGAAACCGATTATGCCCTCTTTCTACTTTGAATACCTGAATAATGCCTTATTAGCACATGATGGTCAAGTAAATGAAAACAACTTGTATCTAAGTGATCCCTGTAAATCAGCTGATCATTAAAGTGAAAGGGAGGACTAATCTATAAATCCTGACTTTGCACATGGTTAAAATTTACGCTGGTTTACCCGCACCCCAAATTCAATATCAGTTCATAACAATTTAAAATATTTTAATTTTTAAATTGCAAGGATTGTAGTTTATTTTCATATTCACTTTGATTACACACGTTAAATATTTCAAGGTGTCCGTGCCATTATAGCGTTGTAGCTAGCGCATACGCTTTCGAGGTCTGGGACCAGGGTTGATCCCAAGCCAATCCATCTAAAGTTTGTGGTGGATAAAGCGAGCTCTCGGTAGCTTATGACGTTCTCCCGTTTCGCAATTGCTTCATTATCATGTATTTTCCCATCATTATAGCTGTCATCTGCTCATTATATAATCAACCTACAATGGGCGTAAATGACCTTAGCGGGTGAATGTCCATTAAACCTAAATAAATAATCAATATTTCACTGTTATTAGAGAACGTTATAGTTTGAGAACCGGTTGCGATAGATTAGCGGCAACATCGTTTCTTCCGTGACGTCACTGATGCAGAGGTCCTAGGGTTCAAGTCTCGGCGGAGGGAAGCGGGATTTTCGACACTTGGAAATTACCCTAGTCAAATTTAACCCCTGTCTGGAGAGTAATAATAGCGGCCGTCTGCTGAAATCACAGTGATTTCTCCGAAAAGTTCAGGCGAATGTCGGAGCAGTTTCCTAATAAACGGGCCACATCGCGGCGATCTTTCTTTTATCGTTGTCATCTTCTCTCTCTTTACACACACACACTCGTACTGACGATCTCAGTACTTAACGCGCCCAGAATTAATTCCTACTCATTCATATAATAGCTTGGTCATGGTTATCCCTCGAGATATTAATCCGGCTTTAGCAAGGAGCTCTTTTGGAAAGATGGTGACGCAAATTCATCGCGGAGAGCGTAACATTCCACCCTCCTGCTTATTCATTATTCTCCTCCTCCTTTTCCTTCTTTTCCTTTTTCTCACTCTTATTTTCCTTCTCCTCCTCTCCATCCTTCCCCTCCTCCTCATTCTCCATACCTCCTCCTTTTCCTTTTCCTCCTCCTCTTCCTTTTCCTCTCCTCTTTTCCTCTTCCTCATCCCCTCCTTTTTCTTCACCCCTCCTTTTCCTCCTCCCCTCCTTTTCCTCCTCCCCTCCTTTTCCTCTTCCCTTCCCTCCTATTGCTCTTCTCTTCCTCCTTTTCCTCTCCGTCCTCTCCCTCCTTCTCCTCTTCCTCCTCCTTCCTCCTGCGCCTCCTCCTCTCCTCCTGGGCCTTTTCCTCCCCTTCTTTTCCTCTTCCTCTTTCCTCGCCTCCTTCGCGAGATTGCGCCAATACGCGCGGCTCCTCCCCAAGTAGGCTACCGGAAGCGCTCTCCGCTGGACGGCGCCGCGTGCTCCGTTGCGCGATCGCAGAAACCTCAATTGCCTCGCGAGCACTCTGCGGCCCTGCGCGTCACGCGGTGTGGACGAAAGCCCGAGACGTTGCCCGAAAGTCAGTAATCATTATGAATTCAAATCATTGTATGAAGATACTTTTGGCATTCATAATAATTCAAGAAATCTAACATCAAATACCTAAAATCCTTAATTTTATAAACATGCATATTTTGTTGTACAATATTGTTTGTCTAGTATTTTGCGGATGAATTTATAGTCAACAAAAGAGCAATACGATTTTTGTTGTATATTCCTCGGAAGTGTGAGGTCTGCCTCTTACGTAACTACTAGATCACCTACCATTACATGTTCTCATCATATATATTATTTTCGTTAAAACCGTGAATTTGTTGTCCCTCCTACTAGGCTCATAGTGAACGGATTTTAACAAATGAGGTACCAAAAAAAAGATAAAAAAATCAGGAATGGAGGTCACTAAATATTTCTAATCACGAAGCTTTTCGTTATTAATAAAATGCTAGGAAACTTTTGTCGTTTGAACTTTGCGGCTGGGATAGTTAGCGTGCCCTCCGCGCGCTGCCTGTCAAGATGGCGGTTATGCGCACACCATCCGCCACAGGAGAACTCACGTGGTTGTCGCATGTGAATCGAAGCGGCGGGAAGCGGAAATCTGTTGTGCGTTCCGTTAAGACAAACATGTGTGCGACTATTTATCAATTGTGTTGTAAGTGTTCAATGTAAAATTTTGTGTATGTTCTTATATATCTTTTATGTGATATCTACGGATCTATGTAATTCGTCTAGCATACGCCAGCTGGCAAGAAGCCTTTGCACGCGGTATTACCCACGTGGCCAACGTGTATTTCTACATGTGGCTGGAAGCGGAAAGCATCCCTTCAGTGCGATGTAATCGCACGGGTTCAGCTAGTATTCATTATCTTCATTGTTACCATTCTTTATATTTATACTGTTTTGTTATTACAATTAATACTTCTGACACCAGACCATAACTACCAAACGCTACGTTCACCACCACCTCAAGGTTAACCAACACAATCATCGCTATTGTCACCTGCGCTAGGAGTTGGTCACTTTCCCATCACCGCAATCATTGCCTCATCATCTGCCACTAACCATTGCTCCTGTCTTTTCTCCACCTCATCGTAACTACAGTCACTATCATCATCACTCTTTCATCGATGTCTTCACCCCATCTCCTATCACATCAACACTTCATTACCCGTCCCATTACTACATTTACCACTCGACTATCATCACCATCTACACCCTGCCCATCATCGTTATCACCATCATCATAATCACCGCCTCAATGCCACCGCCAGCGCGGCCTCCGCTGCCTTCACCTGCGCGTTGTTTGCAAAGCCCGCAAGAAACGGTAATGTCCGTTAACGCTCGCTGCAGCGTCGCACAGTGGTTCCAGATTCCTCAAAAACTGGACAAAATGAGAAAGAGCTGTTCATTGAAAAGTTATCCGATATATAAGGATTTTGGTGGTCAATTATTTGTAACGTGAAGTCAAACATTTCGTAGCATCAAATGATTGATCCAATGTATCCAAGTTTGAAATATGAAAAAAGTATATTTTTTTTTATTTTGGACCTCAAGAAAATGTGCGCAGATAAATTTCTTTCCCCACACGTCATATACACTTTTTACTGTTTTTGACAAATAAATAAATAAATATTCATAAATTGTTGAAATGACATATAATATTAAAAGAATTTAAAATTTAATTAAAATCTCATTTATGCAAACACGTCATAAATGTTACAGCGACATGCGTAGAGATTAAAATTGATTCAGTAATGGTACAAATTGCAAGAAGTTGTAAAAAGGATGGCAAAATTATGCAATATATTTACTTTTTCACACATGTGTATGGTTTTCCAGAATTTCAATTATTTATCACTTCTTTTTTTGTTTTAAATTTCACTTTAAAATGAAATTTAATTACAGTTTATGTACATATCATTATACCTGCCAGTGTAACAGAGTACTGAAGGAGAAGATAAAAAATTCAACTGTACCTGCGTGGATGAGGAGATCCTAGATTCTATTATACATCTCCACGGTGGCGTATTTTCGGACTTGCTAAATAATTGGGCCAAAGACGGCCATGCTGCCTGAATGTGAATTATATAGGGCGAGTGCTTTGTTTGATAGACCCGTAGTTTCCTTCATATTTTTTTCAGAAAAATAACTGACAAATCCCAGGATTATGAAAATAGGTCAAGAGCTGCAATAATGTTTCCTTTCTTATTATCTTTTAGTTTTCGTTAATGTTAATGGGATGCTATGTAGTTGTCAGGAATGGAAATATTTTTACAAAACAAAAAACCAAGTAATTTTTTCACTGCAGATTTGAATAAAAAATATCCGCTGAATTTACGATTGTCAGGTTTATTAAAATCTCTGCGTTTGCCTTACACTTTACACAATAACAAATATCATCTGGAACATTAACCACTGAGAGTTTTTCTATTCATATTTGCTTGAATCATAAAACTGGACAATTAAAAAAAAACCTTTGCACCTCTCAAATCCGTGCCCCGGAACTTGGGACACTCCACGATCAATTCGCGCTTATGTCTTTGCCCGTCTAACCTACTATCTTCTTACCTGTTTCTCGGTCTCAGAATATTATTTTGCAGGAAGTCCTTGCAGCACAATTGTGAAATAAGGCAATAAAAGATATTGCTTCCAAGTAAAAAGATAATTTTCATCTACTTGCAAGAAATAACGAATATTGACGAGAAGGGGATGGGAGGGACGTTTTCGAACAGAACATAATAGAAATGAACATAAAAGTTTCTGTTTTCAGTCGTTTCTGTAGTTTCTTGTGATAAATTGCGGGCAAAAGTCAGAGTACTTACTTTACCAACGAATTATGGACCGCGCGCAGTTTAAAGTTTGGATGGGGTTGTTGCATCATAGACGATTTATTTATGTAGCAGCGTTACATAGAAGATAGGTTACTGATAATCGTAATAATACCGGTAAATGTGCTAGCATATTAACTGACTTAGTAATAATGCCAGTAAATAATAACGACAAAAATAATAATGCCAGTAAATGTGCTGTATTAAGAACCTATATTAACTGTCGGAGAACATGTAATATGACTTGTTCCTTCTTAAAATACCGCTGATTGTTAGTAACAAAAAATATATATATTCCACTTTGAAACAGCTGACGTGAAACCTGTATCCTACATGAAAAAACGTTACGATCCAACTACTCTTTTTAATTTATTATGATTTCTCTCTAGTACAGTTGCTCTTGAAATATCTTTTCTGAAAAAGAAACCATAAACCATCAGGAATTAAAACATAAATTTGGGACTGATCCTATTATTTAAATGTCCTGAAAAATATTTTACAACCTGGAAATTCGGCTAAGGAAAGTTATTGGCACGTAAATTTCAACAGCCTTAAATCCCAGAACATTTCTTTGAGAACGAACGGGGAAAGTGAAGAGCATACAATCGAACGAATAACTCTTGCCGGCCGCTACGCGCTCCATTGCGCAGGCGTGAAGACAATAGAAAAGCGATGACCTTCACGCGTCATAAAGCTCGCCCCCGCCGCCAGGGGCGCTCGCGCCGGGCAGCAAGCCAAACGCTACCCACACCGCGCACTGGACACTACGTTCGCGAACTACCTAGAAGGCCGGCGACGAAATTTCTCGGAGAATTTAAAAAAATTGAAATGAGTCATCTTTCCTTACTGATGATTAAGTAGAATCTCTAGGTGTACGGATTAGGTTTTTAAAGTTGGTTGTTGTTGTTTGTTTATGTTGAAAACAAACTGTGTTCTGCTGCCTAGTTTAAAGGTTATTTCGATTTGATTAGTTTGCCGCAGAGCGCACTTGAGCAGTTGGGTTTTATGATGAGACATTTTTAGCTGAAGTTGACGAGCACTTAATTCAAGGGATATATCAACAAACAGTGCAGAATCATGTGTATATAATCTTAAAAAAACTGTGTGCTGCTCGCTAGTCTAAAAGTCTGTCGCAGAACGTACTTGATCGGTTGTGTTGTAGTGTTGGAACATATTTGGATCAATTTGATTAATTCAAGAGATATATCAATAAATATCTCTTAATAATGTGCATTATATGCTAAAACTTAACTGTGTTCTGCTCGTTAGTTTAAAAAGTAGGTATTAAACGTTGAATAGTCTGCCTACTCTGAGAGTTACAGTTTGTTATTATCTTTTACTATAATAAATATTAGTAATTTTAAATAATATTAGTAATATTGGTGATCCAATAATTAGGCTATAAATTGTTTATAAGTATTTTTGTACTAAATATAATTTTTGTTTTGTTGTCAGCTGGCTTTTTCCTAAAGCTGGCTGAATATTGATTTTTGAGAAAATTACTAGAGTATAAAATGTGGAGATAGATCATTTAATTAGACTGTAATTAGCCTAAAATTATGAGCTAGTTTTCTTTGTGTTCAGTTGTAGTGTGTCAGACAAGTTTATGGACATCAACGCTGTGACCCGCTGCTCATTAAGTCAGCCAGACGGGAAGGAAACGATGGGATGGCGTTCGCACACAATTGATTTTAAACTAGTGATATACAAGGGCCACGTGGACCACTGCAGCAGGTTACTGTCGACTGTCAGGCGCCAATTATTGCATTTGAGCTGGTCTGATGTAAATAACTGTACGAGCGTATAAAAATACATTTATTTTGAAATCACATGTCCTTCGAGTTAATGTACTTCCATGGAAGAGCGTTGGATGTGGCAGTTTGGCAACTTTCCAGGAATGAAAAAAAAGAAGATAATTTAGTGTTGTGATTTTAATAAAATACTCCAGAAACCAACATAAACATGCATCATCTAACAAAGTAAAATGTTCATTAAATTTGACCAAGCCGTAATACTCGTAGAAGCATTAAATAGAATACATTGAACGCTTTTTCACTCTAACCTTGCTTTTGATAAAATTTTCACATCCAACATTCTTCCTTAGAGGTACTCTCCACATCTGTGTCTTACAGACAGGGTGTCGTGGACTGATAAGGAGCTATCATTCAAAAAGTGACATGTCCACGTCACTCTTTTCCAATAAAAATGAAAAATACCACATATATTCATTTCGAATAAACAAATGCATAGAAAGCTTCAAATTGACTCCATTAAAACCTTTATAATTAAACAAACTCAAAATTTCTTTAATACATTATTCCTTTCTCCTGCATCTCACTTACAACACTTTACAATAGGTAAAAATTATTCTACTCTTCGCATTCGTTCACACTTTCCCAAAGACATTTTTCGCCCTCCCTAAATATACATATCTTTATTCAGTTTAATTCAGTTGTTCTAAAATTAACCTCTAACTATCCTATCTAACTTAAATTATAACCCTTACTTATTTCAATTAGTTTATTTTTATGTATTGACTTATTTACCACACTCATTTCCAAAATTGGTAAAAACTTAATTTACCAAATTTTAAAGCTCTGGTATCTTTCCAAAACGTTATATATAAAATTCTTCTTTTCAAACTCCTGAAAAATTATATTGTAATTGAACAGGAAATAAATGATTTAAAAAAAAAAGAATTTTTTCTATCTTTTAAGTGATGGACCACCATATTGATGTACTGATCATTTGAATGCTTGATGCTCCCTACCTGAGAGCGGAGCGGGGGCTGCGCGGGCGCTGCGCTTGGTGGGCGGCAGCGGCGCGGGCGATGGGCGACAGCGCGGCGGGGGCGGGGGCGGGGCCGGCACTGGGGGCGCCGCCGGGCCGCGCTGCGAGCTGCAACACACCACGCCCACCGCACGTCAGTGACATCTCTGGACAGGTGGATGCTGCGTAGTTTCAGAAACTTTATGTTCCGGGCACGTAGATTGGTATTATACTAGGAAAACCCGGCAGACGTTGTTCTGCCTTTCATCTCCCTTTCCCTCCCTTCCCACTGTCCCCCCTCTTGCCCCCCCTCTTGCCCCCCTCTTTCATCTCCCTTTCCCACTGTCTCTCCCTCCTTCCCTCACCTTGTCCCTGTCTGGCTGGCTCTGTGTGTCTCTGTCTCTGCCGATCTCTGTCCCTATCATTCACATTTACTTGCAGATTCTGCACGTCTTTGAGCAGGAGAGGTAATATCGGGAAGCGCCGAACCAGCAAAAATGTAATAGAATGTTCGAGAAGAGCTCATTCTGTAGATAACAGTGTGATAAACGTTTATTTGAGGCCGTTGGCTTCAAAAGTTTAGTTTTTAAGGACATAGAACGCCTCGTTTAGGAGTTATTTAACAATACAGATTCAAAATGCTGCCGAGTGTGTTGCAGGTTGCATTTGACGTGAATATGTAGTGGATATGTAGTGAATATGTAGCGCCATGTAGTAGAGTTATAACATAATTAACAACACATAAACCTTCTGGGTAAAAAAACACGTAGAAGTGCCAACTTTCATGGAGATCGGTCTAACGGTGTCGGAGTTTTGCTCTTACACACCAACGTCGTTATATATTTAATGCATTGAAGTTCACTTTTGTTAATGGTTTCACTGTGTTCAAGTGAAAATGTGATAAAACATGTACTCGTAATATTCAGAAAGGAGAATAAGTATAAAGTAGTATTGAACATTATTATTATTAAATTCAAAGTAAATTCTTCAACATTATTATCACTTGATTTAGTGAAGTTTCGTTTCTAAGTAATACTTTCGAGTTCAGTAAATAATGAGGTAAATAAGAAACAAGGACATTAAAGATTGACGTAAACTAGTTCATTCAAACACGAGACATTTTTCCATAACTACAGTATTATGCTATTCGCTCCTTTTTGCGGTTACATGTCTGATTAAAGAGTTTTAATGTGAAAATTGGAAAGAAAATATTGCATTATAAATCCAGGTGCATCGTGTACCTTGACTGTAATAGCATGGTTAAAAGGCAATTGCTTAGAATCCGCTGTGATATCGTTTCTTTTGTCTCTTCTGCCTGTAATAATAATTATATATGTGCCAAGCCAGAACAATGAGAAATCATTAGAGATAATAAATACTGATGTTGAAATGTGTGAAAGAGATAAATATTCGTGCATTTAATATTAAAATGTTCACAAATTTTAGAACTTACACTATTTAATCCTTGTGTAAGGTCTTAAAATTTTCAACAATATCACATCTTTTGAAATTCCTTCATTGTTCTGTGCATAGGAAGCACCAAAAAAATATTTTTAAAATGCCCATGTCATACATGTGATGTGCATGAAATGGAAGCTACTGATACGATCAATACCCTGCATTTAATATGCTTAATGTGCATCATTTTATTAACGACATGTGCAGACTGAAATTCCTTTTTAACGGCCGTTGACTCTTTTATTGAATCCCATTAATTTTATCTGCCCGGCATTACTTCTTTGAAAATATTCTTAATGGAGGAAATGGCAATAATCAGTGGGTAATGAAAAACCTGATGGGTTATTGTGGAAATAGAGCACAGACGTCATCAGAAAGTCCTGAAATTTTGAAGGTCCTAACCAGTCAATGAACACGAAACTTTTACGATTAAACCACGCAGTGATTTAATAAGAAATTGAGAATAATATGGAATCTCATATTGTACTCATGAGAAGAAACTAGACAAAGAAAGCAAGTGATTGTATTTGACACTGTCTTCACGTAAATGTATGGCATCACTTTCTCATTGTCAAAACCATCCGACCATTGTGGGAAATAAGAACCACATGGCACATCAGAACATGGAGGTCAATCATTGGGACATAAGACCAACGTGCGAAATAAAATTAATGTATAAAGTTTACGAAACCCCTCGTTTGTTTATTTACGGTTTAAGAAGCAAATTTATTCCCATCATATCAGGTTTTATTTGAGAGCATTCCTAATCCAATAAAGACGTTTGAATTTCGTTCCGCGTATGAGAAGTGCTCTCTTTGGGTCTCCGAACCTCCCATTAATTCCGCGCACTCTTGACTCTCCGAATGGGTTCGTGATTGTGGGTTGCGGGAGTCGTTTTCACTCTTTTATATGCACTTAAGCCACCTGATGGAGGGTCCGAAGGCTTCAGGTCTTACTCAATTCCGTTCCACACGGCCCCTCCAATTGCATTTCCTTCGAGCGCAGCCCATTAAGCAGGGCCAGTAACTAAGAAAGTTCATTAAGAAGCAGTTAACTACTTGCTGAGTATGGAAATCGATGGAATCTCCGATGAGAAGTTCGTGGGTCGGTTCGATGAATATTTGCTGATTTCTAATCTCCGTCGTATTGAGAATCTTCTTCAAACAGATTATGTTTATTCAATTTAATGGATAATAAAACAAGAGACATGCAAAAACTTTGCTTAAGCGGTTTTCTTTTGCTGAATGTTGATTCGAGGAATAGTACCACACAGTTCATTTGACTGCTTAAACAGTAAATATCTTACATAAAAATTATTTAATATTGAAATGCACTTAGGACATTTTCTCTTGAAAAGTGCTTTCTTAATAACATTATTTTTATTTGCAAAAAAAGTTAATAATTATTTATCACAAGTGTAGGTCGTAAGTTTTTCACAAATCACCCGCAAATCATTATCTTTTTAACTTAATTAGAAATTTTAAATGGATGCATTTTTCAGAGTATTCCTTTTAGTCAAACGTTAGTCCAGATGAATAAAGGCCAGAAGCAATATTCGCATTCATCCTTCTTTTACGTACGTGTCATCTCCTCTATATACAAAAATAAATCCCTTACGAATGATGTCGGTTTTTGGACAGTTTACAAGAAACCATCGCCACAAAACTCTATGGTTTACTAATGGATAGAGAATTGCCCTTCGGTGCTGCATCAAGCGATTTAAGGACGAAACGCATAGAAGTTAGCAAAATATCTAAGATTTAGGGTGTCAGGTGCACATGCCTTACGCAATACACTTTTAGTTGCAACACACTTGTAGGGCCTTGGAATCGGGGACATGAGTTAAGCATTTTTGCCGTAATCTACAAAATGAGATGTTTATCAACGTTCCATTACGTTTATCAAATATTCCCTCACCCGTAAGATGAGTTGCCATGCTGAAATTTGGGTTCAGGAGTGAACCTTTTTTCACTTAAAAAGATTATGATTTGCAAATTGCGGAATGTTCGCACGGGTCTAGCTAGTATGAATCATTTTCTTATTTAGAACAATCTAAGGAAATGTATTGAACGTAATTTAATCTTAAATTTATTTATATTTAAAATAAACAGTTTTAATCTTTGAAGGATAAGAGAAAGCAGACTATTTTAACAGTCCAGAAAATGAAACTTTATTAATGTCTTTTGTTAGTCAATACGGAAAGCAAATCTAATTTTAAAGAAATTATTGGCTATTAACATACGTATACATTGATATTCTTCATATCAAGGACGTTTTGTTTGGATGCGAATGGTCCTGGTATGGTCGGTTCTAGAAATAAAAGGGACAGGAAATCAGACTCGATTCTTTATTGTGATGCTCTAACATTCATTTAGGTTAATTGGAAGGTACCACAACAACTACTTATGAGACTGTGACTACTGATCAGTTCTTCAGCAATGACACTACATTATCAGGACCAAAATCCACGACCTCCAGATCTTCAATGCTTCACCACACTTACATATAACCATATAAAGTAACGCAACCGGTGGTCCAATTAACAGTACTCAATTTACATTCCACCTCACGCACGTACAAGGCAACACACCAGATGTTCGCGAAATCGCTATATGCAAACCAACTGGAACAACTCGGGCCCCTTGTCCTCTTTGGGAGATTAAGACGTCAGCCGGAGCTCTCACCAGCGCGGCGGCGGTTGCCTGCTCGTCCGCACCTCGTTTGCGTCGCCCGCCGAGCCGTCCTCGCGGTCGCGTGCAACCCAGACATCGCGGCCGTGGGTTGAGCACGACCGGCCCTTGCGGCTTGATCGAGCACGCGCCGTCAGCCGGTCACCGAAAGACTACGCTCCGTGGCCTGCGCCGGATTTTCACATCGAGAGCGAGAGGGGACGGGGCCGAGAGGAACGCGTGCTGGTTGAGCAAGTGGCGCAACGGAGAGCGCCGAGCACCTGATGAAACAACCACCCACAGCGCGCGAAGATCTCGGAAAAATGTGAGGCCTACACGAAGGAAGATGAAGAAGTTGGTAATTGTATGCTTCGAAGGCGGAAAAACGAAAACTCTAGGAAAAAAGGAGTAGCTCAATAATTTATTAGCCACAGTCTTGTTTGTACATTCCATAATTTGCTCGAAAATCGTCATTTTAACTAGAAAACTAATACGAATGAAAATATATACAGGATAATTTATTTATTCCAGTTAAAAATGTAACTTTGTACACCTAGACGAAACGACCTTGAATTTGAAGTTCACCAGCAAAGTTTTTTGCCCTGGAAATCTTCTAGTGGCTAGTTTCCCGACCGACTAAAAGTGCTGGTTAATTTCAAATTCAAGGCCATTTCTTTAAGTGTACAAAGTTACATTTTATTTAACTGGAATTATTCAATTATCTTGTAATATATTTTTCTTTCGTATTAATTATCCATTTAAATTTAACGATTTTCCAGCAAATTAGGTCTGTACAAACAAGACTGTTACTAACTATATAGCGTAACGTATTAAGATGGTATTGGCCGTTATAGACGTCTTAGAAATTTGTAAACCGAGGCTACAGCCGGGGTTTATACTAAAGTTTCGTAATTTATGATATCTATGTCGTTCAAAACCAGGACAGTTAGCAATAGTAGTAGCAAAATCTCACGAGCTTCCCTATGCACAAGTTCATTTACAATGTGTAATACAGTTATTCTTAAGCACCGAGTTAACCAGCTTTCACCTCCCTGTTACCCGTACGTGTAGTGATCCATCAGCGTACACCGTGGCATACCGGTTATCCCAGCCTCTCCGTACTCATGCGCCCTAGTGATCAACATACGGCTATTGCAGCCACTCCACCACCCAGCCCTTTGCCACCCCGCTAATCGTGACATTCATCATGCATGGAATATCCATCTTTCTCACGAGTGCATCAGGTGTCCCACGTGTAGCCCACGTTTCTTCTCCATAGGGTGGATCTTCTCCATGGATTCCTGTCTATGGAAGAAAGTCTCGCCGGCTTCTGTGTTCGCTATATCGTGCTGATCACCTCATGCGGCACTAATGGCGCGGTTGCCTGGCCATCACGTGTTCGCCCATTGCTTATCTAGCTACATCTACGTTCCCTCTCAACCATTTTGGTGGTGGCTTTCAGAGTCCTTTTTTATCATATTCTGATGTGGCTGCAGGATACCTTTGAAAGCTTTGCCGCCAACGTGACGTCGTTACAACACTATCAAAACTTATTTATTGTAATCTGGTTTATCTGACAGAATATAATTTACTATGCTCAGAATTGTATTTCGCATCTTAGTGACATTTTTGTGTCTCTTAGCCATCTTCACATCAAATTTCTGTTTGGAGAGGAGGAACAAAAGGGGAAATACGAGAAAAGAAGACGAAGGTAGGGGATACTAGAAAGTGCAAAGTAGGAAGTGATGTCTAACTAACGAGACACATGATGAGAACAGCATAAGCAAGAAAAAGGATGGAAAAGGAAAAGGAGAAGGATGAGAAGGCAACGAACATAGAAAGCAAAGGAGGGAGGCTGCGAAGTAACACTAGAGGAAGACAAAGTGAAGGAAAAATTTAAGACGAAGAAAAAGAGAAGAGAAGAAGAAGAAGAAGAAGAAAGAGATGAATGCGCAGGAGTAAAGTAAAGGAGAAAGTGAAAATGAATGAGAAGTCGAGGACGAAGAAACGTGACGGAGGAAAGGCGACGATGAATGGGTTACGACGAAGGGGTAGGCCAAAGACAACGTGGGAGAAGGCGAAAACGAAGAAGTGAGAACGAAGGAGAAGGCGGAAGACGAAGGAGAAGGCGAAGACGAAGGAGAAGGCGAAGACGAAGGAGAAGCGAAGACGAAGGAGAAGACGAAGAGAAGGCGAAGACGAAGGAGAAGGCACAGACGAAGAGAACGCGAAGACGAAGAAGACGAAGACGAAGGAGAAGGCGAAGACGAAGGAGAAGGCGAAGACGAAGGAAAAGGCGAAGACGAAGGAGAAGGCGATGGACAAGACCGAGATGACGAAGGCAATATGACAGCGTAAATTAATGTGCTGTATTTGAAGGTACCAACGAAGACGAGGCATTAGCGAAAAGCGCTGAAGGAGGCAGTCGCCGGCGTGGGGCGTAGCGGAGTGTGGCGGTGGGGGGGCGTCGCGCAGGTGCTCTTCCGGCTGCGCGGCGCGGCGCGGAGCGAATCGGTGCTTGACCAGCGGCCGACACGTCGAGCGGGCGGGCTGCCGACGCCTCCCCGCCGCCGCCCCCGCCCCAGCCCCGCCGCCACGCATGGCCGACGCCCCCGCCCCCGCCCCGAGGGAATGCGCCCCACCCCTCCCCTCCACCACCCCACCCACCGCACACACAGTGGGCGCGCGACGACGAAAACGACCCTCCCAGGGGCGGATACAAGACGGCGGCCCGTGGTGTAGCGATTGGAAACGTTCGCGTTCTATCACTAGGACTGAGCTTCAAATACTCAACGATCGGTGTGGAAGGTTCGCGGGGATCTGTTCTTACATGAACTGCACTACCACACATGCCGGGAGATCAACCGAGAACTTAGTTTGTCCGACTGGGGAAGAAGACAGAAAGAAGTGAGTTCGCTTGACGTATTTCATTCATTCATTCCTTTTCTATTTTTTATGTTAACACATTTTGCTGATTCATTTATGAGTTCATTCATTTACATTTGATGAGCACGCAAGCGGAAGAACAATACGCTTCCAAGGTTGTTGCTTTTTTTGTTATTTAATCTTGCATTAACTACTAGGTAATTAGCGACCATTATTGGATGTAACGTTATAGAATTAGGATGAAACGATATGGTGATAATAGGGGGTGAAAGGACGAACACATACAACCATGCCCGAGGGCGGGACTCCACCCCTCACCCCTTGGTCCGAGATCACCACGGCACTACTACTTAGCTATCTCGTCCGTGTGGCCGACGCTTCCCAGGTTTCTGTGAAACTGACGGAAGCTCTAATTGAGACCCACTTAGGTGGTTCAGGGCACATCAGTAGTTATTACTGCAGTGTCTCTGACCGGGAGATCTTAGGATTCGAGTACTAGCGGTGGTAGGATTTTCGACACTAGCTAGATAGGTCGAATTCAGCTGTTGTCTGTTCTGGTCGGTAGTTTTCCGTGTTTTCTTCGATCAACAACCGGGCGAACGCCAGAGAATACCATAAAAAAACCGGCCACGGACACTTTGTTCCTCTTCTTTGACCTATCCTCACCCGTTACTGGCATGCATTTTCTCTTACACGCACTGCACTACCACACGCGTCGTGAGCTTAGGGGTTGGGTGGCTGGGTGGGTGTCCCGCTGGTGGGTGATGCCTTCTTGGGGAAAACCCCGTCAGCCGATTTCTAGGTCGGCCCGGATCTCGACAGCCAGCGGAGGAATATTACCGGTATCCCGTGATACATAACATGAACTACACTTACGGGACTAATTACTTAAGCAACGCTCCCGGAAACACTAATCAATTAATCAATAAAATTGAGTTGTGCGACTTGCAACCAGGTGCAATTAGACTACACATGATAAGTTACATTATTTGTATTTACATGTTCCAATAACTTGTTTAAGAAGATATGACTAGAGACCGAATTTTTATGTAATTACTTATTTTTTGTCTTTCTACATACCGTTCTCAAAATTGTTATCGTGGCAAATCATCGAAATTTTTTCGTTACAAATTTTCACATATTTAGTACTATATTACAATATTTTTCATATTTTGCTGTATTCATAATATATTTTCTTATTTTATCAATTTTATTCAATTTTTATTCCATATTTTTTAATGAAAAGATGTATTTTTTAAATCAGAATTTTTCCTACATTATTAGGAAAATCTAGGTGTTCATATCATTGACACTGCGTTTTTGTGATCTGTAACCCTAATTTCCGAGAAAAAAATGCGATCGCCGACGTGTAACATTTCGATGAAGATGCCTGGTCGTAGATCTCGCCAGTTTCTGCGATGGCTTCTTTTGCGATTAGTCCGGACTGCTAAACTACAAGTCCTGGATTACAATAGATTAAGCTTTTATTACTGACGAGAAAGTTGTATGATGTAAGTCAGCAGTTTTTCTAAATATAATTTCTTGCTATGTAAATGGTTTTTAATTAGATAGTTTTAATATTACATATTCTTCCCGTTTTATTACATATTTATGTACATATTTCAACGTTTAATACTACATATTTTTTCGGTCCCTAGATATGACATTATAAACTGTATGGTATGTTAATATTAAATCTTAATGAGTGGTTCCCAATATCGCTTCTTTCCCCATGCAGTGGGCGCGTGGGCGACAGGACGGGGCGCGTGGAGTGTCGCAGGGGCTGTGGCTGCGCTCGGCGTGGGGGAGGGAGGCTGCCCTGGGCCAGCGCCAGGGCGGGCGCCGCCGCGACGAGGTGCCGCGCCGCGACGGGACGTGCCGGGCGCCGCTAATGGACGCGTGGGTGCGGGCGCGTATCCTGGACGAGATGCACTCTGCCCGCCGCACGCAAGCACTCCCGCACGCGAGGATTGTGTGTGTGTGTGAGACAGCCTGTCGCACTCCAGTATTCTTTTCTCTTTTTTTGTGAGACGAGACAGCCTAATCGTATGGATAAATGGATCATCTGCGGAATGCGCTTATTAAATGAAGTAGAAATATGGGGAATCTTTGACGACCGTAAACAATATACTGAAGTCAGGTTTACAGGACTTCGTCAGTAGAAGTAGAGGTAGTTGTAGGAGTAGAGAAGTAGGAATTTGTTAGTAGGATCCAAGAGCCTAGCTCAAAGTGAATAGATATGTCGTACCAATGTTTCGTGAGGTAGTGTATTTTTTTTATTTTTTTATTTAAAAAAATTGTTTTTGTAAACATGGTGTGCGTTGATGTGGTGAAATGTACTTATATTCCTCACACTCCGTGAGGTTTCCCTCCTTCAGGAGAATATAGCTGTTTACTGTTTGAGTGTTTACTCTTCTGGTGGTTGGAAGCCTTAATAATGGAATTAAATTTTCCGAAACGTTGGCGAATAACCATGTGTTAAAATTCTTTGCTTCTAGTGACCTAGACCCGTAAATTTAACTTCAGAAGTAAAAAAAACAACTTTCTTTAGTCGAATTTCTGGCGTGCAGACAGAAGATTTGATGATCGTTGTTAAACCGAAGAGAGCAGAATAAAAATAAACAGGTTTGTTTTCCATAAGTCACTTTTTGAATACTTGGAATGCTATCAATACATCATCCAAAACAAATTCTTTGGTAGTGGTAGTTACGTGAGGGAACTGGGCGTATCTGTATGTTGATGTAAAATGCATTGTAAATCTTACCTTTGCTACGTTCAGGTGTTTTTATTAATCGCAGAGGCTGATGGCATGAGCCTCGCCGTTGACTTAGAAATGGGCGAGCGAAGAGCGAGCATTCGTCGTATCATATTAGTGATTTTTTGCGAAGCTATCCCATAGCAACTATCTTAGCTTACACAACTTTTTGAATCTTCACTCAATATTCAGCGCATTCCTCCCGTGTTCCATTTATCCATTTCCATCGGGTGTTTGTCAAAAAAATACTCACCTCCTGAGCTAACACATTCGGTATGGCTCGACGCGCTGTTGCGGTACTTGGCGACTTCAACATCAGTTTCTGGGTTCACTCAGAAAAGTCCTAGCGCGAGTAATTTGCTTAGTCGAGAGCACGGCGATGTTTGATTTACTGTCCAAGGTTGCATATTCAAGAATTATTTCAACTTAGCATCCCAGTTGCGTCTCAGTTATTTGGAACTTATTTCCCAGTTGTATGGTAGTTATACACCAGATACATTACATGGCATATTTGTTTTTATATGTGAAATTTTAGCTTTCCACTGTATGTACTCGTATGTATGATTAAATCGTAATCAGCCATTGTTATTGATTTCTTTTACGTTCCCATTTTCTTTCTCGTAAGCTGCGTAACTGAAACACAGGGGTATCTTCCTTCTGTTGTAACTAAACATTTTCAGAATGGCAACATCTTGTCCATAAATGTCTTGAGAATATAAATTTAAAAAAAGTCAAGAAAAAGATAATAATGATTCATTATAAATTTAGATTACTAATTTTAAAGGAGTTTTGAAAGCATTAAAATAACTAAAAATCGAATCTACGAAAATAAGAGCGATTTTGTTACAAAGTGCTGATTAAGAGAGTAAATCATATCTTAGCTCATTTTAGCGGATATCCTATGACATTTTAGAAAATATATTTACTGTAACCAGCCCTGTACTTTCCACTTAACTTCAGACGCTCTATACCGTCATGACTACATGATATCTGTATGTCCATCTGTTGTATACTATTTGCCTCGTAACTATCTGATGATAACGCAGTCAATAAATCTCATGAGTCGTACATTCCTCGTGTTGTCTTAGCCACCTGCAAAGCATGCAACCGACTTTGCTTGAAGCTGACCATTCTATTTTCTAATGATACTTATTAGCTATACTTTCTCGATTGGTGGGTTTCTGCCAGAGACAAAATTGCTAACAACAGCGTTCTAACTTAAGTCGAGGGAACATTACAGAATAGTAAAACAGCAATGAAAGAACGGGAAGTTCGTTTATTTGCCTTGAGTAACTATGCAGTTTCCCTAACGGAATTTCACATTACTTTAACAAAAGGATTTCAACCAGTTATAGCTGTTTCCACGCATTTCCGCCACCACAGCCACCGGAGAGGTCAGCCCCGCGTAAGCTGCACATTCTTGTCCGAATTTGTCAAAGTCGCGCGCACCACGCAGTAATCGCATGCGACCATCTTGGCAAGTGAGTGCGAGGGCCGTAACTGTACAGGGGGCGATGCGACATTCTTGGATGGCTGTGGGGGGCCTGCGATGCGGGTCAGGCAATGCGCGGGCCGGTGCATTATGCATGGCGCCCGCCCCCGCGTTGGCGCGCCGGACCTCGCGCTGGAGTCCCACAAGGTTCGCCTTTGGGGCCGTAAATGCCTAGCCTGCGGTGGGCGATTTGACGCATTTATATGCACCGTCGCCTCCCAGCATGACGGCAGAGTGGTGGTGTAGGAAGCCCCGCCTGCAGCCGCGTTCGCTTCTGCCAGGATGCGCCGCTGTGCACTTAGCGGGTTGCCCACTTGGCGGCGGGTGGCCCAGATCTGCTTGTCCGAAGGGGAGACGGTGAGGTTATTGGAGTTTATGAGAGTATCTGTGGGCTGAAGTGAGATTACCGACACCGGAAGCATGTGAGCGTAAAATCAACACTTCATAGTCGAGCGTACCAGTTATTCGGAGGTCGTGAGTTCGATCTCAGTAAGGTGTCAGATATTTGCTTGTGGTAATAAACGACAATAGCGGTCCGGGAATCGAACTCGAAGGACAACTGTTCTGATAAGAGTTTCTGTGATCACTACCAGGGGAATGCTGAACTATTTAACGAGCCACGAGCAGCATGTGATCCTTCCTTTCCATTTCCATTCCTATAGTCATTCATCATCAACCCCTCCCATCACAGTACTCAAGTCAATCTAGGTGCAATGAGGAGGAGAGAAAACCTGATATCCTCTCTCTCAATCGACACATACCTGTGACGAGTTCTTAATGGGATATAATAATACATAAATACTTGAGAGATGATATACTCTCTAATGTGTCTCTAATAACCAAGATGATTTTGAAGGGAAATTTGACAATGTGAACATTAGTTATGCAGGAAGTAAACCGTATTACGATCAACGAATTGTTTATAAAGAAAGCCTGCAAATTTTATAGAAAAAGGTACTTGCCAGCACATTCAACTGCGCCATGCACTCAAAGAACATTTTCAGATTAATATGTTTTTATGAACGCTAATACCTTTCATGTCAGTACAATGCACAATTAAAATATTTCTTCTCAAGGCAATACTCTTACTAGAGTTCTGACAAATCTAGGTACGTGTGAAAGAATAGCCTCGCGCTCACAGCGCATTTTTGGCTTCTTAGTGCATGAATTGAACTTTGTAGAGGATATAAGGCATTAACCTTACGCTCCTGTTTTTTTGCATTTGTAGTCCACGCGTTACATTTTATAGACTAGATACAAATCTAGGTTGAGAATTGAGTGATAAATTCGTGCTTCCAATAATTTTTTCTGATCGATCTACAGTGAAAGAACTGAAACGTCTGCCTTTCATCCATTGCAGAAGAGGTGCAGGACTCACAGGAGATCGCGTCGCAATTTTGTAAAATCGGACATATTAAATTTAATATTTTGATTAAATACATCCTTTAACTGTTCATTCCTAAATTTGTGCACGCCATTAAATTTAGTAGAGTATCTACGTCCCAGAAAGAGGTACGAAAACTGAAAGGATTAATTGGCGTACCTATGGGATTTTAGCACCTTCCTACAACAATGCACTGCGGAAAGCATGCAGCCGTGTAGGGTCCAGCCTCGACGCTCGCCCATCGCTCAGCAGATGCCGTGACCCAAGTATTTAAAATCATTTCAAATTAGTTTTCGTTTTGTTACATACATATTTAAAGTATTCATTCGCAGTGATATCCTTAGAGCATGAAGTAATAAAACTGTACGCCAATTGAAGAGTTGACCCTGCGTTTCTATCGAGTTTTCGCCTCGTAGTACATGCACCCTTGGTAGAGTACATCACGTAAAAAGTGTTGGAACTGAAGTGATAACATAGCATTCTGGCGGATTTGCTTTTCTTGCCACAGGAGTTCGACGGGAAGAACCGAATCGTAGAGGGGCGTGTCCCGACCCTAGCCTATTGCAACAGCAGGCGCAAGACTCCTAAACAAAACTAAATAATTATTTAATTTTTTTGTCAATTACATATATCAAATATTCATTCCCAAGGTAATGCTCTTTGAGAACTTCGTTCGAAAACAAGGTACGACAACTGAAAGATTAATTTTCAAGCACATGCTTGCATCTCCTGCAACGTGAAATATCGAATCGTGGAAGTGCGTGTTTACATCGGTCGACCATTGTTCGGTTGAGTTCTTCAGCAGGCGGAGACACAACATTTAATAATTATTTAAAATCATATTTTTATGCTAAATACATTATTCAAATATTCGTTCTTAGAGCACTTGCACTCACGACGAAGTACGACAACCGATTTATTTCACCCACTTCCAAGCGGATTCTCACATCTTCCTGCACCGGAGTGTGTCGAATCATGGAAAAGCGTTGCCTCAACGCTGAACCATGGCCCAAGGCACAAGTCTCTCACCAGGCCGAGGACACAACTCTTTATGATTATTTTATTTTTTTGTCAAATACATTATTAAAATATATCTTCTCTAGGCAATCCCTTAAAACACTGAGACCCAAAACGGGGTACGACACCTGAAAGGTTAACGTCGCCCACTTCCAAGCAGATTTTCGCATCTTCTGCACCGGAGTGTATCGAAACATGAAGGGATATGCGTCGATGTTGAACCATGGCTCAAAGCGCGAGGGTCTCAGCAGGCCGAGACTCATCTTTTAATGATTATTTCGATTTTTTGTCAAATACATGTTTAGAATAGGCGAGCCCTTAAGCACTGATACCCAAAACGAAGTACGACACCTGAAGAGGTTAACTTCGGCCCATTTCCCAGCGGATTCTCGCGACGTCCTGCAACGGGAAGTTCGGAAATCGCCAAGGGGCGTGTCTACGATCCTCGCCCATAGGCGCGGTACTCCCAGAAGGCCGTGACACAATCCGGGCCACTTGGCACGGCGCGGTGGGCGGAGGGGGCGTTGGCGGCGTGGGAAGGCAGGCAGGCGTCCGGTGGCGCCTCAGGACGCATTCCAGGCCGCGGGCGACGCCCCTCGGGCGCCGCCTCGCCACGCGGGACCTTCCCAGGCTCGAACTCGGGCCCGGGGAATACTAATTTCCTCGCGCGAGCTGACTCCATGCGTTCGGTATTTGCGTCTCGCGGAATTGGCACTCGATTTTTCCGCCCGGCGAAGGATGGCGGCCTCCCGTTCCAAGTGTTCGGAAAGTCGTAGGCTTCTGAAATAGAATGCATTCGAGAGCTGTGCCAGCAATCGCTTGTCGTGGTTTCCAATTGGCGTGTAAATACACACAACGGTGCAGTAGAGGACCTGTCAGAGTGATTCAGAAGGAAGTCGAAGTTGTAGGCACATTTTATTTTATAAGTAGATGAACCGATACACTGCAGTGTTGCACTGGTAGACAGTAGTTTTCAGCAGTGATCATTCCGCTTTAAACACTTTTTCCAACAGTAAATTAGCCATTGCATTTGCCATTGCACAAATAATAAATATAGGTCAAGTCTATGAAGGACCATTCAAGTTACACTTACATTGATTCTTAACATCAGCAAAATGTCATCTTGATTTCAAGCTTCATTTTTATTTCCTCTCTATCATCGATTTCTTGGTGTTTCATGGGTGAACTAATTTCGAGAAGAATTGGATATGTATGAAAAAGTGATATGTTCTAGTCCCATACCATTGTGCATGAAAATGTCTGTCTGTTCATGAAACATCTTGTCACTTTATATTTTATCGAATTTCGCTTAAAGAAGTCAAGCAGCAAACTCCTGGTTTCCTATTCTATTGTTTATTTTATTCAAGATATCATAGATATCATATCATTACTTGCAATAAAATTAGCTTTTTATACCCTGTTCTCTGTAAACTAAATCGTCTTTCCTTACCTCAGCGTACCTTACGATCGACACGTAACGCTGGAAAACAAGTTTCACTACGATGGCGCGGCGTTTGGAGTATAGTTCATAGACATGGAGTCGAAGGATCCGCACTCGAAGCCCGCATGTGTCAGTTGCATTGGCTTCTCATGTCGCCGCGATGAAACTCACCTGAAGCAAATTGTCTCACTTGTAAACATTCGTCTCTCATCACTATTCACTAACGGAAAACCTGTGTCCCTCCATAAAGAGGAATGCCAACGCAGGAAAATGCGATGGCATAAAAGCCCTAGCGTGTGTCTTCCCTTGCCAAAATTCACAAATTAATGTGATACTAAACAAATCCACTAGGTTTCACAAACTAGAGAAAACTGTGGCAGAATCTATGAAGGTGAAATCTTTTCAAATTGAAATATTTTCTTTTTCTTTTTTTTGTTTCGGCACAACACCAGTGCAGGCTGCGAATATCCACCTGCCTCATACGTTCGTGTAATTACTGTAACGTACTCCAGAAACTCCCTACCCCGCTTGTGGGCCTGGAGGGCAACTCCTCCGTCGGTGATTTCCTCTCCCTCCGCCCACTCCTCGTCGTCGTCATATTCAGCGCGGCGTATTCTGTTGGAAGTACGCCTCTGTTGAGCGGCGAACTCAATATTGCAGCTCCTCCGCGCAGCGCCACGCCATCGAACAGTCCGCCCTCCCGACCGGCGTCCCTCCTTTCCTTTCGCCTTTCCTCCTTCCCTCCGTCCTTCCCTCCTGCCCTCCCTGTCACCCGCCCCCTCCCTCCCTTCCACTCATCCTCTCTTACTCTCTCCCTCCCTCTCTGCCTCCCTCTCTCCCCCCTCTCTCCCTCCCTCTCTCCCTCTCTCCTTCCCTCTCTCCCTCCCTCTCTCCCTCCCTCTTTCCCTCTCTCCCTCCCTCCTTCCTCCATCCCTTCCGCCAGTATTTATTCCCTCCCTCTTATCCACCCTCCTTCCTGCACTCGCTTTCCTCCCCCAGTCCTGCCTCCCTTCCTCCAACCTTGCCACCGAGCCACCCACTCACCCGCCAGGCAGCCCGTCCCATCGCCTGATTCCTCTCCCGCCAGCCCACTCTGAATAGCGACCGCTTGCTCCAGGCGAACGTCTATCAGCGCCGAGCACCGCAGTCTCTGCCCACCCTGGTCCCTTTGCATAATAACCGCTTCGGAACCCTCTCGGCGCAGGTTGGCGCACCCGGAAACCGGATTTCAGTCCCATTGCCATGGCTGCAAGCCATTACGTAGCGTTGAGTTTGTATTCTGATTGAGTTCGATTGTATGGTAACATTGAGCTTGTTTAGTCATGTGCAACGTTAAGTTTGTTGTATCGGATCGTAGAATTTGAACGAAATTTAAGTTTGTTCTTTATATTGTTGAGTTTGAAGTTGTTGTTTGAATTTTAACAATGTCCTTTATATTAGGTTTCTGTCGTAGATGTAATTGTAATGTGAAGTTTCTATTAAGTTTCAATTCGTTAAATTTATCGCAACTTTCAGTTTGTAGTAAGTTTCATGTTGATGTTTGCATCCTAAGTTGAATTTATATTCCTAACATGGAATTTTTATTTGAAAACGTAGGTTCATTTTTTTTGTCGATTTGCATTAATGAAGTAAGAATGTGGCATCGATGTCGATATTTCGACAGAACATCTATGCTCTTAAACGTCGATTTAGTAAAGCTGATTTTTTGGCATCGACTTTTTATGTTCGATGTTTTTACATTTTAAATACTTTGTTTGCGAATGCAAAAGCCTCACATTCATTTTTGTAAAAGTTAAAAAATAATAACGGATGGTACGTTTCTACAGTCTTTGTGTCCAGTTTTATGTATTCAGTTTATATTGTCAGTTTATGCGATCAAACCAGACGAACGCTGACTGAATACCTTCATCAAGCAACTATTTCTTGTCCGAGATGACTCCGACGCCCTGGTATTTCCTATGTCTTTCCTGGTATTTTGCACATGGAGAGACCGTAAGGACACGCGCCCTACGGTAATAGGGCCGCCCCATTCTTCCCCTACAGCGAACCGTGGAAGCTCTAACTCTTTGAGATGGACCTGGCCGCGTACGCTTTTAGACTCAAATCTGTTTATTGTTCTTATTGTTTCACCTTTGTTTTGCCAGTTGAATCTTACTGGTGAATTATTGAACATGGCTATTGTGAAATTAAATTTTGCTCCGCGAAAAATTTAATGTTAGAAGCTACTGAACCAGATTAAAACATCGATGATTAAAACATTGATGTTTGCGATTAATTTATTATTAACATCCGTAATTTAATTTTAACATCTGTGTTTGGTAACAACATTGCTTTGTTATCGATGTCGCATCACTATAATAGAGATTCAAATAAATAAGTCATAACACAAAACCGATTTTATTGAAGAACTTGGCAATCATTACAGCCATTGCTCGTAATCAAAGGGCTTACAACGTATCGATCCAGTACCGGACATACCATAGCTCCAAAAGGTTGCAGGTGCTCGCGGGATGCGGGCGGTAGGCCGGTAGCGGTGGCAACAGTCGCTTGCAACAGAGGGTGGCAAAACGCCGCGTAATTCCTCGCAAGCATCCAGCCCGGCGCGGCGCTCAGCTCCGCTCCGCTGTTCTCTATTATTCGCTCACGGAGTTTGCATCATTCCAGGGGGCAGTGGTTGCGGTTGCAACGCGCCAGGAGGCGGTGAACCTAGTCGGTGTATGGAAGAGAAGGGTAGCAAATGATATTCTACTATATCTATGTAGATCTAGAGTAAATTAAACTAGTGTTTTGGGTTCAAAAGCTATTTTGCGTGGAATCAAAGTGGTATTCTATTTCTACCTTACCGCACAACTTACACACGATTGTAAGTTGAACGTTGACAAATCAGAACTTTGAGCTCACATCGAATGATGAAAGGTTCAGACTAAGCAGATTTATATATTTAGTTAAAACGACACAAATACAGCACAAATTAAACTAAAAAAAATTGTTCGTGGAAGAAAAATGACATTTTATCGTATTGTGTTCTGTGCTTCTCGTGTATGTTGTCTTGACTGACGCATCTCATCCTCTATACAAATCCTTTCTATTTCATTAATTTTCATTCTACAAATGTCTCTCAGAGGCAGCGAAGTAGTAGTAAAAGTACAAGGATTCGTGTCCGTGAAACGTTCGCTAGCACATTCGTTCTTTCAGCCTCGGCTATTGTATAGTGAGTTTACCATCCCATCCTCTGCACTCTAGTAATATCCGTTTTTTTGTTATGAGAGTGGTGTTGTTATTGTTGTTGTTCCTAGCTTTCATCGATATTCCGCTCCTTACTGTCTCACGACGACTATTGATTTTCCCTAACGTCCGTCATCTCTTGCCGAGTGGAATCTTTCCATCCTCTCTCCTATATCGTACAGTCCTTTTTTGCAATCTCCACGATTCTCGCAACATAACGGTCCCTTCCTTGTTTCATTAACGCACATGTTTTACCGAGTTATTTCGATTGAATTATTGTCTTCGACTCGGCTGCATCCCGGATAACCAACATAATGTAAAACCCAAGCTCCGGAATTCTTAGTACTATTTCCCGACATTAAATTTTCTCTTCGCCACTTTCAGTCTGTTTTCTCCACTGCCATCCTCATTTGTCAGAAACTTTTTATTTAGATTTGAACCTTTCGTCTGATTTGAGGACTTCCGTCGCTAAACAGTTACTACGAGTAATTAGTGAATGACTAGGCTGAACCGTGCAAAATTTTACGCTTTGCAAATCATCATTATATAAGTGAACACAGTTTCATATTGCAACCAGATTTTGAATGATTTTGACAGTCTGGGGTAGGAAGTACAAAAAACAGGACGCACAAAAAATGGGATAAAACGTCCAAAACTATTTCATTGTGTAGATCATGGCATAAGAAACATAACTCGTGTCCCTGAGCCGTCCCAGTCGGGATACCGAAACATGATTTTTAAAGGTGTAAAACGGACATGAATTTTAAAGGTGTAAACGCAAAGTTTCCAAATTATGCACATTGGCAGCATGTTTGGCAGTATAACTTACATTGAGGTGGTATGAGTACCTGCTATTTTCTTTGTATCATAATCTACAAACTGTTCTTTTGTTTTTAAATATGTTTTATTTAGAAATTGGAGAGTAATTCCCAACCCAGTAGCACACATTCGGGATTTTGCGTTGTTGGATTCTTGTGAACGGTACGAAACCGTCATCTCTCCGTAGGAGAGTAGATGCTGTAGATGATATTGTTGTGATACGCCTTGGTTTGCCATTTCCTTCTACGTCACAATCACAATGCGAAAACACCCATGCCTACGCGGAATTCGAACTCACAACCTTTCATTCTGCTGGAAGGTTCCCTGTGCTGTCGTTTGCGCCACGTCAGACTCCACCACATACTACCCGCCTACGTCACATTCACCTCCAACCCACCATTCACGTCTCGATCTATGCCTCACCATCTTTTCCCCATTTCCCCTTTCTTTTCCGTCATTCTCTGCTGGAACTGGTCATTTTCGTGCCGCCTCAGACTCATCGCAAGCGATTATGTGGGGTGAATCAGCAGTGCGTCTGAAGCAGAACTAGTTCGCGTCTGCCCTGCGCGCTGAAAAGGAGTCTGGAGGTTGCCAAATGAAAGAGGAAGCGGTTGAACATAACTATCGTTACATCTAAAGATCAAAGAGGAGATTGCGTGGTACCCGTTGTACTATATCAGGATGGTTAGGTGCTAACTGCAGCTACTTGAATGAATCTTTACTATCTCTTGTTATTCTCCGACTACAATCGTAGTTAATACAGTTCTGTGTGTCGTCGTCTGTTCATGATATGTGGACCAGTCCTTGAATTCTCGCACCACCTTTCTTCTTCCACGTTGTACAATTTATCCAGGGCGCTCGTGATCACGGAAGGCATTCTTTTCAATGGTGAATACAGTCCGTTTACTCTACTTTCTTCGTACGGCTTGTTCACTCTACTTTTTCCGATGTCTATAGGTACGGCACATTTCTTCTGAATTCGAATGTCCACCCTCTCTAAAGTGAATGTTATGTGGGAAGTGATGTAATAGCAGGGTCCAAAACCTTGTTATTTTTATTGTGGTTTTACTGTCTTTTGAACACGTCATAGAACAATTGATTTAGCGTTGAGAGTGTACTAACTAGCCAATCCTAATATTTCCATTACATTAATTTCAAACTATCATTACCCTATCACTTATTGTTATGGCGGTCATGAAACATTCCCAGTTTCAGGCGACTGGTTACATTTAGAGATTTCGTATGTAGATCCATAAAGTCTCATAACACAAAAACGTTTCACTCAAGATATTAATTCTAATCCTAGATTGAATCATAGATTGTTGTGCTAACGGAGGTAGTCAAACAAAAGTTTTGAGACTTTATATTTTGTTTTCAAGTATAAAATGATAGTGAGTCTTAGAAATTTGTATTTAGTGTATATTTTTCAAAAAATCAAATTGACAATTAAATAAGTAATATCCATAAGCAAATCAAACAATGTGTTGTTTTATTCTCATGTGATACATTAAGGATACAAAATTTATCGACATTTTGTAACGAATTAATTATATTTGTGATTTTTTAAAAGGGGCCTTGCAATATTTGTTTGCATTCTACTATCTCGGCTTTAGAAGTATTTCTTAAAAATAAGCTTCTTTTAAATGCAAACATACAACAGAAAGAGAAAAGAAAGTGAGATGTTTTTAATTCCTTTTATAGTCTGTTATCACTTCCAAAGAAATACAAACATCTAGTGCCAACCTCATCGAACCATAAAATAGTAAAGCCTGTGTTTTCTCAAGAATGGAGGCTTTGATGTACGAAGTTTAAAAGATTGGTTTACAATCGTACAGTTCGGAACTATCGCTGAGAAGGAACAATAAACGTACCGGAAGAGCGTGGGATTAGAAAGGTCTCTGAGCGTAACTGCAACGAGAAATTCAAGTGAGATTTTTACAATTAAAGCGTTTGCTATCGAAATTCTCTCATTATATTTTTGAATATTTTACGAGAGAAACTGAAAATGGGTCACAGTACACACAATTTGAATTAATTATATATATCCCTTCGTGACATTATGAAGAACCTCCCAAATTAATAAAAATGAAAAAAAGAAGGGAATTCATGGAATGTGCATGTTTTGTCAGTAATGTAATGAGCTGGGTTTGATAAGAAACGCATTCCATTTGATTACGTCTAGGTTGCAATATTTTGTTCTTATAAATATTGATATACTCTCAGATGAGTCATGATGGCACAAATAAATGGAGTAATAATAACAACAATAATAATAAAGATAATGTAAAATTTTCTTTTATTATGTTGAAGTTCTAATGTGCAGATGACAAAAATATTTTAAATACAAAATATTTGAAATAATTTATTTTAGTACAATGTTATTAACTTAATTGTGCCAAAATCGATAAGTAAAACAATACCTTCACTGAATTTAATTAATGTTTTTCTAATTGGCGTTACACAAATAATCATGACAGTTGCTCAAGAATTAAAACTATAGCTTCATGAAAATAAATCTCTATCTTTAAATGCAGTTTCTTAATGTAGCCGTCACGATTTCCAAAATAAAGCGTAAAAGCTTTCATAGCGTAATTTCCCCACTCACAAAAGAATATGAATTACTTTGTTCCTCCCCTTTCAGTTAACACTTGAATTTTCATGATCTCCCGATGCGAGTAGTTTCTAAATAATAGTTATCAATATTTTTTTTCTAGGAACAGAAAATTCTAGTTCATTATTGTAATCGCAATGGATGCAGATTTTAATCGCTATACAGTGAAACTCTGATTCACAATATCATCACTGCAAAACCTTTCAATTTTTATTAACCTTAAAATTATACAGCATTTAATATCATTTTTCAAAAATATCGATTCCACAAGTAAGGTCTAGGGATCCGGGAAACGTCACACGGCAGATTCTCGCGGATCGCCTCTACACAAGCGATGTGCAAACGACCCAGCAAAGAGAGCACGAAAAGAGCGGAGTGCAAAAAAGAGAGGTATTGTGGCGGTAGTTTTTTGCGAGAGGCAGAGGTTAATTGCAGCGCCAGGGACTTGTCTCCCGCCCCGCCCCGCCCCGCCCCGCCCCGCCGGTCCAGCCCTCGCTTCACGCGACTCCGCTCCACCCCCTGCAGGCCGGGGTTCGACCGGAAAACCGTTACCTTTGTGGCTGCACGATTGCGTGTGACGATGGAGGATTCCCGGTGCCACGGTGCCGGTGTAGCACAACGTGGTGCTGGTGAGCATTCAATGTACAGTCCATTGTCACAAAATATGCGACAGTCATTGAAACTGTAGGCAGTGTTCGATGGATTTTTTTCCCTTTTTCTTCTACGTCTCATATTTCTCTTTCTTTTTTATTCATTTTCATCAATCTTTTTCTTTCCCTACCTTTTTGCTTCTAATTTTTTTTTCGGTAACAACAGCTCTAGTAGTTTGTGTGTTGTAGGTGAACATGGTAGGAAAGCTTAATAATGGAATACCGAATTATTGATAAATTAGTTGCCTTGAAAAATATGCGAAACTCGGCAGAAACGTCGAAATATAAGAAGCTCAGTTTGTACTTGTTTTAAAATAGACAATGTCAAGTAAGTTTGCCCCTAATTTTTGAAACACTGTAATGGGAAGTTATTTGCAGTATTAAATATTTTATAAACAAGCGATATATTCTGTATTAGAAACAATTTAGTACTAGGTTCTATTAGAATTATTTCTTTGTCTAAAAGTACCTGAAATGAATAACGCTATCCTCTTAGATATAAACATACACATCAGTGAAGAGATTCTGATCCTCTTAGATATATACACATACAATTATTGGGATGAGTAGCATAATCAAATACTGAACGTTAAAGAGAAATATAAAAAACCGCAGGAAGGTTATTTAATTTTGAATATCATTTTAAAATATACTTACGAACGCATTTTTTTTCATAAAACATAATGTCATAATGTTTTCTTCGTAATAATTGTACCTTTGTGACTCTAAGGTAAGAGATTTTTACGTTTCGGCATGACAAATGTTCATACTTAATTTTCAAATTTCTCCAAGAAACGCAAATTACATTACCGACCTTTGCAAAATTATATAATCTTCTCTAATTAAACGCATTTCACGTTAAGGGTTCATTCTCAAGTGCTTTACGGTTAAATTTATAAGTCGTTCAATTCACTTGTGGTATTTTCTGAGGTCGAGAAATAAAACATGGCGTTTCTGCATCTGCGCAAACACAAGTTTGCTCCGCAAATACGCGTCCACTCCTGCGAAACGCAAAGAGATTCGGTAAATTTGCACAGCAATTCCAAGTTTCGACTGCAAACAAGTTATTACGCAATGGCCACTGCTCTGCGTATCGACTAGCTCTCCTGCACCCCACCGGCGCAAGAAGCACAGTTGATAAAAGTTGAGTCGCCATTTTCCACTCGGTCATTTAATTAGTAACGTTCATTTCTCTTAGAATTGCCCTGAATACGTTCTGTGGATGTTGATATTAACCAGAAAGATGCAATAGACGATTCTGAAAATTAAATGGAGATTTAAACATCACGAGTATTTTATATCTAAAGTAATGTAAATTCATATATATTACTATTTTTAGCTCACGATAAAAGTACATCTCACGTTTGAAAAGTACGTTTTTGGAGTTACCTGACTTATTGAGTACTGCATGTAGTTTAGGAAAGAATACAAATATTTTACAGAAAATGTTGCCTGTAAAAACACTAACACACCAAAGATACCAGTATTTGGATACTTTTCTGGATTATGAACTTAAAAACCGTCTTTTTCAAGGAAAAATGAATCTTTGAATTCTCTATTGCAGCTTAATGTCAAGTAAAACACATCTTTCTCGAGTAACTTGTAACACGTTAATACGAAATGTCTGAAAAGAGAAAATATCAATGCACCGCGAATGGAAATCAACTTGAATGATCTCCTTTTTTAAAATAAAAGTTGAATGCTGGCTCAGGGAATCACTTTGTGCCCGACCCCAGATCTCTTGAAAAGAGAACGTCCCACACAGTTCAAGAAACAACTCGACAGGAAAAATTAAAAAACGCTAGCGGTTGGTGTCTCTGGCTCTGCTGTGCAAACAGCGAAGCCAACATCGTCGTGCAGTGGGCGGAACTTCAACGAAAAATGTCTGCATATTCCACCAAAATGTGCACAAGGATGTGAAAATCGACCTTTTTATAGCACTTGTCCGCATCTTTTATTTGGATTGGTTATATGCAAGTGGTTGACACATTTTTTTTATACTCGAGGTCCTATTTATATGGAAAACAATATATTTGTGCATTGTAACATATCAAATATTCTTTCCATAATTATTTTCATTTCATAATCAGATTGTCATCTTATCCTCATTATCATTCACCCTTTGTGATCATCTCATGCAGGCAACAAAGCAAAGTTAAGAAACCAAGACCACCTACTAAGAAAAAAGGGATCAAATAGGTTTAAGTGTCATTTCTCGACTATGCTCAGTAATCTTTATTTTGTTATGATATCAGTTCTCATTATTGAAGCCGTATTTGATGTGAACAAATTAAGGTGAAGGATCAATGGTAAAATGAGAGGCAGCAAAAATAAGAGAAACTCGAGAAAGCGTTCTGCAAACCCATTTGTCTACCACAAATTCCACGAGAAATGTTTAGGGTTTGAGCCCCGGTACCCAAAGTCGGCGAGTAGTCTGACCACTACACCGCAGGTTGTCCATCGCTCAGTAAAATGAGTACCATCCTCATCCTCGACTTTATCTTGTCATACTCCTATCCCTCACCCTCCCCTCATCCTCACCGTCAAACTCCTCCTTCTCATCTTCCTCCTCCTTATCTTTCTCCCCCTTTTCATCATCATTCTCACCATCCTCCTGCTCCTCCTCATCCTTCTCATCCTCCTGCTCCTCCTCATCCTTCTCATCTTCCTCCTCCTCTTTATCATTATCATCCTCTTCCTCCTCATTCTCACTCTCCTCCTCGTCCTCTTCATCTTCCTCCTCCTCCTTATCTTCCTCTTTCATTTCATCATTCTTACCATCCTCCCGCTCCTCATCCTTCTCATCTTTCTCCTCCTTTTCATCATTCTCACCATCCTCCCGCTCCTCCTCATCCTTCTCATCTTCCTCCTTCTATTTATCATTCTCATCCTCCTCCTCCTTCTCGTAGTCATCTTCTTCCACTTTAACATTATCATCCTCCTCATCATCATCATCATCATGACGAAATATTGTCAGGTTGTACATCTCTCCTCCATTCGGGACCAGAGCGCCCCGCCGTGCTCCCGCGCCGCGCCGCGCCGGTGCCGTCCTCCACAGACCCAGTTCCCGGCGCTGGTGTCGCCGTTAGGAGGCACTTCCCGTCGCCGCCCCGCGCCGCCGCGGGCCACGCGTCACCCCGACAAACGACGTTGTAATTTACACATTCCTCTTTTTACGAGCGCTGACAGCGGGCGTTTGGGCGCCGGCGGAGGGACAGGCCGCCCGCCGCCGGTGAAGAACAGGTTGGTGAGAGATGACGGGACTCCCAGAAGTGGAAGGATTTGTTGCCGAGCTGAATGGGCGCGCGAGCACGAGTGTTCGTGTGAACACGAAGGTAGCTTGTAAGAGAGGTATGTGGTAAAGTTATAGTTTTACCGTTTTAGATTTCGAATATCAGTTAATAGAGATGCGAAAAATATTTCGTCCTTGAATTATGTAAGTTCTTGTATGATGGGCATATGGGTACTACAGGATAAACTCAATTTGTAAGAATATGAGAGAGAAGAGTTGGGAAGAGAAAATGAAGACAGCCACATTACCTGTAATGATAATTCTTTAGAACAAAAATTCACTTTGATTGTTCTTTCTAAGTAAATCATTAAATATTTTTAGAACAAAATTAAAACATGTAATGAAATCACAATACATTGCATCACAAACTGATTTTGTGTGTTTGAAAAGCACATACCTAGTTAACGTAACTTGCTACAAATCACGTAATTATTGATGTGAGTAAAAATTAGTTCTTGAATAATATTTTCAATGAGCAAAGTATCATTCTTGAATAGTTTATTCGCAATTATTTGTGCACGAAGGTTGGTGACATCTATGGATACATCGCAGCGTCTTAGAAGAGTAAATTAAATTTTATCTGTTATCGCTTATAAGACAGCATTCGGTGATTTTCTCGTATCCACTACATCCCATTCTTTCTCTGATATAACATCTTCTGTAAGTTATTTACTAATGACTACTATTTTGAAACACTTCCCGTTGGCGCACTACTCGTATTCTTCATTGCCTTACAGGAGAATGACTTAAACTGTTGTTGATTGATTGATTGTTCATGATTCCGGGCGCGTCAAGCACAAACGTCATTAATCTCGTAAGTGTAGTGCGGGTTTTTTCTCGGGAGGTGGCTGTGTTCATTTCCCCGCTGGATGGCGAGATCCGGCGCCCGACGTACCTTCGACTAGCCGGGTTTTCCCCTCAACCAGGTATTTCCCACCACCGGGGCATCGCCCCAGCCGGGACAAGCTCTAAGCTCCCGACTGGTCTCGCAGCATGAGTGGTAGTGTAGTGCATGTTAGTACAAGTGTGTGTGTAAGAAGGATGAGGATAGGACAAGGAAGAGGAAGGAAAGATCACGCGCGGTTCGTGACCCATTTCTTAGGGTACTGCTCCGAGATTCGCCTAGTTGATCGGAGAAACCACGGAAACTACCGATCAGAGCAGCCGGCCGCTAGAATTCTCCTTCCATACAGAGACTGAATTCGACCTAACTGACAAGCTAGTGTCGAAAATCCTGCCGCCGTCGCTAATCAAACCTAGGACCTCCCGGTCAAAGGGACTGCAGTGGCATCAGTTGATGCACTAGCCATCTCTCCAGGTTTAAACTGTTGTCTTGCACATCTTTACTTAGTGTGGATTTCAATTTCAATTCCTATACTCGCCCACAACCAAACACTCATTTCAATCGTCCCACCAGAGAGAGGGAGTTAGATCTCAACGGGGGATTCCTCCGCTCGCAGCCTCCAGCTGCCGTTAGCATGCAAGCGCGCCGATAGGTCAATGTAGTAGTCACGGAGCGCGCCGTGAAGGACACGCGTCTGTCCGTCTGTCGCGCGAGTTCCTTGACATTTGCCCGCCAGCGGCGCCACCGGCCGCCGCACAGTAGGGGAAAGTTCCGAAAATCAGGTCTAAAAAGTCGGCTAAAAAAATGATTGTCACAAACGTGCTAAGGCACGAAGTGATTGGCTGGGATAGAAGGATAAAGAATCTTCGGATATAATGAACAATTTCGCAGATGCAAATGATAAGTGAATTAATTTTGTTTTCTGTCGAAAGAGGCCTAAAGTCTATAAATAATTGTATCTTGTAATAACAGTCTTCATTGAGATGAACTCGAATAAACATTTCATTAATGAATTCTCAAAATATTCTATGAAAGGTTTTGTGAATTGATTGAAAACGTTCTTGTAGCAAATGTTCACTTCTCGAGTCCCAACCATTAAGAGAATTCTGATTTCAATACTGAATGTGCTTGTAATGTAACACCATTTAAGAGAAAACAACATTGTGTTGAATGCCTTTTTTGCCAGAAATGAGAGTTTATTATCATCATTTCGCCAACAAAGTGAGTCGCATATTATTACCGAGCAAGCGTTAGTAAACTCGAAGAAGTAGTCTAAATGGCATTGCTTCGTTATTTGGTTCGACGATTTGGCCATTGAATTAGTAAATCTTATATCGTGGGAAATTGGTTAACGAATACATACTTAAACCTTTCACATAAAGTTTGCGTAGTGTAAATTAACATTTTAAAACTATATATTTCGAATTGATTTTGAGAGT